>SNVD02012022.1:0-317500 GCA_013180625.2 Boswellia sacra
AATTCATCAAGACATATGTTAGCTAAAAGGGGACTAAGGATTCCACAGTGCCCCCATGAAGGAAGCTTCTCTGCCTCCTCAGGAGCAAACCCAAAAAAGGTCTCTAACCAATACGGGTCTGGCTTTGGCTCATCCTCCGCCAACACTCTCTTCTTCTGATACTTCCTCTTCTTCTTCTTCTTCTTCTTCTCCCCCTCATCAACCTGACTAGTGATGACTGGTGTAACTAAAGCCAATTTAATCAAATCAATCACCTTCTTATCCCTCACATCCCTCATCAAAGCACTTATCACCAATCCCACCTTCATTCCATCCAACACTGTACTCAAATCCCCCTTTATATACCACAAATACCCAGCAAAATTCCTCCTAATCACTCTCAATACTGTGTGTGCATTCCTCCCAGGCCTAAAAGCATATGACTTCTGTGAAAACCTTGCCTCATAGGTGGGCTCCAAAATCATGAGCAACACCTCCTGAACTATCTTATCCTGAAACGGAGCCGACTGTGTTGTTGTTAATATTGCCTTGATCTTCCTCTTCGACAAAGATTCATATTCAGTCTTATCCCTAGGTGATTTTATAAAAAACTGTAACCTAGCACCCCACTTAAATCTATTATCAAGAACAGCATTTCTTAACCCTAATAAATCCTCCAATGCTGATTTCTGTATCGCACTACGAGGCATATACGTCCCCATTTCATCGGCACATACTTTCTGATAAGCCAAAACCCACAACTCAAACCTACGAAGATAGGAGGTTAAATTGGTAACTATTCTATCGGGTTCCCGGAAATTCTCAATCCACATTTGTGAACAAACCGAGACACCATCTTCCTTCATCAGGTTTGACGGGTCATCAGGATCCGGTGCACGTCGATGCACCGGAGAAAACGAGAGCATGCGAAAAAATGAGAACCCATTTGGCCTAGGGTTTAGACGGTTTGATTGGTGACAAAAAATAGAGATATGATTGGAATTTGTGGAAAAATGATGCGTCAAAATGGCGAGGCGACGATACATCAGTAGACTTGGTGAAAATCAATCAAGAAAGCTTTTCTATGTCATTTTCTGGGTTTCCAAACACAAGAAAGTGTACAACTACGCGATGCTGGTAGTTGCATAACTCAAATTTTTAGAATGAGATATATAAAGAGCACTTACTTGATTGAAAATTTGATCTTTCTCTTGTGGGGGTTTGGAGTTCAGCTTCACTGATGGATTTTGGGAACCGGAAACAAACCCTTGCTAAACCCTGTGTAATTGTTTGAGATATTTCTATTATGCCCTTCATCTTTCTTCCAATGACTTGGTGGCCCACAACTTCCTCCTTTCTTTTCTTTTAATTATACAAATTTTTTCCTTTTTTAAATGAAATGCAAGTCTTTTTTTTTTTTTCATTCTATTTTATTCTTCTCAATGCTTACTCAATAATTGTTTTATTGACTTGTGAATTTTGAAAAGAAAATTATTTTTATCTAAACTGTATTAAACTTGTGAAAGTAAGTAATGAATTTTGTAACAGAAATGGTCCTCAAAACTTGACCATTTTGTCCTATGTTGACTTAATAATTTGACATTCTTTTAAACATTTCTCCATTACCTTATTTTTGGTTTTCTTTTCACCTCAAAACAACAACTACGAGAGTACCAAGAATGCCAAATTGACTAAATGAGTCAAGAAGGTCAATTTTTTTAATTTTCTTTTACACTTAAAACGTGTTTTTCCAAATATAACATGTCACTATAAACCTAGAAATTTGAAAAATATTTAAAAAAATAAATATTTAGATACAACCTATGCTAACCCACATTTTATTACTATTGTTATTAGCTCAACAATAATTTATTATCATGAAAATCTCATAATAATTAGTGCTTATAACTCAATCTATTATATCATTATCCACCTCATTTTCATGTTATTGTCACATTTTATAAGAACATGGATCCATTAATAATATGATAAGATGAATACAATGAAAAAAAACATTTTTTTTCTTAAAATTTTATTTTTCTCCATTACTTATATTTTAATACAATAACCTCCTTGACGAAACCGTTGTACTTAGCTAGACACTCACGTAAACCAAAACGCTTAATAAAATATAAAGAAAATTGTGTTTGTGCGTGTGCCGGAGCAACACTCTGCTTAATTTGCTCCTGCCACAACTCTCTTCAACTCTCTCTCTCTCTCTGATATTCCCCTGCTTCTTCTGCAAAGAAATGGCACCAGTATCAGCTTTGGCCAAGTACAAGTTGGTGTTTTTAGGAGACCAATCAGTGGGCAAAACCAGCATTATCACTCGCTTCATGTATGATAAATTCGATAACACTTATCAGGTATACTCAAAACTAAAGAAATACAACTGGATCACAGTTGTTTGAACCGGAATTTAATTGCGTATTTTGCTTTTTTGTTTGTGGCCCAGATCAGCTTTGGAGGATTTTTCTTTAGTTATTGATCTGCTTTGCTTGCTTAACATGTTTCAATTTATTGTTTCTGGGTTTTCTTCTGTTGGGTTTATTTGTTCCCTTTTGTTTGTATAATGTTTGAGCATGGTCTGATATGCTGCTTGTTTGGTTGCCAAGATAACTTAAGAAAGAAAGGGAAATAAGAGAGAAAGAGTATTGTTTGTTGTTCAAGTATAGATCAATTTAAAGTGAATTTGAGATTTCTGATAGTGGATTTATTGTGAATCTTAACGTTGTTTACTGAAATCTAAAAAGAAAGAGGATTAGAAGATTTTTATGTTACCAACTTAAAGCATTTAACTAACCCAAGTGTCTTGAGAAACAATGTGAGAGTGTTGTTAGGCACGTGTATAGTAAGAGGTGAAAAATCATAGGGAAGTGAATGAAGATTTGGGAAATTCAAGAGTCATTCTGAGCAAAGACCGTACAGGATGATGGAACGTTGAGATGGGATTGTACTGTGCAAGATTTATGGTTTCACCTATGATTGTATCAGCATGGTTATGGTAGATGGAGTCAAGGACAAGTCAAACATCAAGAAGAAAAATTATGAACTCGCCTTGTAAAGGGTGATCTGATATCTTGTTGCTCATCTAGGGAACTGATTTAATAAAACAGTGTTACATGAGTCAATTCCTATTGTACAGTTTCTGAAGTGCTACTTGAATTCAAAATTTAAATGCTCATATACACACCACAAACACTCAAAATAGACAGAATGGGAAGCCAAAGAATAATAGCAGATAACTATTTACCAGGATCTTTGTAGTGTTTCACTAGATATCTCTATAGCCACAGCAGAGAAGAATGGTAAAATGAGTCTCCCTGCCTAAGGTATAGTGATAGTTGAAGGGACTAGAGGATTTGGGTTATGGTGTCAAACTGTCAATGAAGAATTTGATGATGAAATACTTCGATCAAGTTCTTGTGGCCAACAGTTATGACAGTTTCTGCTTCCAAAATGGCATGAATCTAGTTTTTGCACTAATCTTGTAATTATGACTGTAGTGGTCCTTGTATATAATATTTTATTGTAAACAAATTTATCTAGCAATTGCTATCATCAATGTCATCATGACCATTTTACTTATTATTTTTACGTATTTATGGGGTGTCTCTTTTTGAGTTTACATGTAATTGGCCTTCCTATGCTTTAGTACTAAACTGTGCTATGGTTAACTAATATGAATCTTTGTTTGACGATCAGGCAACAATAGGTATCGATTTTCTGTCGAAAACTATGTATCTTGAGGATCGAACTGTCCGTCTGCAGTTGTGGTAAGGTTTGGGACCTTGTCAAGATATGTTTTATGATTTTTTTTTTTCTGTAATGTGATTTCATGTGTTTGACTATAGTAACTGGATATGTGGTTATCGGTTAATTATATTTCTTATCCCCTTAATTCGGCACCAATTTCTTTGAATATCCACCAACCTTTTCCCATTATTTGTGATTGCTAATCTGAGGCAGCTCTTGTATTTCAAGCATTAATTTTTGTTAAGAAACCGCTTTACCAAAAAACTTAAGTTTATAGGTTGTGTCCTAACATTAAGTCATTAATATGCCCTCTCACGTGTACTAGGCCTCACATTCCTCAGTAAGTCTTAGAAGTGGTTCAAATACAATATATATATCATTTTTAATTGATAGATGACGTATTTGAACTTATGACCATTTGGTCAATTTGGCCCTTATACCAAGTTGGGAAACCACTTTATCAAAAAGCTTAAGCTTATAGGTTGTGGCCCAACATTAGGATTTTAACCTCTAATGAATTTAACTCTGTGGATATTCTCAATTTATCAAATGAGGATTAAAGGTAGTTGAATTTATCATATTTCTCGGAGAATTTCACCTCTTCATTGGAGATGTTTAGCATAAGAGAACAGAAAACATAGCCTTTCAAATTCTGAAAAACTCCCATGGAGCCAAGAGCTGGGATTATGTGGTCTTATGTTTTTTTTGCCAGTATCTGCTTTTATATTTTTGTGAAACTCTTGCTCTCGTTGTGCTACTCTCCTTCTAAACAAAGCAGCAAATATCCTTGTGTTTCCTTGACCAACAATTGTTATGCTCACAGAATTATCCAAATCTACTTTGCAATAATCAAGTTTTAGTTTTTTTAATATTTACAAGATGCTGTAGCTGATTGATAACAAATTAATAGAACTATTGCAGTCAAGAGATTCAATCTTCAGCTAATATACATGCAAAAGCTAATAATGGTTATGATAAAAACTGATGAAAGGCAAGTAACTGCCAGCAGACAGGAATACAAGTAAACAGCTATATATAGGAATTCACCTAGGGCTTGTTGATTAATGAAGTAAAGCTCAAGCAATTGAGTTAATGCTGTATGATTCTTATCCCATTAAGTTTAGTTTCTTAACATTGATTACCATTATCATTTTGATTAAAGGAATAATTGGATTATTTATATGATTTCGTTTTTTCTTTAGAAGTTATCTTTGCAGTGGAAGGTTTATCATAGGTCATTTTATACTGATGCAGGGATACGGCTGGACAGGAAAGATTTAGAAGTCTCATTCCTAGCTATATCAGGGATTCCTCCGTTGCTGTCATTGTGTATGATGTTGCAAGTATGAAGTTTTTGATTTTTATTTTCTCACTTGATTATTTTCTTAGATATCAATTAGCTTGAATATCTTTTTCATTTTAAGAACAACTGGATAATTGGAATAGTGGTGAACTAAATGTGGTATACTTATTCTTTCATCTGCTTTTGTTGTGATCATGCTACATTGGTTGACGGATGTTTTATGATAACTATGGTTTAGGTCGACAAACATTCTTGAATACGTCAAAATGGGTTGAAGAGGTTCGCACTGAGAGGGGCAGTGATGTTATCATAGTCCTTGTTGGGAACAAAACTGACCTTGTGGACAAAAGGTATTCATAGTCAGTAGAAGGTTAAAACTTAGTTTAATTGTGTAGGATGATTCAAATTGAAATTGTGTGACTTTCTTTGTGTTGTGTTTCTCTGTTCTAATGTAACTTAAGATATGTTTTGCTCTGTAGATGAGAAAATAAAATTAGTGCACCAGTATGAAGTTGGGCTTGAATTTAGCAAATTTTTTCTGCTGGATTAAATGACAGAAGATAGAGGTGACCTTTATGCTATGCTTTTGTTTGATGAGGTGAAGGCTTGTGGGCCTTTTTGTTCAAAGGAGTTCAAAGAATGAAAAGGAATGATGAAAGAACAAAAATTGCAAATATAGTAATTCAGATTACCTAATTTCTTGATACATGTAAAGCTAGATTTATTTGTTACCTTAATTGTAGTGTTTTTTACCAACTTTACCAGACTGGTTTCACATTTCCTTCTTTGGAACCACCAAACTATTCATGAAGTTGTCCATGAAGGTCCTGTGTCACTACAAGTGAATTATGTTGGTCTATTACTGATCCATGATTTTCAAAAAACTTGGTTCTTATTTTAATAATGGTTAAGAAATCTTCATTTTCTTACTGGTTGCATTGATCCAGACATGATAAGAGAGAAGTAATCACCTTTGCAAAGAGAACAGAAATTTGGAAATAGGTTTTCAATTCGTGATAATCATTTATGCCTTCTGGCAAGATGAGAGTTATGTTTTGTTTTAGAATCCACACTCAATTTCCATTTGAGAAGGTGGTATCTGTTTGAAGGAATATTTTTATTTGTCTAGGTAGAGGCATGTGCCTTTGTATTCTGATTTGCTAGTAGCATTGTCCTTCTCTGAAGAAAGTTACAAACAACAGTAAAATACCCAAGGATTTGAAATTTGATTATCTTCTTTTGGTGCAAATCTGGATCCTTCATTTTCTTTTTTCTTTTTCTGTAAATTGGTTTAAGCTTCTAATTGAATTTGTTTTGCCTTAAATATATTGATGTCATTTGCTTGTGGATGATTGACAGGCAAGTCTCTATAGAGGAAGGAGAAGCCAAAGCTCGGGATCTTAATGTCATGTTCATCGAAACCAGTGCTAAAGCTGGTTTTAATATAAAGGTAGATCCTCTCTCTTTATTTCCTTCTTAGGAATATTTCTCATTTGTTGAAAGAGGACATAAGGAAGGTATGCTCATGAATGCCCCTTGGGAAGACTGTCTTTTGTTATGGTTACCTAGAACAACACACGCAGACGGTCATAATGTTCTTATCATTTTGTAACCTCATCATAAGTTGGATGTTTGAGATAGAATTGAAGAAGGAAGCTGGATTTTATGCTTGGAGTCCATTGCAGCTGTTAGCCATTTGTCTATTTGTCTCTCTATAAATTTATTTTCACTAGGAACATATGTAGTGGTGAGTGTGTCTGCAAGCTAATTTAGCTGGTAGAGCCTTCTTATAGTGGTGGGTGTGTATGCATGCTGGGGATTTCTTAGTAATTATTTTTAAGGTATAGAATCTACTGTAACAGAACCTATGATTAGAGACAATAGTTTTGTGCGGCTGACATACTTTTCTGCAGATGAGTGTGATAAATCTCTATATTCTATGGTGGCTTTTCCTTTGAGGGTGACAATTTGTGTTCATAGGTTAGATTTTGAGGTATATTGAGTAGGAATATGCTAGGATATGGTTAACCACAACACATACCCATTTAACTTATCATCTCAAGTTTCAAAAACACAAAACTTTCCTATTAAACATGTAACATGACAAGATTCATGTAGTCTGTTAAGTTTACTATTTTACCTAAAAGATCAAGCTAGTAGTTATTGGCTCAACATTAGTTTTATCCTTCAACATAGACCATTTAATAAAAGAGTTTTGTCAATTAGATTACATGACACAACTCATTTTAACCTCTTTGATAAATGGATCATATTGACGCCACAACCGTTACAACCCATGAAATCCATCTATTCAAATTCAACCTATTTGTTTAATTACCTTTAAGACCTATTTAACGCATTCAATAACCTAAGTTTTTAATAATGGATTACGACTATTGACCATTGTTTTTGTCTTCCTGTCTAGTTGGTTATATATGAGTTTGTTATCCCTTTTTGATTTCCTATTATATGAGGTTATTAAATTGGTTACAAAGAAGTTGAGTTGTTATATGGATAGACATGACCCTATTATGTATGTCAGTTTTGGGTTAGGCTGGTTAACGGATTCTCCCAAATGTATATATTTGATGGTAAGGCAGGTTGACATGAATTTACCTTGAACATTAAACTCAATGGAAACCAGATAATGCTGTGGCTGGTGTTAATATATCCTGCTTGTGGGTCATGTCTAAAATTGGAATCCTGATCATGGTTTTGAATTTTCTAAGAGTAACCATATGAAAGCCAGCCATGGAGCTTTGATCAGATACAGTTGTCTTGTTATTACTCTCTCTCTCTCTCTCTCTCTCTCTCTTAATGTATATTCTATTGATTAATGATGTACAGGCTCTGTTTCGGAAAATTGCTGCAGCATTACCAGGAATGGAAACACTTTCTTCAACAAAGCAAGAAGACATGGTTGATGTGAATCTTAAGTCTACTACATCAAATGCATCACAGTCCCAATCCCAGGCAGGTGGATGCTCTTGCTGATACTCTCACCTCGGACTTGTTGGTCCCTGTATTCCATATATTTTGTCTTTTACCACCCAACATCTGTAAAGTTACTGTAGTTTTTGTGCTATTTTCTCTGGCCCATCATATACAACAATTTGTCATGAGTACGAATTTTACCGTTTCATTGAGAAATACACTCTTTCGAAACACAAGAAGCTGAATCGCTGAAAGTACTAGGGAATAGAAAAGTTGGGGATCATGTCATACTTTGGTTAGATTGGTCTACGTTAAACTTTACTGCCTAAAATGGATTTTGATTTTGTATGGTAAACTTTGCTGTCTTAAATAGATTTTGATTTTGTTGTTCTCTTACAAAGAGTAATATGTTTGGATTAAGTCTATTTTACTTGTTTTGTTTTGCTTATAAAGCTCATCTTGATTCATATGTTTGCTTTGCTTTTTAATTTTCAGACATTAATTAAAGGGAAATTACCGCGGAAAAGTCTTGTATGAAAAATTTAGCTGTGCTGTTTCAAAAAGTTTAGGGTGTTTGATAAATTAACTTTTCAAAATTACTTAGTTTATGGTGTTTGATAAATTAACTTTTCAAAATTACGTAACGCTGAGCGTTATGGATATATGTTTAATAAATCTAATTTTCAAAATCTTAATTTCAACAAAATTACTAAAATATACATAATTTTGATAAAAATTATTATAAATCTAAATAAATTTAAAAGATAATATTAAAATAATTAAATTATTTTTAAATACTAAAAATTAAAATATATTTATTAATTTATTATTTAAAATAATAAAATAAAATAAAATTGAAAATGTAATTGGACGTTAGCCGCTGCCGGTAGCCGTCGAAGTAGCGTGTGGGTAACACCGCCCCTACCATTGTGTTCCATAGTTAACGATCTGCACAGATCTGGTAAAGTATTCGGCATTTAGGTCGGAAATGAACGTGATATGACCGTTAAAGTTCTGGAAGCTGAAAATTTGACCTTTCGATCTGCCAGATTTTCATCCTGAATGACTGAACCATCAAATGATCCGTGTATACTGACTATTGGAGAGTCCTATGGTGGTTTTGATGTCACTCCACGTGTCAGTGAATGGCGGACGGCAAAGGGTTGTCGGGAAATGCTGCTCCTCCGGTGCCTCTTCTTATTTTTTTAAATATTACATTTTTCAGATATATTTTTAAAAGTAATTTTTGAAGAATTTAGTTTATAAATAAATAAACAAATAAATAATCTGAATTTTTAATATTCAAAGTTATTTTTGGATTTATATTATTTGAGAGAGACTATTTTGGTATTATGATTGTATCTAAATTTTAGTTTTTCAAAATTGATTTTCAAAAGTTACTTCCTACCTACTTTTAAAATCCAATACAAAATAAATTCTTAGAGTAGTAGCTTTCTAAGCAATCAGTTTTAAAAAAGTTTATCAAACACTAAAATAGTTGTAGCTAATAACTACAACAGAATTCAAAATTTATTGTCTCTTGTCAAGCAAATAAAGCTTTTGATTTTTTTATTTTGTTTAAAAAGACTTCTTGCACCGCACTACATAAATTCTAATTTTTAATCCCCATTCTAATTTAAA
Organism: Boswellia sacra; assembly: GCA_013180625.2. NCBI lineage: Eukaryota > Viridiplantae > Streptophyta > Magnoliopsida > Sapindales > Burseraceae > Boswellia > Boswellia sacra. The sequence goes on from SNVD02012022.1 coordinate 9,614, forward strand.
CCTAATTTGATAAATTTTAATTTATTTATAAATAAAATATTTCAAGACAATTTATTTGATGAAAGAGAGAGAGAGAGAACGTAGCAATCCAACTTCTGCTTAACAGTTCTACAGCAAAGTCTTGGCCTACATCACATGTGGATATGCTACTAGGTGCTTGCTAAAAGGAAGAGCAGAGGACAAGACTCATCAATTCTTTGATCTCAAGCTCACAGGGCTCTTAAGCTTCCTTAATTCTCTTAGATCTTCAATAATTTTTCTTCACCTAACTGATACTCCTTAACCTTGACGACATTGCACATGTTTACCCAAAACGAGAGTTGCGAGAAAGAAATTTATATGGAATAAGTATGCATATAGAATAATTTAGACCTTCCACAGCACACTCAATCCTTTGAGTTTTGCATCAACAAATGGTCTTGATGGAGTTGGTGGGGTGTCTACTATACTATCGATAAGGATAAATAGAGAAAAAAAAATGCTCCGAACACTCAATTATTTTGTATAACTACTAAACTAATTAGAAAAATAAATTAGTACTCCATACAATATTTTAATACTAACAATACCCTTCAAAATCAACTTTATAATTATGTTTTCATACATAAACAACTAAATTTATAAAGAATTTTCAATTCATCATATTTGGGTACTTTTAATACAAATATAGATATTTAATTGATTTTAAAACATTTCGTGCAAGATGTGAGCAGGGGCGGACCAGCCCAGGGCTCGGCCTAGCATTTTGAAAAAAAAATTTAATTTTAAATAATTTACTATTTTAACAGTTTTAAAGTCGACAAAAAAAATTGGGTACCTTTGATTTTAAAAATAATAAAAAAAACCCTTCTTATTAAAATTATTTAAAAAAATTAATAAGTTGACATGTTTATATTCTTCAAATAACTCATATACCTTAAATTGGTACTAAGATCATATTTTACTGTAAAATATATTAAAATTTATACTACCAATAGGATTTTGAAAAGATGGAAATATTTCAATAGAATATTATTTCATACTAAAAAAATAGTTTGACAAATTATTAATTAGATATATTGGATTTAAATTGTAGCTAATAATTAAAAGTATGGAAAAATTTATAATAATTGTTTATAATTAGTTATAAATTATTAAATTTGGAATTATATCTTTACATCTAGATATATTTATTAATTTATCATTTAAAATAATAAAATAAAATACAATTGAAAATGCAATTGGACGTTAGCCATTGCCGGTCACCGGCAGCCGTCGAATTGGTGCGTGGGTAACATCGCCCCTTCCATTGTGTTCGACAGTTAACGATCTGCACAGATTTGGTGAAATATTTGGTATTAAGGTCGAAAATAAACGTGATATGGCCGCTAAAGTTCTGGAAGCTGAAAATTTGACCTTTCAATCTGGTAGATTTTCATCATGAATGATTGAATCGTTAAAGGATCCGCGTATAACTACTGTCAGAGAGTCCTATGGTGGTACCGATGTTGCTCCACGTGTCGGTGAATGGCAGACGGCGAACAGTTGTCGGGAAATGCTGCTCTTCTGTTGCCTCTTCTTATTTTTTTTTAAATTACAATTTTCATATATATTTTTAAAAGTAATTTTTGAAGAATTTAATTTTATAAATAAATAAACAAATAAATAATCTAAATTGTTAATATTCAAGGTTATTTTTGGATTTATATTATTTGAGAGAGACTATTTTGATATCATGATGTATCTAAATTTTAGCTTTTTAAAATTGATTTTCAAAAGTTAACTCCTATCTACTTTTAAAATCTAATACAAAATAGATTCTTAGAGCAGACAAGACAATCGATTTTGAAAGAGCTTATCAAACACTAAAATAGTTGTAACTAATAGCAGAATTCAAAAATTAATGTCTCTTGTCAAGCAAATAAAACTTTTGTTTTTTTTTTTTTGTTTACAAACACTTATTGCACTGCACTACATAAATTCTAATTTTTAATCCCCGTTCTAATTTAAACCTAATTTGATAAAATTTAATCTATTTATAAATAAAATATTTCAAGATAATTTATTTGACAGGAGAGAGAGAAAGAGAGAGAGGACGTAGCAATCCAATGGGTATTATATATATTTTTGCAATAGTTATTATTTTATTTTATAAAAGAAATTAAAGTTTCAATGGAAATAAGGAGATAGGTTGAAAATGATGATTGATATTTATTATTATTTAAATGGGGTATTATACAAAATAAGATTTACTTTTTAAATTTGGGTGTTTAGAGTAGTTTTTTGAGTTCAAAGAACTATACCTATATATAGAGAAATAGTGAAAAAGTAATTTTTGGGATTAAAGGGGTGTATTGAGAGAGTAGATGTTTTAAAAGATTTTAAATTAGGTATAATAAAAAGTTGTGTTCATTTGGCTCAAGTGTGGGATGCAAATAGCACTACCCATTCAATTTTATAATGAGTAAATGTTATGTTTGGACTAAGGTTATTGTACTTGTTTTGTTTCGCTTGTAAAGCTCATATCGATTTGAATATGGTTCTTTTCTCACTAAAGTGAAATACACGTTGCATTTTTTATGTTTTACACACCCTTTAACGTTCTGGCATTATATTTTCACAAAATCAATACCAATGTCATTATTTGTTTCATTTTTTATAAATTTATTTTATGATTCTTTAAAACTGGAATAAAACGTCAATAGAAAAAATAAAGTTATGAATAAAGGAAAAAACAAATACTAGCTCTATTCCTTTTTCATGTGAACTATTTTTCTAAAAAATCACGAGGATGAAAGACAGGGAATAAAACAATCAGATATATCTTATTAAATTAATTTTGAGTAATAAAAATTCACAACCTTAAGAATAATTCTTGTAATTGAACATAATCAGCGTTTAGATGATATTAAAAAAAAAAATGGGAGAAATGCTTAGCAGTAGTTTATATATATTCTGTTGACATTTCCTTAGAAATCAACAGATGTCAACTATATGAATCAAGTGATAAAAAAGATTTAAGTTCACTCACAAGTGAAATAATAAAAGATACATAGTGAGGAAAAATGCATTCTCTTTGAATATTATTCACTTTTTGTTGCAAGTGTTCATAAAATTTTTTATGAAATTATAATAATGATAATTGAATTATTATAAATTCAAATATTGATATTGCTAATGTTTTATAGACAAGTACTAGGACAAAAGAGCGAATAACTCAGAAAAGGGAAAATCGATCAAAGAGCTAGTCATGATTATCAGATTCTAAGATGACTTGATTCTAGGCATCTTTGAGAGGAATTGGCTAATGCATTATTAGAAATGATATTTTTACAAGCAATCCACTAAACAGAAAATTTCAAGGTAAACTTGATATCTTATTATTAATTTATAAATAGAAATCTAATTAATTTCAATCTTCCCAATTATATTGACTTAAGATTTGTGTTATTCATCTTATTTTACTTCTTTTCATCTTGCAAATCCCTCGTGGTTAAAGTGCAGTCTTTGTAGAAGTACAATAAAAAAAATTCAAATTATTTTTCCTCAATTTCTTCTTCAAATTATAATATTAGTCCTGCTAGGAATTGTTTTACATGGTTCATGAATATAAAAACAGTTGCTTCTCCCATCAATCCCCTAGGGCAGTTCATATCATAGAGATCTATCGGCAAATAAGAGCCATTATGGGTTCGTGATTTTCATTATGGGACTGTACCGATCTCTTCGATGATCTATCTCTCATGTCTTCATCGCTTTTTGGCTTTCTATCTGATCTCCATTGTCTCCATTGTTCTTCACACGACAACCCCACAAAACCAATAAGCTTTTATCAATCATCCATCACTCATCATCTATAGATAAGTTGATCTCTTCCTCCAAATATAGGTAAGAAAAACGTAGCCCTGAATATGGAAAGAATAATATTTGCTTCTTTTATTATAGAGCAAAAAGAGGGTATAAAATGGGTGGATAATTTTGAATTTTAAATATCAATAATTATTTGAGTTACATTATTATAGAGAGGTGATTATGTGCTTAATCGTTCGTATTTTGTCATATTTTTAATAAATATATAGTTAAAATTTTCTTTTTTCTTTTTTTAAGATTTTAGTGTTGATTGCTTATAACTAATTTTCTCAACTCACATTCTTCACTGGATTATCATTATTTCTTGGTCTAGCTAGTCTTTTTTCCACAAATAAGTATTTCTTATACATTAATCGAGAAATTAGCTTATTAACGAAGTTGTAGTCTCTTGACTGTTAGCCTTGAATTGTGGTTAGCTAACGAGGCAGCCCAACTCACACTCATAGTATGTCTCCATCAAAAATCTGGATGGTGTATTGTGTTTTCTAAAAGCATATTTACAGGTAACCTACTTTTATGTATACCGATCAAGTAATCTGATTTTTAATAATCTTTTGACACGCATAGATATTGATAGTTGATATATGGTGCTCTCTGCTCTGGTTGGCTGCGCTTTTTTGCTTGTCATAATCTTTGAAGGGAGGGCCTTTCGAGATTGGCTCCACCTCTCAATATGTTGAATCCATCTCTGCAACTGTCCCATCATCAATTTCCAAAAGTGTCTTAGAAGTGTTACGAATGTCGTTTTTGGGTTGACATAACTTCAAAGTAATTGTTACTTTAGTGAAAAACATTTGTACGAGACAAACTCAACATGCCACAAAAATCTCCATCAATTTCCAAAAGTGTCCCAAAAAGTATTATAAAAGTCGTTTTTGTTTGACATGTCTTCAAAGTAATTATTACTTGAGTGAGAAATATTTACACGAGCCAAACTCAACCGGTCACGAAAGTCTAGAAGAGAAAGAAATCAACAACAAAGATTAAATTTGCATAGTGTCCACATATTAATGTACTTAGAGCTAGGGATGGCAATATTCACCGGATAGATTGAGTATCCAAAAATTCTTTGCATAGTCCCATTGGAAAAAAGTCCAAAAATCCCCAGGGGTGGGTACTGTTGAGTGCAAAACAAGTTCTCGTACAGTGTGAGTATTACTAAATAACCCTGGGTTCTCAGTCAGCACCTGCAAAGCCCAATCTTTTTCTTTTTATTTTACAATGTAAAATACATGTGGTAAGGTTCAAACTCCAGACCTATGAGTTAAATTTTAAGTTGTTAACCATTGAATCACATGACTTTTTGTATTATTTGTTCAAGATAAGTTTATATAAGGAATTTTCTTTTATATATTCAACTAAAACTTATAAATTGAGAGAGCTTCCCAGGCTACCAAAACTTATGCAACCAACTTTGTCACTAATGCTAGCCTACATCTTTGAGAAGTTTCATGCAGCTGTATATTATTTAACTCAATTAAAAGCATGAAAATTTTTAAAAATAAAAAAATAAGAAAAAAATCCGGGATTTTTTCTCTGGTTGCAGGTGTAGCACCCTAACACCCACGAATACCCGCACCGAAAAAAAACCCAGAAAAATTCGAAGATTTTTTAGAGGGCAGGAAATAATGTTTTGGGCCGGTGCGGGTGCGAAAGCGTCAAACCCACACCTACACCTGGATTTTGCCATCTCTAGTACTAATACATTTTTGTTTGCTTGACACGACAAGAAAGTGATTTTAGCTGAATTATTAGACGGACAGAACTTTAAAGTCGGATAGCACAGATTGATATGAAATGTGTGATGATGTATGTCACTTGCTAATCTAATCAAGAGCCTGCAAGACCATCAGTATCAATATCATCATAACCCTTCCACACTGCTGCTCTAATCAAGATTCAAGATCTTGATCTGGATTTTTATAGAGTTTGATCATGTTGAACTGAAAGTTAGTTTATGTAGTTAGGTGCTTAGTGCCAGGTGGTTTAGGCTCACGTGTGTGTAGTCTGTTATGTCAGCTCAGCTCGAGTTGGTTAGCAGCTTGTTAAGCTGGTAATCAACATTATAAATATCTTGTACTCACGTAACAAGTGATTTATCAGCTAACGAAAGATTAATTCTGTTTACGAAATTCTCTATAGATTCTTCCTTTCAACTGATCATGATGAAGGGAACGATTGTTCTCTACCCTTCCCCTGGAAGAAGCCACCTGGTTCCGATGATAGAAATCGGAAAACTCATGCTCACTCACTATTCTGATTCCTTCTCCCTCACCATCATCATCTCGGAAGCTCCTTTCGAAACTGGCTCTACCTCTCAATATATACAATCCATCTCTGACACTGTCCCATTAATCAATTTCTACCACCTTCCCACCACAGCCACCACCAACTCTTCTTCCGTTTCCGATATCCCAACACTGTCCTTCGAGTTGCCCTGCCAAAACAATTCTAACTTTCAACAAGCCCTCTTAAAGCTTTCTGAGTCCTATAATATCAAGGCTTTGATTATGGATTTCTTTTGCAACGCTTCGTTTGAAATCTCAGCAGCCACTCTCAACATCCCCACCTACTATTTCATTACTGGCAGCCTCAGCGTTCTCCCGCTACTCCTCTACCTTCCTACCCTTCATAAAATTACCACCAAGAGTTTCAAAGAACTCGGCGACAAGCTTATTGAAATCCCTGGTATGCCAGTTCCCATCCCAGCGAAAGATATGCCCTATCCAATGCAGGACCGCAAAAGTAAAGTTTACCACTACTTCTTGGAGACTGCAATCCAGATGCCCAAATCATCTGGCATTATAGTAAACACAGTTGAACTGCTGGAGAGAAAAGCACTTGAAGCGATATTAGACGGACAGTGCACACCAGGAGAGGCAGCTCCGCCAATATTTTGCATAGGGCCACTTATAGTGTCCAGTGATGGAAGCAGAAGTGGCGAAGATAGGCACGAGTGCATGAACTGGCTTGACTTGCAACCAAAGGGAAGTGTTGTGTTCTTAAGTTTCGGTAGTCTGGGGAAGTTCCCGGCAAAGCAATTGACAGAAATGGCTTTAGGGTTAGAGAGAAGTGGTGTCAGGTTCTTATGGGTGGTGCGTCCGCCTGAAGGCTCACCTGATGCAAGCCTGGACTCGTTGTTGCCGCTAGGGTTTCTGGAGAGAACAAGAGGTAGAGGATATGTGGCAAAATCCTGGGCGCCACAAGTTGCCGTACTGTGTCATGAATCGGTGGGTGGATTTGTGACTCACTGTGGATGGAACTCAATACTGGAAGGCTTACGTGCTGGGGTGCCAATGTTGGCTTGGCCTCTTTATGCAGAACAAAACTTGAACAAGCTGGTTATGGTGGAGGTGTGGAAGATGGCTTTGCCTGTCGAACGGGAACCAGATGGCTTGGTGAGTGCAGCCGAGTTGGAGAAGCGTGTAACTGAGTTGATAGAGTCGGAAAAGGGTAAATTGATCAAAGAGCGAGTCGTGATCATGAGAGAGCACTTCTTGGGGGCATTGAATGAGGGCGGTCCCTCTCGCGTTGCTTTAGATAACTTGATTCGCAGCGTTCTCTCAACTTAAATAGAAGTACTCGGAGATTTGATCGCGGTTTGGTTATGAATCTTTATGTTTTTGTTTTATAAAATTCTGCGTCAATAAAATAGATGGTTTGTTTACATGTTTTTCAACAAAAAAAAAAAAAGAGAATGCGTTTATTTATGTATTTTGTAGTGAAAATGTATTTGAAGAAAAAGCAGCGGTCGATCGTTTGGTTTGGCATTTTGGGTGTTTTACTTTATTATGTTTTGATACAAGTTTATTAGAGGATTTAGGCATGTTTGGTATGCCACACTGTATAATATAGTATAGTAATAAAAATATAGTATGGCATTGTATTGTATTATATTGTATAATAATAAAAATAGTGTTATATCAAAATTATATTGTGATTATGTATCTATAAATTGTATTAATTTACATCAAAAGATATTAATTTTTTAAATATATATAAAGAACAAAAATATTTTATTTTATTTTATAAAATTAATTACTTGTTATTTTTTAAAATTAGTCGCTAGACTTGCTGCTCACCCGTCGTCGCAACACACCATCGTGCATCTGGGACACCATAACCATTAGAACAATTGTCAGAAGATGATCTCCATAGTGGACTGGCTTTTGTCGGCAAGAAATACATATTGTGGGTTTAAAAAAGCGCCGGATCGTAAAACCAACTATCGAAAGTTCTGCAAAAACCTCCTAAGCAATGTTGGAGATCGGCTTTTGCCGGTTATTTTGGTGTTAGAGGTGACGTCAGATACGCTTAGAGAGTTGGCGCGGGCGCTGTTTCAAGCAACCACCAACATTCCTCCGACAGCATATGTGTTTTTTAAATTTTACTAAAAACTATAAATATAATTAATAATTTTTATAAAATAATTTTAATTTAAAAACTAATTAAATAAGATGGATTATAAAATTTTTGAATTAGTTTTATAAAATGTAATGCTAATATCACATATTAACTCTACATAACTTAATACAAAGTGCGTACATCGAAGGGTTGTACTTTATATAATTTAATTCTGTACAAAATTATAACCAAACACATCCATTGCACTATCTAATACAATGTAACAATTTAATACCATATAGTGTTACATACCAAATATGACCAAAGTAATTGTTTGCTTACATATTTTTATTTAAAAACACAAAAAAAAAAATTGTATAACCAAGGTACAACACTTATAATGCACCATTCTTTATAAAAATGAAAACAACATTTTTTTTGTTTTCTTCCCTCTTTCAACTTTTTTAATTATACATAATTTGTCTTTTCTTTCTTTTTTATTTTAAATAAGTTTTATAATTTTATTATAAATAATTTTATTCATTAAATATTATATTTTAATAAATTTATAATATTTGAAAATAAAAAATATTTTTCACTTTTTTTCAACAATTGTTCATTTTCAAATAAAAACACAAAATATGTATACACATAACCAAACATTTTCTTTATCATTTATTCTCTTTGAAAAATGCGTAAACATATCTTCTTTTTTCATTTTAAAACAAAACTTATAAATAAAAACACAAAATTCATAGCCAAATGGGCCCTTAAATTGTAACAAATTTTAAATATAATTTAATTTTTGTTATAATATTTTTTATTTCAAATATGTTGAAGTAGATGTAAAGAAGGACACGGTGGAGAGAGAAAAAAATGTTGAAAAATCTTCTATAGTTCACAAAGTAGTTCGATGCAGCTTAAAACAAAAAAAAATTGTTCTCTCTAGGCACGTTTCATGCATCATATATGATTGTATTAGTATATTAGGATTGAATAGTATTAGATAGGATGGGATGGCGTTGGATAATATAGAGTACATTGTTGGTGCGATGTTGTATTGTATAAAATTTCATATAATGATAAGTTCGAATTTTATTATGAAATTGATTTATATTACTTTGAAAAATAATTGCATAAAATAAATTGTTTAATTTAATTAACATTCAAATTTTCTAAAATACTAAAAAAATATAGATGAAGAATATTTAATTAAATATTATAATTTATTTATTAATATTTAATTGAATATTATAAATTATTTTAATAGATTATTTAAATATTTAATTTTTTGAACTAAAACTTTATTTAATTCAACAGTGTTTCTGGAGACAGCTGCCTCTCTTATACACAGCCTAAGCCTAAGGCTCAGCAATCAGCATGCATAAAATTTGGCAAGTACGTAACACGGTTTTTTTGGCTCAAATTTTGGCAACTAATACGGTTTTTTTTTTCTCTTAACATAATCCTACGTGAGATACAAGCAGTCCCAAACAGAGTGTTACGTATTTATTACAATGCCAACCCAGGTACCAAATAGCCTCTTTGTGAATGAAAACTATGTATAAACAGGCTTCTACATGAGTTACATTGGTTTTGCTTACACGTTTCCTATCTTGATTTTTATATAAAGATAATAATAGACGATTTGTTAATTGCTACATGCCTGTAAAAAGAAAATAAAATACAGATTGTTTAAAGTTTTTTTTTTTGAAAAAAAGAAATCTTTATAGTTGTTTTCTTGCAATGCAAATTAAGCAGCAGTGTATGCTCTTAGCTGCACTGGCAAAGTCGATTTCGTATGGTGAAAATAGTATTTTCGAGTAAGTATAGTTGTTTAGTTTACTTTGAAACAATGTTTTTGCGAAATGGTTGATGGTAATTATTAGATACTATTATTATATTTTAAATTAAAATAAATTAAATATTTAGGACTATCATGTTAACATATCCGTCAATAACATAGAATATTAATAATTTTTTTGTAATATATTACCATCTTTAATATAATATGATACAGATAAATTAACCTTAGATTAATAATATAAACCGTAGATACAAGAATACAACAACATCAATGGATGCAGTAATTAAAGAAATCGAAGAGACAAAAAGGGGAAAAAAATCGGTAGCCAATTTTTAATTTTAAAAATCGATAATTAATATTTTTAAAATTATATTACAATGAGTTGATATATTAATGATTCTCGCGTTTATTATTTCAAATAATTTTTTTAAATCGAGGCTTGAAATGGAGGTATATATCACGTCAACGTAATTGCGCGCGCAAACCAACCCTTCCCTCACCCCACCCCACCCCACCCCCCGCCCCCCCCAACAAGCTCACACACACACGCAAAAAACAAAAACAAAAACAAAAACAAAAACAAAACAAAAAGGTGTTACGAAAGTTTTCGGGTTGACAAAACTTCAAATTGCATGTTATTACTTTGAGTGAGAAATAATTATAGGAGACAAACTGAACACGTCACAAAAGTCTAGAAGAAACAGAAATCAACAACGAATTAGGTTAAATATAAATTTAAAATTATTTAATTATCTTCATACGTGGTACTAATAATAAGTTTTTGCCTGCTTGACAAGCAAGAGAAAGAGCACTGATTTTGGTTGAATTATTAGACAGACAGAACTTTAAATTCGGATTACACAGACTGATATGAAATTAACGTGTGGTTTTAGATTAATTCTGGTAATTGATGTTGTATCTCACCTGCTACGCTAATCGTGAGCCCGCAAGACCATCAATTTCAATATCATCATTACCCTTCCACGCTACTATTCTAATCAAGATTCAACATCTTGATCCGAATTTTGATGCGATGGAGGGGACGATTGCTCTCTACCCTCCTCCTGAAAGAAGCCACCTGCTACCTATGATAGAACTCGGGAAACTCATTCTCACTCACTATTTTGACTCCTTGTCCCTCACAATCATCATCTCCGAAGCTCCTTTTGAAACTGGCTCCACCTCTCAATATATACAATCCATCTCTGCCACTCACCACAGCCACCACCAACCCTTTTTCCGTTTCTAACTAATTTGTAGGAATTTAGCTCATCAACGAAGTTGTAGTCTCTTGACTGTTAGCTTTGAAAAATTGTGGCTAGCTAGCCAGGCAGCCCAACTAACGCTCACTGTTGAGCTTTGTGGCTCATATGCACAAAATGAAAGATCCCACATTGCTTAAATAGTAAAGCTTTGGACTTTTGTAGGCTTATAAAAGAAGCCTTTTGGGAAATGAATTAGTGTCCCATTTGAAATATCTTTCACCCCCCATAATTGTAAGGTCTCACATATAAGACCTCATAGTTTAAAGGCCTTTCAGTAAGGACCTTAAAGTTTGTAATATTTACCTTTTCCCCCTTTGTTTTGGGTATTTGTAGTATTGCCCAATTGTTTGGGTAATTACAGTTTGACCTAACTATTTGAGTAATTACAGTTTGGCCCAATAGTTGTGGTATTTGCATTGTGACCCAAAAGTTTATAATTCTCTTTGAAGATAGTGAAAAATTTCTTCAGCGGCGCCCGAGGACGTAGGTATTTATACCGAACCTCGTTAAATCTTGGTGTTCTTTCTATTTCTGCATTGTGGTTGATTGGTTGCCTCTTGAGTTGTTATTATATTCAGTAATCTAGCATAGTTTGTGGTTGTGCATTTTGGGTTGTTCTGTTGGTTACCGCTTCCGCTTGTGCATAACAATTGGTATCAGAGCCAAAGGTTTTGGGTAGTTAGTGGCTATTTCATTGAAGCACTTACTACTATTCTGGGCTGTTGATTTTGGATTGCTAGTTATTGAATATAATAGTTTGTTTGGAGCTTGGTTATTAGTGATTTGTGTATCGAGCTTATTTGTGAGAGGTAGTAATGGCTTCATCGTCAACTGTACCTGAGAAGATAGTGACTGTGACAAATGCAAAAATAGATGTTGAAAAATTTGATGGCCGAAATAATTTCGGATTATGGCAGAGTGAGGTGTTGGACGGGTTGTATCAGCAAGATTTGGATATTGTTCTGGAAGAAACAAAACCAGAAGATATCAGTGCAAGAGATTGGGACAGGCTTAATATAAAAGCTTGTGGGTTGATTCGCTCTTGCTTGTGTAGAGAACAAAAGTATCCGTTCACTAAGAGACATCTGCAAGCAAATTGTGGAAGGCGCTGGAAAACAAATATATGAAGAAAAGCAATGAGAATCGGCTGTATCTATTGAAGAGATTGTTCCGTCTCCAGTTGAAACCAGGTACGAGCATCAGTTCTCATATTGATGAGTTTAATAAGTTAATTGCTGATTTGTTAAACTTAGATGAAACATTCAAAGATGAAATTAAGGCTATGCTATTGATTGGCTCACTTCCGGATGAATTAGATCATTTGTGCATTACTCTTATCCATGGGAAAGATAAACTGTCTTTTGAAGAAGTCTGTTCTGCTTTGTTGAATTATGAAATTCGTAAGAAAGATCAAAGGGAACATAGGGATGAGTCAGTAGATGCATTGATAGTGAGAGGGCGTAGTCAAAGTAGGAAACCAGGAAAAAGGGAAAATCTTGGTCGAGGGGTAGATTAGGAAAAGATGAGTGTGCCTTTTGTCGTGAGAAAGGGCATTGGAAGAAAGATTGTCCTAAGTTGAAAAAGAAAGATAAGGGCAAGGCTGTTTCTGATGCATGTGTTGTTGAGCGTGAGGATGATAGTGATTCAGATATATGTCTAGTGGGTCATCCATCCACTTCTGTTTCTGATGAGTGGATTATGGATTCGGGTTGTACTTATCATATGTGTCCACATCGGGATTGGTTCTTTCAGTTTGAAGAGCTTGATTGTAGAGTTGTGTATATGGGCAATGATGATATTTGCCATACTGCTGGGATAGGTTCGATCCGATTGAGGAATCATGATGGACTGACTAGAGTTCTGACAGATGTTCGGTATGTACCGAAGTTGAAGAAGAATCTCATCTCTTTGGGAGCCTTGGAATCTAAAGGCTGTGTTATATCTATTCGAGATGGTATTCTGAGGGTCACTTCAGGGGCTCTTGTGGTATTGAAAGGCACTAGGAGGAACAACTTGTATTACTATAATGGTAGTACAGTTACTGGATCAGGGGCTACGATTTCTGATAATGATGCAGATTCAGAGATTACGAGACTGTGGCATATGCATTTGGGACATGCAGATGAGAAAGCCTTATTCAGTTTGGTAAAACGAGGCTTATTGAAAGGTGCAAAGACCTGCAAGCTAGATTTTTGTGAGCATTGTGTTCTGGGAAAGCAGAAGAGTGAAATTTGGCACCGCTATTCATAATACCAAGGGTATTCTTGATTACGTTCACTCAGATGTGTGGGGACCTACTAAAACCGCATTTATGGGAGGTAGGCACTACTTTGTTACTTTTGTTGATGACTTTTCCAGAAGAACTTGGGTGTACTGTTTGAAATCGAAAGATGATGTACTCCGTGTTTTCCTTAATGGAAAAAGATGATAGAGACACAGACTGGCAAGAAGATCAAGCATCTCAGAACAGATAATGGTGGTGAGTATTGTAGTGATCAGTTTTTGAAATTGTGTCAAGATGAGGGTATTGTACGTCATTTTACTGTTAGAGGTACACCGCAGCAAAATGAGGTGGCAGAATGCATGAACCGGACATTGCTGGAGAAAGTTCGGTGTATGTTGTCTAATGCTGGGTTAGGCAAAGAATTTTGGGCTGAGGCTGTGATTTATGCGTGTCATCTCATTAATCGTCTACCTTCAGCTGCTATTGGTGATAGAGCTTCATTAGAGGTATGGTCTGGACAACCTATTTCTGATTATGATTCTTTACATGTTTTTGGTTCACCTGTATATTATCATGTGAAAGAATCTAAGCTGGATCCTAGAGCCAAGAAAACAATTTTCTTGGGATTTGCTTCAGGAGTAAAAGGATATCGTCTTTGGTGTCCTAGTTCGAGGAAGATTATATCCAGTAGAGATGTGACATTTGATGAGTCTTCAATGTTGAAGAAATCAGAAAACCAGACAAAGGTGAATGGTACTCCACAGCAGGTGGAGCATACTCAGTAGCAGGTGGAGTTTGAAACGACGACATTGAACCCAGTTAGATCTGTTGAGACAGATAATGGTATTCCTGTGACAGAGGAAGATTTGTGAGATGATGGTGAAGGTTCTACTCAGGAACCTCAACAGCAACAAGAATCTATTGCAATTGATAGGCCAAGACGTGAGATTCGCAGACCTGCTCGATTTGCTGATATGGTGGCCTATGCACTTCCAATTATAGATGCTGATGTTCCTTCCCCTTATAGAGAGGCAGTCAGATGTTCTGAAGTTGATGAGTGGAAGACAGCTATGAGCGAAGAGATGCAGTCTCTTTAGAAGAATGAAACTTGGGAGCTAGCTCAACTACCGAAGGGTAAAAAGGCAATTGGGTGCAAATGGGTATATGCAAAGAAAGATGGATTTCCTGACAAGAATGACGTCCGCTACAAGGCAAGGTTGGTAGTTAAAGGCTACGGTCAGAGGGAAGGAATTGACTACAATGAGGTATTTTCTCCAGTTGTGAAACATTCTTCCATTAGAATCTTGCTGGCCTTGGTAGCTCAGATGAATATGGAACTAGTTTAACTTGATGTAAAAACTGCATTTTTACATGGTGACTTGGAAGAGGAAATCTATATGACTCAGCCAGAGGGATTCAAAGTTGCTGGTAAGGAAAAATTTAGTGTGCAAACTGAAAAGATCGTTTTATGGTTTGAAGCAATCTCCCAGACAGTGGTATAAGCGATTTGATCGGTTTATGATGGGTCAGAAGTACACAAGAAGCAAATTTGATAATTGTGTGTATTTTCGGAGGCTACGTGATGGTTCTTTCATTTATCTACTCTTGTATGTTGATGATATGTTGATAGCTTCGACGAATGTTGAAGAAATTGTAAAGTTGAAGACTCAGTTGAATCGAGAGTTTGAAATGAAAGATTTGGGTGAAGCTAAGAAGATTCTTGGCATGGAGATTAGCAGAGATAGAGGGAGAAGCAAGATTTGTTTGACTCAGAAGCAGTATCTGAAGAGGGTATTACAACGGTTTGGCATTACAGAGCAGTCTAAACCTGTAAGTACCCCACTTGCTCCTCATATGAAGCTCAATGCATCTTTATCTCCTAGTATAGATGAGGAACGAGAGTATATGTCTCGAGTTTCATATGCTAATGCAGTTGGTAGCCTGATGTATGCTATGGTGTGTACGAAACCCGACATTTCACATGCAGTTGAAGTTGTGAGCAGGTACATGCATGATCCTGGTAAAGGACATTGGCAAGCAGTGAAATGGATTCTACGATATTTGTTGAAAACCGTAGATGTTGGCTTAGTCTTTGAGAGAGATGATACATGTGGTCAGTATGCTATTGGTTATGTTGATTCAGATTATGCTGGTGATTTGGATAAACGTCGGTCGATAACCGGTTATGTGTTTACTCTTGCAAGAGCACCAGTGAGTTGGAAGTCTACTTTACAGTCTACAGTGGCTTTGTCTACTACGGAGGCAGAGTATATGGCTATGACAGAGGCTGTGAAGGAAGCTATTTGGTTACAGGGATTGCTGGATGAATTGGGAATTGGGCAGAAGAAGATTACTCTCTATTCTGACAGTCAGAGTGCTATCCACTTAGCGAAGAATCCAATGTTCCATGTTCGTACGAAGCATATTGATGTTCGATATCATTTTGTGCGGGAGATCATTGATGAAGGAAGAATCTTACTTCAGAAGATTGAGACTGCCAAGAATCCCGCAGACATTTTGACTAAGGTTGTGACAGCGATCAAGTTCAGTCATTGTTTGGACTTGATCAACATTGTATGACCGCGCCATTGGGCGCATTTGGAGGCGTTGCAGTTGTGATAGAGAATGTGGGAAAAAGAAGAAATTTATGGTGGATCGGCATATTCGCCAAGGTGGAGATTTGTTGAGCTTTGTGGCTCATATGCACAAAATGAAAGATCCCACATTGCTTAAATAGCAAAGCTTTGGACTTTTGTAGGCTTATAAAAGAAGCCTTTTGGGAAATGAATTAGTGTCCCATTTGAAATATCTTTCACCCCCCATAATTGTAAGGTCTCACATATAAGACCTCATAGTTTAAGGGCCTTTCAGTAAGGACCTTAAAATTTGTAATATTTACTTTTTCCCCCTTTGTTTTGGGTATTTGTAGTATTGCCCAATTGTTTGGGTAATTACAGTTTGACCCAACTATTTGGGTAATTGCAGTTTGGCCCAATAGTTGTGGTATTTGCATTGTGGCCCAAAAGTTTGTAATTCTCTTTGAAGATAGTGGAAAGTTTCTTCAGCGGCGCCCGAGGACGTATGTATTTATACCGAACCTCGTTAAATCTTGGTGTTCTTTTTATTTCTGCATTGTGGTTGATTGGTTGCCTCTTGAGTTGTTATTATATTCAGTAATCTAGCATAGTTTGTGGTTGTGCATTTTGGATGTTCTGTTGGTTATCGCTTCCGCTTGTGCATAACACTCACAGCATTTCTCCACCAAAAATTCGAATATTGTAGATCATTGTTTTTTCTCGAACCAATTTTACACATAAACTACTTTAAAAGGGAGTGTCGATCAAAGAGCGAGTCATGATCATCAGAGAGCACGTCCTGGCGGCATTTACTGAGGGCCGACCCTCCGCGTTGCCTTAGATAACTTGATTCGCAGCATTTGCTCAATTTGAAATAAAATGCATGATATAAGAAGCTGGATAATGCAATTATTAGAAATAATATTTCACAAGCAATCCACTAAACATAAAATTTCTAGGTAAAATTGATATATATAATTAATTTGTAAATAGAATTAATTCTAATTTCAATCTTCCCAATTATATAGTACTCTTAAGATTTGTGTTATATTTGACTTCTTTTCATCTTGCAAATGTTTCGTGGTTAATGTGAAGTCTTTATGAATAGATTCAAATTATTTTTCCTCAATTTCCATTTTCAAATTATAATATCTAGTCGTGCTAGAAATTTTTTTACATGGTTCATAAATATACAAACAGTTGCTTCTCCCATCAATCCCCTAGGGCAGTTCATGTTTGGAAATCAAGAGAGATCTATCGGCAAATAATAGCCATTATGGGCTCATGATCTCCATTATGCGACTGTACTACCAATCTTTTCTATGATTATCACTTATATCTTCATCGCTTTTTAACTTTCCATCTGATCTCAATTGTCTCCATTGTTCTTCACACGACAACCCAAAAAACCAATAGCTTTTATCAACCATCCATCACTAGTTTAGATCTATAGATAAATTGATCTCATCCTCCAAATAATAGGGAAAAAAACGTAGCCTGAATAGGGAAAGAATAACATTTGCTTCCTTTATCATTTAGCAAAAAGAAGGTGGAAAAATGGTTGGATAATTTTAAATATCAATAATTATGTGAGTCTTGATACATCATTGTAGAGACGTGATTATGTGCTTAACCGTTCATATTTTGTCGTATTTTTAATGAATATATAGTTAATTTGTTTTAAGTTTTTAATATTGATTTGTTTCAAACTAATTTTCTCAACTCAAATGCTTCATTAAAGTATCATTAATTCAATAATGATTCCTTTTCTTGACACACTTTCTTGATCTAGCTAGTCTCTTTTCCATACACATTTTCTTATTAATTGTAGGATGGAGGAATTAGCTCATTAACGAAGTTGTCGTCTCTTGACTTTTAGCTTTGAATCGTGGCTAGCTAGCTAGGCAGCCAAACTCACACTCTCAGTGTTTCTCCCTAAAAAATCTGAATGCTGTAATAATATGATGTTCACTTACCATCCTGATTCCTTCTCCATCACCATCATAATCTCTGAAGCGCCTTTTGAGACTGGCTCCACCTCTCAGTACGTTGAATCCATCTCTACAACCGTCCCATCCCTTACTTTCCACCATCCATCTTCTCATCCATTACTTTCCACCATGCATCTTCTCATCCATCTATGTAAGATCTCATGTTTTATTGCATGTCGAATGGGTTTCACATCCATCTATGCAAGGCTTGCTTTCACGTGGAACGGGTTTCACAAGCCTCTTCTTAGGTCTTACATGTGGGCCAATATTTTTTCTTTTTAATTTGCATTGGGAGGGCTCGAACCTTAGTTGAACTATTGAGTCAAAGGATTTTAATAAAACGTTAAGTTTGTTACTTTACCTGAAAGTTTAAGCTAGTAGATATGTACTAAACATTAATTTTATCTTTTATCATACACAGTTTAACAAAAGAGTTTTTTGAATCAAATTACATGACGCTGTTAATCACTTTCACCTCTATGATAAATGTATCATAATGATGCCACAACCATTACAAACCATGTAATCCATCTATTCAAATTCAACCTATTTGTTTAATTACCAGTAAGACCTATCTAACCACTCAATAACCTATGTTTTTGATAATGGATTACGACTATTGAACATTTTTTCGTCTTACTGTCTAGATGGTTGTATACGAATCTGTTACTCTCTTTTTGATTCCTATTATATTAGGGTTATTAAATTGGTTACAAAGAAGTTGAGTCATTGTATGGATAGACATGACACTATTATGTATGTCAATTTTGGGTTAGGCTAGTTAATGGATCCACCAAAACGTATATATTTGATGGTTGACATGAGTTTACCCTGAACATGATTAATCTCAATCGGAACTAGACAATGTTGTGGCTGGTGTTCGTACCCTGTTTGTGCGTCATGTCTAAAATCGGAATCCGTAACTTCCCTTGTCATGGTTTTGAATTTTATAACAGAGTAAATACATGAAGGCCAGCATAGAGCTTTGATCGTGTACGGTTGTCTTGATTGTTACTCTCTGTCTCTGTCTCTCTATATTCTATTGGTAAATGATGTACAGGCTCTGTTTCGGAAAATTGCTGCAGCATTAGCAGGAATGGAAACACTTTCTTCGACAAAGCAAAAAGACATGGTTGACGTGAATCTCAAGTCTACTACTTCCAATGCATCATAGTCCCAATCCCTGTCAGGTGGATGCTCTTGCTGATAGTCTCACCTTGGACTTTTCGGTTCTTGTATTCCAGACATTATGTCTTCTACTTCCCAACATATGTAAAGTTACTGTAGCTTTTTTGTTATTTTCTGTAGCCATTGCATACAAAGAATTTGTCATGAGTATGAACTTCACCGTTTGATCGAGAAGCTAGACCGCTGAAAGTGCGCAATCATATAAAAAAAAAAAAATCATACTTCGGTTAGATTGGTCTTTGGTAAACTTCACTGCCTAAAATAGGTTTTGATTTTGTATGGTAAACTTTACTGCCTTAAATAGATTTTGATTTTGTACTCTTACGAAGAGTAATATGTTTGGATTAAGTCTATTTTTAAAAAATAGAAATAAAATCTAGCCAAAATACATAAATATAACAAGTTCATATATGAACTCGTATTTATGTTTTTTCAAACGATTTTTTAAAATTGGGTTGTATATCAATATTATTATTCAAATAGTGGGTGGCAGATTTAACTGATGGATTGTTAAGCTTGTAATCAACATTATAAATATCTTGTACTCACGTAACAAGTGATTTATCAGCTAACGTACGAAAGATTAATTCAGTTTACAAAATTCTCTATAGATTCTTCCTTTCAACTGATCATGATGAAGGGAACGATTGTTCTCTACCCTTCTCCTGGAAGAGGCCACCTGGTTCCGATGATAGAAATTGGAAAACTCATGCTCACTCACTATTCTGATTCCTTCTCCCTCACCATCATCATCTCGGAAGCTCCTTTCGAAACTGGCTCTACCTCTCAATATATACAATCCATCTCTGACACTGTCCCATCCATCAATTTCTACCACCTTGCCACCACAGCCACCACCAACCATTCTTCCGTTTCCGATATCCCAACACTGTCCTTCGAGTTGCCTCGCCAAAACAACTCTAACTTTCACCAGGCCCTCTTAACTCTCGCTAAGTCCTCTAATATCAAGGCTTTGATTATGGATGTCTTTTGCAACGCTTCGTTTGAAATCTCAGCAGCTACTCTCAACATCCCCACCTACTATTGCGTTCCTGGCAGCCTCAGCAGTCTCACGCTATTGCTTTACCTTCCTACCCTTCATAAAAATACCACCAAGAGCTTCAGAGAACTCGGAGACGAGCTTATTGAATTCCCTGGTATGCCAGTTCCCATCCCAGCGAAAGATATGCCCGATCCAATGCAGGATCGCAAAAGTAAATTTTACAACTACCTCTTGGAGACTGCAATCCAGATGCCCAAATCAGCTGGAATTATAGTAAACACAGTTGAATCGCTGGAGAAAAAAGCACTTGAAGCGATATCAGACGGACAGTGCACACCAGGAGATCGGGCAGCTCCGCCTCCGCGTATATTTTGCATAGGACCACTTATAGTGTCCAGTGATGGAAGTAGAAGTGGTGAAGATAAGCACGAGTGCATGAACTGGCTTGACATGCAACCAAAGGGAAGTGTTGCGTTCTTATGCTTCGGTAGTCTGGGGAAGTTTCCGGCAGAGCAATTGACAGAAATGGCTTTAGGGTTAGAGAGAAGTGGCGTCAGGTTCTTGTGGGTGGTGCGTCCGCCTGAGGGCTCAGCTGATGCAAGCTTGGACTCGTTGTTGCCGCCAGGGTTTCTGGAAAGAACAAGAGATAGAGGATATGTGGCAAAATCTTGGGCGCCACAAGTTGCCGCACTGAGTCATGAATCGGTGGGTGGATTCGTGACTCACTGTGGATGGAACTCAATCCTGGAAGGCTTACGTGCTGGGTTGCCAATGTTGGCTTGGCCTCTTTATGCAGAACAAAATTTGAATAAGGTGATTATGGTGGAGTTGTGGAAGGTGGCTTTACCTGTCGAACGGGAACCAGATGGCTTGGTGAGTGCAGCCGAGTTGGAGAAGCGTGTTACTGAGTTGATAAACTCGGAACATGGAAAATTGATCAAAGAGCGAGTCATGACTATGAGAGAGCACATCTTGCAGGCATTGAGAGAGGGCGGTCCCTCTCGCGTTGCTTTGGATAACTTGATTCGCAGTATTCTCTCAACTTGAAAACAAGTATTGGAAGGTTTGGTTTTGCTTTCGCGTTTCCTATCTTAATTTTTATATAAAGATAATAAGAGTCGATTTGTTATTCGGTTCATGTTTATCATTGGGTACTTTTTAATACAAATGCAGAATTTTAATTTGAATTTGAGGTGCATTTTCTGCTTTTCGTGCAAGATATGAGTTCTTTTTTTTTTCTGAACCAGTAAGTTAACTCAAGCAATCGGATTCGATGTTATGTACTTGTCCACTGGCAAGCCCTTGTTTTATTTTTTTATTGAGATCCTATAAAACTTAACTTCTATAATAGAAAACTGCTACTATAAGGGTGGAATTACAAGAGTTTGATTGTGCTTTAAACAGAAGTCGATATTTCATCAAAGATGAGAAAAAAAAAATGATAGCAGCTGACTCGGAATTTTATCTAAGAGATGGCACCTTAAGTATTTTATAATTGATTGTCCTTTTAATAAATCTTGACAATATGAAAAAATTTATTACACACTGAAAAGAAGCACATCTACATAAGGAGATAATGAACTTTATCCATCCAAAATACTAATCTACAAAATTAAATACAAAATTGTTAATATTTTATAATTATTCAATTATTACATATTATAATATTAAGGTTATGCGGGATCCGTAACACATAATCGTATAGTTCATATTTTGAAAATATTTCATAATCACCTTATTGTTATACTATCAAAAAGATCTTTATTTATAATCTAAATGCTCATCCGTTTAAACCAAAATTTAAGTTTTAGATCTAGGATTTACAAGCAAATCTTAAGCACTAATCAAACACAAACCTTTTTTTTTTAAAAATTAGTATACAGAAGAAGCTCATAGAGTTATAAATTGTAAAATGTCTTTCAATTATATTATTTACATAAAAGAGGGGTCTATGTGTGGCATTAGAGTGAAATCATGGACTATATATAAATGACTGAGAGGCTAAAAATGAGAAAAATGAAAGACAATATCTAAAAATTAATATTTTTCAAAGAAGGGTGTAATTGTAATCTAATAAACGTGAAGAGGTAAAAAAAATTCTTAAATTTTAGAAGGACCGGGCCCACCCGGATCCCTTTCTAGGTCAACTTATGAATGGTAGATTATATATTTTTAGAATATTATATATTTTAGAATAATTCTTAGTTCATTTTTATAAAAGAAATTAGCAGGGAAAAATGCTTGGATAATTTCTAATTTTAAATATCAAAAATTATGTGAGTCACATCATTATATAAAGAGATGATTATGTGCTTAGCCATTCATATTTTGTCATATTTTTAATATATGTAAAGTTAAAATTCTCTTTTTTTTTTTTTAGTTTTTTATATTGATCTGTTTCTAACTAATTTTCTCAACTCACATTCTTCGTTAGAGTGTGATTAATTCAATAATCATTCCCTTTTCTGGACTCACTTTCTTGGTCTAGCTAGTCTCTTTTCCACACAAAAGTATTTCTTATTAATAGTAGCAATGAGGAGGAATTAGCTCATCAACGCAGTTGTAGTCTCTTGACTGTTAGCTTTGAATTGTGGCTATACCTCCCTAGGCAGCCCAACTCACATTCACAGTATTTCTCCATAAAAATCTGAATGTTGTACATAATTAATTGTTTTTTATCTTTTATAATTTTTTGACACAAACAGACAATGATATTAATTATATAACTTGTGTTCCTGGTTTATCGATCACTTTTGCATTTATTCACAATGAAGGACAGCATTGTTATCTACCCTTCACCAGGGAGAAGCCACCTCATTTCCGTGATAGAACTTGCTAAACTGATACTCGCTTGCCATTCTGATTCCTTCTCCATCACCATTATAATCTCTAAAGCGCCTTTCGAGACTGGCTCCACCTCTCAATACGTTGAATCCATCTCTGCGACTGTCCCATCCATTACTTTCCACCACCTTTCCCCCATGATCTCCACCACCACCGCCTCCTCCTCCGCATCTTCTCTGGACACCATAACTCTATCCTTCGAGTTGTCTATCCAGAACAACCTCAACTTTCACCAAGCCCTGTTAACCTTCTCCAACTCTTCCAACATCAAAGCCCTGATCTTGGATTTCTTTTGCAACGCTTCTTTTGAAATCTCATCTCGTCTCGGAATCCCCACCTACTATTATAAGACTGGAGGCCTCACCAGCTTCACTCTATTTCTCCACCTTCCCACAATTCACAACAACACCACAAAGAGTTTTAAAGAACTCGGCGATGAAGCTATTAACGTTCCAGGCATACAGGTTCCTCTCACAGCAAAAGACATCCGATATGCTATCCAGGATCGCACGCGTAAAGTTTACAAATACTTCTTGGAAACTGCGATTCAGATGATCAAATCAGCTGGATTAAATAGGTTCAATAGCTTCTTTCAACATGTCACTGGTTTTCCTTGTTCGTAGAAGTGGTAATTATCCTTAATAAATAAGAATCAAGATGGTCCCCAATGTATATAAGTTTAAAGGATCCTTACCTCAGGTAACATCACTATTTTTCATTACTTAATAAAATAAAGAATCACGAAAATGAACGTATTCATGAAATTTAAATGTTATGATTTGTCATGTTTGATATGTTGCAGGGGGGTCCTCATTTGGATAATCCTCATTTGGGAGTCCCACATTGATTGGTTAAGGGAAGGTCATGGGGCTTATATATGGGAGGAGTTCCTCCACCTAATAGACTAGTCTTTTGGGCTGGATACTTGCTCCATATATGGTGGCCCATTTGTTGAAAAATTATTGTTGTGCGCAGCGGAAGCGATCCGTAACAAGTGGTATCAGAGCCAACCCAAGACAGCAATGTGTGGACTCGTTTGGTTCAGACAAGGATGGTGACTCGGCCCACCGGAGCCTTGTCGTTGTGGAGGATTATCGTTGTCTGGTTCAGACAAGGATGGCGCCTACCACCGCCGGGGCCTTGTCTGAGGAGGGGGATTGTTGCAGGGGGGTCCTCATTTGGATAATCCTCATTTGGGAGTCCCACATTGATTGGTTAAGGGAAGGTCATGGGGCTTATATATGTGAGGAGTTCCTCCACCTAATAGACTAGTCTTTTGAGCTGGATACTTGCTCCATATATGTTGGCCCATTTGTTGAAAAATTATTGTTGTGCGCAAGCGGAAGCGATCTGTAACATGATACTGACACTAGACAACAGTTAGTGTTCAAAAATATTAGTTGTCAAGGATGATATCAAATAACTTAGGTTATTTTCAATAAATGTCCTAATTTAGAATTTTTTAATTTTCCGCAAGGCATTCTAGAGTTAATTTCTATTATTTTCCTATTTATGTGTGTGTGTGTGTGCGTGTGTGTGTATATATATATATATAGACACACACACACACACACCTAATGTTCAACAAATCTAATTTTTTCCTTTAAATGAAATGCGATAAATGGTTATTAGATCTTGTGTGTAATCTCCTTTTTGGGAGTTGACCGTAAGATTTGAATTGCTGGTAAATCCTTTTTATGTTCATCAGATTTGCATTGCTAATATTCTATTTATTATTATTATTTTATTCGTGTCATGTGAGAAATGTCTTGGGCTTGGGCTTGGGTTACCTGATCACTGGCCGCCCCAGCTGTCACAGAACAACATCACATTCTTTCATAAGCTAATGTGAAGCCAATTTAGAACTAGATCTTTAAGGGGTACTGCGAAGCCGAATTTAGAGCTAGATTTTTGAGGGGCACGCCAGGCCCACGCAATACTGCAATGCAATGCAGCCACGAGATGATGGCGGCATTTGCCATACATTTTTGCCATTTGAATTGATTTAACTTTTGCACTGATTGACCCGCGACTCCAGTATAAACTGTAAAGTTTGTAACTGTAATAACTATAACTTATTGGAGCCTGAAGGAAACCATCGTTCGAGGAGTACTCACAGTGTCACTTTATGGGGCTAATGAAATGAGAATCCCACATCGGCTAGTGGCATGTTAGCAAATAGGAATCAAATGAAATAAAGAACTCCTGACAGCCTCAATCAACTCACGCGGCTGTGTGGTGAGCACAAAGCGAACTATCCTTTCGCCTTTTACTAAAGAATACCGTGTGCTCGCCATTTAAAGCAGCATATGCTAATTTTTAAGAGGGGTTCTCTCAAAAGAGAGCTCCTACAATGCCCTATAAAAAAATTTCTTACTTTTCTTGATTCTATTTTGTTTTATTAGGGACTTATAACGTTTTATCCTAATCCTTGTGCAGAACAATAAGTAATTTACTTTCCTATTTATCTTAGTCATCAATATAGTTAATGATTGTTAATATAAATGTTTACAAAATATGATTCTATTATAATCAAACTCTCTGTGAAGCCCATTTCGCAGGAATTTATGTTATCAGAAATGAGCGGTTGAAATGGTTGTCTTGATTGTTACACTCTGTCTCTCTCTCTCTCTCTCTCTCTCTCTTAATGTATATTCTATTGGTAAATGATGTATAGGCTCTGTTTTGGAAAATTGCTGCAGCATTACCGGGAATGGAAACACTTTCTTCGACAAAGCAAGAAGACATGGTTGACGTGAATCTCAAGTCTACTACTTCAAATGCATCATAGTCCCAATCCCTGTCAGGTGGATGCTCTTGCTGATAGTCTCACCCTGGACTTTTCGGTTCTTGTATTCCAGACATTGTGTCTTCTACCTCCCAACATATGTAAAGTTACTGTAGCTTTTGTGTTATTTTCTGTAGCCATTGCATACAAAGAATTTGTCATGAGTATGAACTTCACCGTTTGATTGAGAAGCTAAACCGCTGAAAGTGCGAAGGGGTAGAAAAGTTGGCAATCATATTATTAAAAAAAAAAAAAATCATACTTCGTTTAGATTGGTCTTTGGTAAACTTCACCGCCTAAAATAGGTTTTGATTTTGTATGGTAAACTTTACTGCCTTAAATAGATTTTGATTTTGTACTCCTACGAAGAGTAATATGTTTGGATTAAGTCTATTTTACTTGTTTCGTTTTGCTCGTAAAGCACATCTTGATTCAAATGCATGCATTGCTCTTTTATTTTACTTATTAAGTAAAGAGTAAGCTTATTTGTACTCAATTTTTTTTTTGGCTTTATATAAAGTAATAAAATAATCTATTATTAAATACAATAAAATTTTATTAAATGAAATAGTTTTTTCTTTTTACATTATCTCTATACTGGTCTCCTCTCCTTGGGTATTTAACTGTTGTTTGTGACTTTCTTTAAAGCAGGACAAGGTGATGCTACTGTCAAATCGGAATACCAAGGCACATGCCTATGCCTAGACGATAAAATTATTCCTCCAAAACATATACGACCTTCTCAAATAACATCTATGCCCCTAGCTGTATCTCGCCTGAGGGTGCAAAGAACATCTATGTCATCATATATAACATAACCTTCCACATCCTTCTTCTTCATCTGAATTTTGATATATACAGTTTGATCATGAAGGAAACCATCGTTCTCTACCCTTCTCCTGAGAGAAGCCACCTGATTCGGATGATGGAACTCGGAAAACTCATACTCACTCGGCAACATTCTCTTGCATATTATTTATATCTTTTTTTTGTTCATAAATCTTTTATTAAGATTTAAATTATAATGATAAGTTTATGGACAAATACCAACATAAAAAGAGAAAGAGAGTGACGTTGCTCATAATCAACCTTGTAAAGTTTATGTTATTATCAAAATATACATCTTTGTAGTTACATAAATAAACTCATTTACCACCGGTTTGGTGATATTAAAATGGATTTTTAAGAAATAGAAATAAAATCTAACCAAAATACATAAATATAACAATTTAATATATGAACTCGTATTTATGTTTTTTCAAACGATTTTTTAAATTGGGTTTTATATCAATATTATTATTCAAATAGTGGGCGGCAGATTTAACTGATGGATTGTGTCTCTCTTACAAATAATTTATATAAATTCTTTCACAAAAATTTATATGGTATTATTGTATGATTATTACGTCATTTATAATAATTAATATAATTAAAATTTGAAATTCATACTCTAATTAAATCATGATATATCAATTTATATAAAAAAATTATATAAATAGTTTATAAGAATATCGTTACTTTTAAATTATATGAAAAAAAAAGAGATATGTAATGCAATCTTCTAAAATAATAAGTGTTTGAGAGTAAAATCACAAACAGGAGAGAGATACATTGTGCAACGGGCTTCTCCAGAGTCAAAACAAAATGTCTAAATCTCACCAAAAAAAAAAAAAAATCTTTTACAATTTAATTCATCATATTCATATCTTTATCAGTTTAACACCTTTTTAATATTGCTATTATTTACCGTGTTTCTTAATTTTTATTTTTCACCATTTCCGGGCCCCAACTGTCAACTTATAAAATCCTACGTGTTATTTGCTTGACAAGAGACAGTCACTGATGTGGCAGTACTCATCAGGAGCGTGCAAGGACATCAATAATGTTATCATTATAAACTCACTATCTATCTTGCTCTGAATTTTGAGTTTGATCATCATGATGAAGGAAATGATTGTTCTCTACCCTTTCCCTGGAAGAAGCCACCTGGTTCCTATAATAGAACTCGGGAAACTCATACTCACTCACTATTCTGATTCCTTCTCCCTCACCATCATCATCTCTGAAGCTCCTTTTGAAACGGGCTTAATCTCTCAATATATACAATCCATCTCTGACAATGTCCCATCCATCAATTTATACCACCTTCCCGCCACCGCCAACCCTTCTTCCGTTGCCGGCGCCGAAACACTGCTCGAGTTGCCTCGCCAAAACAACTCTAACTTTCACCAGGCCCTCTTAAATCTCTCTAAGTCCTCTAATATCAAGGCTTTGATTATGGATGTCTTTTGCAACGCTTCGTTTGAAATCTCAGCAGCCACTCTCAACATCCCCACCTACTATTGCTCTCCTGGCAGCCTCAGCATTCTCACGCTATTGCTTTACCTTCCTGCCCTTCATAAAAATACCACCAAGAGCTTCAGAGAACTAGGAGACGAGCTTATTGAATTCCCTGGTATGCCAGTTCCCATCCCAGCGAAAGATATGCCCGATCCAATACAGGATCGCAAAAGTAAATTTTACAACTACCTCTTGGAGACTGCAATCCAGATGCCCAAATCAGCTGGAATTATAGTAAACACAGTTGAATCGCTGGAGAAAAAAGCACTTGAAGCGATATCAGACGGACAGTGCACACCAGGAGATCAGGCAGCTCCGCCTCCGCGTATATTTTGCATAGGACCACTTATAGTGTCCAGTGATGGAAGTAGAAGTGGTGAAGATAAGCACGAGTGCATGAACTGGCTTGACTTGCAACCAAAGGGAAGTGTTGCGTTCTTATGCTTCGGTAGTCTGGGGAAGTTTCCGGCAGAGCAATTGACAGAAATGGCTTTAGGGTTAGAGAGAAGTGGCGTCAGGTTCTTGTGGGTGGTGCGTCCGCCTGAGGGCTCAGCTGATGCAAGCTTGGAATCGTTGTTACCGCCAGGGTTTCTGGAAAGAACAAGAGATAGAGGATATGTGGCAAAATCTTGGGCGCCACAAGTTGCCGTACTGAGTCATGAATCGGTGGGTGGATTCGTGACTCACTGTGGATGGAACTCAATGCTGGAAGGCTTACGTGCTGGGTTGCCAATGTTGGCTTGGCCTCTTTATGCAGAACAAAAAATGAATAAGGTGATTATGGTGGAGTTGTGGAAGGTGGCTTTACCTGTCGAATGGGAACCAGACGGCTTGGTGAGTGCAGCCGAGTTGGAGAAGCGTGTTACTGAGTTGATAAACTCGGAACAGGGAAAATTGATCAAAGAGCGAGTCATGACCATGAGAGAACACGTCTTGGGGGCATTGAGGGAGGGCGGTCCCTCTCGCGTTGCTTTGGATAACTTGATTCGCAGTATTCTCTCAACTTGAAAACAAGTATTGGAAGGTTTGGTTTTGCTTACGCGTTTCCTATCTTAATTTTTATATAAAGATAATAAGAGTCGATTTGTTAATCGGTTCAATCCTGTAGAAAGAAAAATGATATTTTATGGGTTCTTTTTTTGTTCTTAATCGATAATAATGTTTTTGACATCGTTGTTTGTATTTTCATGTTGATATGAACCTGCGGGTTTTTCCTATTGTTTCAAATTTCTTTTGTGTGTTCAATAGTAGTCTGCACTTTTAAATATAAACTTGATCATGCCAATCTACATAATAATAAACTGGAAGTTGTTTACAGGTAGAAAGGGAACGAAAGAGATCCATTCCATCAAAAATTATTTGAAATATATAAAAATATGGATCCCATATATATAGAGGCTTGTTTGTTTCAGCAAACCAGCATTTGAAGCAAAAATTTAGTCCCAAAAACATGGGTGATGGGGCCATAACCATTCATGGGAAAACGGAGTTCTATGATCTATAACTTTGTTATGTTTGCTTCTATAATCTTTTTCTTTACATTTCATTTGATTTTCTTCAGATATATGCAGATCGGTTAACTGATACTTCTTGACTAACATGCATGTTTACCCAAAAGGAGAGTTGCGAGAAAGAAATTTATGTGGAGCAAGTATGCATATAGAATAATTTAGACTTCCACAGCACAGTCAATCCTTTGAGTTTTACTTCAACAAATGTTCTTGATAGAGTTGGTGGGGTGTCTATTATTGGTTGGATTGATAAATAGAAAAAGGATGGGGCTATTTGCATCCAAGAAAATGCTATATTAAAATAATTAGAAATGTAAATTATTACTTCACACAATATTTTAATGCTAACAATACCCTTCAAAATTAATTTTAACTTTTCATACATAAACGAATAAATTTGTAAAGAATTTTCAATTTATCATTGGGTACTTTTTAATACGAATTTGAATTTGAGGTGCATTTTCTGCTTTTCGTACAAGATATGAGTTCTTGTTTTTTCTGAACCAGTAAGTTAACTCAAGCAATCGGATTCGATGTTATGTACTTGTCCACTTGCAAGTCATTGTTTTATTTTTTATTGAGATCTTGATAAAACTTAACTTCTATGAGATAGAAAACTGCTACTATAAGCGTGGAATTACAAGAGTTTGATTGTTCTTTAAACAAAAGTTGATATTTCATTAAAGACGAGAAAAAAATATAAAAAATGATAGTAGTGACTGACTTAGATTTTTATCTAAGAGGACACCTTAAGTATTTTATAATTGATAGTCCTTTTAATAAATCCTGAAAATATGAGAAAATTTATTATATACT
Source organism: Boswellia sacra (assembly GCA_013180625.2). Lineage (NCBI taxonomy): Eukaryota > Viridiplantae > Streptophyta > Magnoliopsida > Sapindales > Burseraceae > Boswellia > Boswellia sacra. Next base: position 40,160 of record SNVD02012022.1, read on the forward strand.
GAAGAGAAGCACATCTACATAAGGAGATAATGAACTTTATCCCTCCAAAATAACTCTAATTTAATAAATTAAATACAAAAATATTAAGTTTTTATAATTATTCAATAATTACATATTTAAGGTTATGCGGGATCCCTAACACATAATCTTATAGTTCATAGTTTGAAAATATTTCATAATCACGTTATTGTTAATACTATCAAAAAGACCTTTATTTATAATCTAAAAGCTCAGCCGTTTAATCCAAAATTTAAGTTTTGGCTCTACTATTTACAAGCAAATCTTAAACATTAATCAAACACAAACCTTTTTTTTAATTAGTATACAAAAGAAGCTCATAGAGTTATAAATTGTAAAATGTCTTTCAAATATATTATTTACATAAAAGAGGGGTCTATGTGTGGTATTAGAGTGAAATCATAGACTACATATAAATGTTTGAGAGGCTAAAAATGAGAAAAATGAAAGATAATATCTAAAAATTAATATTTTTCAAAGAAGGGTGTAATTGTAATCTAATAAACGTGAAGAGGTAAAAAAATTCTTAAATTTTAGAAGAACCGGGCCCACCCGGATCCCTTTCTAGGTCGACCTATGAATGGTAGATTATCTATTTTTAGAAGATTATATATTTTTAGAATAATTCTTAGTTTATTTTTATAAAAGAAATTAGCAGGGAAAAATGCTTGGATAATTTCTAATTTTAAATATCAAAAATTATGTGAGTCACATCATTATATAAAGAGATGATTATGTGCTTAGCCATTCATATTTTGTCATATTTTTAATATATGTAAAGTTAAAATTCTCTTTTTTTTTTTTTAGTTTTTTATATTGATCTGTTTCTAACTAATTTTCTCAACTCACATTCTTCGTTAGAGTGTGATTAATTCAATAATCATTCCCTTTTCTGGACTCACTTTCTTGGTCTAGCTAGTCTCTTTTCCACACAAAAGTATTTCTTATTAATAGTAGCAATGAGGAGGAATTAGCTCATCAACGCAGTTGTAGTCTCTTGACTGTTAGCTTTGAATTGTGGCTATACCTCCCTAGGCAGCCCAACTCACATTCACAGTATTTCTCCATAAAAATCTGAATGTTGTACATAATTAATTGTTTTTTATCTTTTATAATTTTTTGACACAAACAGACAATGATATTAATTATATAACTTGTGTTCCTGGTTTATCGATCACTTTTGCATTTATTCACAATGAAGGACAGCATTGTTATCTACCCTTCACCAGGGAGAAGCCACCTCATTTCCGTGATAGAACTTGCTAAACTGATACTCGCTTACCATTCTGATTCCTTCTCCATCACCATTATAATCTCTAAAGCGCCTTTCGAGACTGGCTCAACCTCTCAATACGTTGAATCCATCTCTGCGACTGTCCCATCCATTACTTTCCACCAGCTTCCCCCCATGATCTCCACCACCACCGCCTCCTCCTCCGCATCTTCTCTGGACACCATAACTCTATCCTTCGAGTTGCCTATCCAGAACAACCTCAACTTTCACCAGGCCCTGTTAACCCTCTCCAACTCTTCCAACATCAAAGCCCTGATCTTGGATTTCTTTTGCAACGCTTCTTTTGAAATCTCATCTCGTCTCGGAATCCCCACCTACTATTATAAGACTGGAGGCCTCACCAGCTTCACTCTATTTCTCCACCTCCCCACAATTCACAACAACACCACAAAGAGTTTTAAAGAACTCGGCGATGAAGCTATTAACGTTCCAGGCATACAGGTTCCTCTCACAGCAAAAGACATCCCATATGCTATCCAGGATCGCACGCTTAAAGTTTACAAATACTTCCTGGAAACTGCGATTCAGATGATCAAATCAGCTGGAATCATAGTGAACACGGTTGAACCGATCGAAAAAGAAGCACTTAACGCGATAATGAGCGGAGAGTGCACACCAGGAGAGCCAGTTCCGCGTATATATTGCATAGGGCCATTGATCAGTGACCAGGGAAGCAAAAGTGGGGAAGATAAGCATGAGTGCATGAACTGGCTCGACATGCAACCAAAGGGAAGTGTTGTGTTCTTGAGTTTTGGTAGTCTGGGAAAGTTCTCAGCCAAGCAATTGAAAGAAATGGCTTTAGGGTTAGAGAAAAGCCGCGTCAGGTTCTTGTGGGTGGTGCGTCCGCCGCCGGACACACCTGATGCAAGTTTGGATTCGTTATTGCCACCTGGGTTCTTTGAGGGAACGAAAAATAGAGGATTTTTGGCAAAATCTTGGGTTCCACAAGTTGCAGTACTGAGTCACGAGTCGATTGGTGGGTTTGTGACTCACTGCGGGTGGAACTCAGTGCTGGAAGCTTTCCGCGCTGGGTTGCCAATGTTGGCTTGGCCTCTCTATGCAGAACAAAACTTGAATAAGGTGGCTATGGTGGAGGTTTGGAAGGTGGCTTTACCTGTCGAACGGGAGGCAGACGGCTTGGTAAGTGCAGCCGAGTTGGAGAAGCGTGTAACTGAGTTGATAAACTCGGAAAAGGGAAAATTGATCAAAGAACAAGTCATGATCATGAGAGAACACGTCTTGGGGGCATTCAATGAGGGCGGTCCCTCTCGCGTTGCCTTAGCCAATTTTGTTGAGTCCACTCACAAGAAATAGGCAGTTTGACACGAGTGAGTCAACTCAATGGGCCCTCGAGTTGCCTTTTATTGTTATACACCATGTTTCCAAAGTTCATGTTTATAAGTTTGAAAACTTTTGTTGTTATAGCAATATCAAATTTGACTTTTGCGTAAAAACTTATTTATTTTATTAATTTATAACTAATAATAATCTTATAATTGGATTAATTTGTATCATTAGTTAAAACAATTAAAGAGTATTATTAGTTAGAACTAACTGATAATTTTGATTGTGTTTATAATATTAATTAGACTTACAAACTTTAATATAATTTACCAAAAAAAATTTTTGAATAGTAAATACAAAGATCCAACCTATTTATCAAATGTAGCTTGTACAATATTATTTTCCTACCATTAGTGCAGCATTAGTCCACTCATCTAATGAATGTTGTTCCATCCATTTTAATTGAAAATTATGAATTATGTTGAAAAAAAATATATAATAAAATGCCTATAAAATTTAAAAGTCATAACCCAATAAAGAATAGATCATAATTAATAAATATTGTACTTACCAATTTTATATATAAGCTGATATATAAAAAACTAATATGTAACGGTATGAAATATTATTATATTGGATTAAATAGGTTCAATAGCTTCTTTCAACATGTCACTGGTTTTCTTTGTTCGTAGAAGTGGTAATTATCTTTAATAAATAAGAATCAAGATGGTCCCCAATGTATATAAGTTTAAAGGATCCTTACCTCACGTTACATCACTATTTTTCATTACTTAATAAAATAAAGAATCACGAAAATGAACATATTCATGAAATTTAAATGTTATGATTTGTCATGTTTGATATTGACACTAGACAACCGTTAGTGTTCAGAAGTATTAGTTGTCAAGCATGGTATCAAATAACTTAGGTTATTTTCAATAAATCTCCTAATTTGGATTTTTTTTTAATTTTCCCTAAGGCATTCTAGAGTTAATTTCTATTTTTTTCCTATTTATGTGTGTGTATATATATAATGTTCAACAAATCAATTTTTTTTTCCTTTAAATGAAATGCGTTAAATGGTTATTAGATCTTATGTGTAATCCCCTTTTTTGGGAGTTGACCATAAGATTTGAATTGTTGGTAAATCCTAGTTATCTTCAATAGATTTGTAATTTTGTATTGCTAATAGAGTAATGCTACTCTTACAAACTACTTATACAAACTTATCTGTACAAACTGACGTAGCATAATGTGATTTGATAAATAAATGTAGTGATTTGATAAATATATATTAATAATAAATGACATTAATTAACATGAATGATGTGACGATCATACAAGGATGGCACATCAATTTGTATACGTGAATTTATATAAATAGTTTGTATGAGTAGCATTACTCTTACTAATATTCTGTTTATTATTATATTATTCGTGCTCTGTGAGACATGTCTTGGGCTTGGGCTTGGGCTTGGATTACCTGATCACTGGCCGCCCCAGCTGTCACAGAATAACATCACATTCTTTCATCAGCTAAAGTGAAGCCGAGTTAGAACTAGCTCTCTGAGGGGTACCGCGAAGCCGAATTTAGAACTAGCTTTTTGAGGGGCACGCAAGGCCCACGCAGTAGTGCAATGCAATGCAGCCATGAGACGATGGCGGCATTTACCATTCATTTTGGCCATTTGACTTGATTTAACTCTTGCATTGATTGACCCGCGACTCCAGTATAAACTGTAAAGTTTGTAACTGTAATAACTATAACCTATTGGAGCCTGAAGGAAACCATTATTCGAGGAGTACTCGCACTGTCACTTTATGGGGCTAATGAAATGAGAATCCCACATCGGCTGGTGGCATGTTAGCAAATAGGAATCAAATGAAATAAAGAACTCCTCACAGCCTTGTTCACTTTGCGCAGCTGTGTGGTGAGCACAGAGCGAACTATTCTTTCGCCTTTTACTAAAGAATACCGTGTGCTCGCCACTTCAAGCAGCATATGCTAATTTTTGGAGGGGTTCTCTCAAAAGAGAGCTCCTACAATATTCTATAAAACATTTCTTATTTTTCTCAGAGGATCTCTAAGAGTGATTGATATTTTTGGGTTAAACGTAATTTTTTTGTATTGAAGGGTATGTTGGGCCCGTGATTTTGAGCACCATGGCCTCTTTCATCAGTTCCTAATATGAATTTATAGTATAAACACTTGTGAAGAATAAAATTCTTGATTCTATTTTGTGATTTTAGGGATTTATAACATTTTATCCTAATCTTTGTGCAGAATAATAAGTAATTTACTTTTCTATTTATCTTAGTCATCAAAATGATTAATGGTTGTTAATATAAATGTTTACAAAATATGATTATATTGTAATCAAACTCGCGGAGCCCATTTCGCACGAATTTATGTTATCAGAGATGAGATAAGCTTAAGCCAAACCATGGACTTGAAAGTATAGGATAGGGTGTGTTCGTTTTGTGATTTTATTTTTAATTGGATTTAAGAATATATGGTTGATATTAAATTTTAAAAAGGACATATGGTTGATGTTGAATATAAAATATATTAAAAATTGTGAATACAAAAAATAAAATAGGATTTGAATTCAAGGAGGAACACACCCATAATTGCTTGTATGACTGTAACTCTGCTCTTATTCTCAGGTTCTGCCTCTCAACAGCAAGTGGAATTTAGCTATGATACTGTCTTACGGAACCCAAGATTCATTGTTGATTGATTTTGAAACTGATTGCCTTATATCGTCAATTAAAGTAGGACAAAAATAAAATTGGAACACGGACATATCTACTCTAGAATACTTTATACATATATATTTATTCGAATGTAGAATTTGTACTATTATGGAAAATCGAATCCAAGCCATGGTATGCTGGACGTACAATTTGCGTCTTGAATTCCTCATCCTCAACCCATCCGTAAGCTTCATAGATTACCATCGACAAGTGCTGTGACTTTGGTGGCGCTTTGTATTCAAACGAAATTAGGCAAATCTGTGCCACGTTTTGACACCTGTTAATGATGCCAGAATAACAAAGCTAATTATTATAAATGGAAATGTGTACAGTCTAGAAGTCAATCCTCATTTATAACCGAGTTATAGAAATAGCTGGTTTTGCCAATTTAGGCCATTTTTTCCGTTTTCAATCATCTTATTTTAATGTGTTTATTCTTCTCCTTCTTCTTGTTCTGTTTTTTTTTTTTTTCAATTTTCATTTAATATCGTTAATAACCCTTATTTTTAAGTATCCTTTTGATAGTGATTTTAAAACAAACTCCAAATTGTCCTATGTTTCCACTGTCCATTGGGCTAATGAAAAACCAATCTTCTGGAGCCTAAGCCGAATCCAACTTCGCTGATCACATGGGACAAAGGAAGTCAAACTTTGCCGAGTATCAAGCTGGCTGGTTGAGCTTGATATTAATGCAAAATTATCATATCATTGACTAAGAAATAAAAAAGTAATATTTTCAAGCAGCAGTTCCACAAGATAGGATTATTCAATTACCGATTATCCACCAAGAGAAACATAATTAGCATATAGGATTATTCAATTACCGATTATCCACCAAGAGAAACATAATTAGCATACTTTTCTCCGCGCCTTGTTAATTATATCAGTTGCTGAACTTTCATGGAGGCTGCTCGAGAGCTGCAACTGCAAAGCAGAGGTTGGTTAGTCACCAAACTTGGCAATTTATCATCTGGGTTCATTGTGTTTCTGCTTATTTCTCTTGGCTGTTCTTCTTCTCTCAAAGGATCTTGCTTTCGGTGTAATTGTCTTGTCTGCCTTATCTTCTCTTATGTAACTGTAGAATTCACAAGATAGGGAAAGTCTCAAGGTTTAGCAAAACTGGTTCTAATCAACAAGTATATAGACATGCAGAAGCAAATCCAAAAGATATGTTGAACTTGATTTTTTAGATATTTGATATAAGAAATAACAAGGATTTAGATATGAAATATTCTATATAGTTGCAATAGATTTCTCTAAAAGTCTTTTAATTTGATCGTTTGTGTGCTTCATTAGGTGATAACAGAGAACCAAATACTGGTAGAAACACCTCCACAGCCCACCAATGGAATCTTCCAAAGCTAATACACTACAAATGGTGGCTTCGTGTGAGTCTCTACATACTCTTTCTTATCGTTGGCCAATCAGCAGCTACTCTTCTTGGAAGATTATACTATGACAAAGGTGGGAATAGTAAATGGATGGCAACGTTTGTTCAATCAGCTGGCTTCCCAATTCTGCTTCCCCTTCTAATATTCTTCTCCTCTTCCACCAAATCCACCACCGTTTGCAGCAATTCTTCCTCCACAACCAAGCCAAAACTCTCCACCCTTCTTTTGCTCTATGTTGGCTTTGGCATACTCCTAGTCGCTGACAACATGATGTACTCGTATGGACTCTTGTACCTTCCTGTCTCTACTTATTCTCTACTTTGTGCAACCCAATTGGCCTTCAATGCATTCTTTGCCTTCTTTCTCAATTCACAAAAGTTTACCCCTTTCATAATCAACTCTCTAGTCGTTCTCACCATTTCAGCCTCCCTTCTCGCAGTCCATGCAGACTCTGAAAACACTGAAGGCATTAGCAGAGGAAAGTATGCAATCGGGTTTGTCTGCACACTAGGCGCATCAGCTACATATTCATTGTACCTTTCTCTGCTGCAGCTTTCTTTTGAGAAGGTTTTTAAGAGACAGACATTCTCTGTTGTTTTGAATATGCAAATATTTCCATCATTTGTGGCAACATGTGGCTGTGTAGTGGGACTATTTGCAAGTGGGGATTGGAAAGTTCTGTCAAGAGAGATGAAAGAATATGAATTGGGAAGACTATCCTATCTTATGACTCTGATTTGGACCGCAGTGACATGGCAAATTTCTTCTGTGGGTTTGTTGGGGTTGATTTTTGAGGTATCTTCCCTGTTCTCCAATGTCATTAGTACATTAGGTTTGCCTGTTATTCCCATATTTGCTGTGATATTTTTCCATGATAAGATGGATGGGTTGAAGGCCATTGCTTTGGTGTTGGCTATCTGGGGCTTCCTTTCCTATATTTATCAGAATTATCTGGATGACTCCAAATCCAAAGCAAAAGAAAGCCAAGCCAAAGTCAATGAGGATTCTGGGGCTGCCATAGAGATTTGTTAACAGTTTGGTTTTTGAAATTGATAAATTAAAGTAGGGAAAGTTGCTTGTCCAAAGACTCTTATACATAGATCCAAGATCCCTTTGTTATATATTATACTATTTGCTGAATTGTTTACCTTGTTGAAGTTCACAATATAGCTTTTCTAACTCAATTTGTGTAGAGAGGAATAAAGGGAATCACACTGCAGCCGCAATAGACTAATTTGAACACCAATGCCCTTCTCACACCCAACCGAACACTCACTCAGACACTCAAGAGTCTCACACAAAGATGAATGTATATGCTAATTGCATTCTTTGTATCTGCCTCAAAAAGCAAATTTGAAACAGAAACATTTCCACTTGGGACAACAATGAGATTTTGAGAAGCATTTACACCAAGGCAAGGCTTATGGCTTAGGCCTTCTGAACTTTCACTTTAGATGATATGCAAGTCAAATAATGAATCATTGTTTTCTGGAAGTTCTAACACGGATGACCCACGTTCCTCCACACTTAAGAAGTGCCAGTGGGTCAACCTAAACAGCTTCGAATTAATGGAAGGCTGAAGCTGTAGAAGTGAAAGAGACAGACAACTTAGAATGCGCGAACGAGAATCCCACATTGGTTAAATATGAATGGGAAGGCGGTGAGAGTAGAGTATTAAAGAGAAATGAAGAGAAGGGCAAAAGCATACCTTTCTCGGCCTTTTGGCTAAGATCAAGTGTAGTATCTGTTCTTATCAGTTTAATATCTGATACGTGGGACATTGTTCCACATGATATTAAATTAATTTTTTAAGGGGGAGGGCTCATTACAGTGGCTTGCTGCTGGAGTCCTCAGGCGTCGCCCTGGCGTTGCACTACTGCCCGGGCCTGGCGCACCCCACCAAAGCTAGTTCTAAATTTTTGCTAAAAAACAGGGTGACGCCGGATCTCAACGCAAAATAAAACTAGGCGTAACATAAAACTTAGCCTATGATTAAATAATAATTTTTGAAAACATGACATCTATGTTATAAAATTACATAAAAATCAGTTAGGCCAAGTTGTTAAATAGATACCTTTTCAGTATTTTGGTTTGAATTTTTATATTTAACAGATACGCAAATTGAAAAATTAAAATATTATGTTATTGCAACCAATTGACTAAAACCGTTCCACTTCGTATGAAACTATGGGTATGCACATACAAACAACATAACTGAATTACAGAGAGACATGTTGGTCAACATACATTACACATAAGCACCCGAGCAGGTTGGTCCAACATACATCACACATAAGCACTCAAACGTTGCTCTCATACCATATTAAAAGAATGACTTAGATTAAAAATTTATTTGACACATAAATAAGGTTAGTCAACACACATCACACATGAGAACTTAAAACGTTGCTCTAACGCCATATTAAAAGAGTCACCAAATATAAAAGTCTTATCGAATAAAAATTCAAGGGACAATCACCAATAAAACTAGGATTGCTCATCGAATTAATTGGAAAACCCTGGTACTTGGAGTGTGAGATTCTTCCATCACATTCACCAAAGTATAAAAGGGCATCTTCTTGCTATAATTCATGCATAAGCGAGGTACACAACCATAAATCCCAACCTACGATGTCTGCAATGCAAGAGGGGTGAGCCAACTCTCAATCAAATTGTGTGTAATCAAGGCAATCTGAGGCCAACTTGGAACCCGAAATTTGGCATTCCTCTCTAAGTACAAGTAACAAGATCAATAAAATCTCTTCAAAGGACAACTCGGCACACAGTAAAAGCAACTATACCAAATAGCACACAGACAAAGTGCTGGACCGCCAAAACGAGATTTCAAAAATATTCAAATTACAAGCAGAACCAGTAACTGTCTTACTCTTAACTGACGAGCTTCAACTCAAATTCAAATCGACCACCTAGCTGACGTGGCACTCCGATATGGTATACGATGACCCCACACGCAGCACCACACCCACACGACCAACATTTCATTCTCAATATATTTGAATTTGAGGCCCACCCTCAAATTAAAAACTAATTAAAAATCCAGAAAAAGGAAAAAAAACACTCAAAATTCAAAAAGCGAAGATAGCTTTTCTTCTCCTACTCCTCTACTACCTCTTCATCTCTGTCACCAGTTTTCTCGTCTTCTACACTCTAATTATCCGTTCAAAACGTTCGGAACCTGTCACGGTTTTCGAGGAGAGCGAGCGTGAAATGGCGACGATGGAGAGCTTGATAGGTTTGGTGAACAGAATACAGAGAGCTTGTACTGTGCTTGGTGACCACGGCGGCGGCGATGCTGCTTTGCCTACTCTTTGGGAGGCTCTTCCCTCTGTCGTCGTTGTTGGTGGTCAGGTTAGTGTGTTCTTAAGTTTCACATGTTAATGTAGCTTCTCTCTCTCTCTCTCTCTCTCTCTCTCTCTCTTTTGGGGACGCACACTATCTGGACTCTGCGTGCAAATTTTATTGCTTTCTATGATGAGTTGGCATAGTTTTGAAGTGAATGTGGTTGTGTAATCTCTGGTTTCAAGTAAATGGAGTTAATTGTGGCGTGTTTGGATGTGTATGCAGAGTTCTGGAAAGTCATCCGTGCTGGAGAGTGTTGTTGGACGAGATTTTCTACCTAGGGGATCAGGTTAGAACATTCGAAGTTTGTTTTTTTTTTCCCCCTCAAAAATGATTATTTTGGTCGAGTCCAGTCAAGTCAAGTCAAACTACTGTAGTGACACGGTAGGCTTGACCGGACTGAGGTTCTCTTCTTATGTCAAGGGAGAAAAACATGAGAATGCAATCTCTTTTAGGGGGCTCCTACGGCATTGTATTGTATTATTGAAGTAAATTAAGAATTGTCAAAAATCTAATTTCAGTTCAGTTTTCTTTGATCAAGAGAAAAATGGAAACTGAAATATTTTGGGGGGAAAATAATATAAGATTTCAAAACACTTATAAGCATTGGAGCAAATAATAATATTTGATCTGTGGTTTCTGAAGTATATTATGTAATCCTCAGGAATCGTGACGAGGAGACCTTTGGTGCTGCAACTGCACAAGACAAAACCTGGTCAGCAGGAATATGCTGAGTTCTTGCATGTGCCGAAGAAAAAGTTCACTGATTTCTGTATGTGATTTGCATGTAGATGTTCATATCATTGTATTGATATATTTTATTTTGTACATCTCTCTCTCTCTCTCTCTCTCTCTCTATCTTAAATTTTTTTCCCCGTCTTAATATTTTGCATTGAAAATGCAGCTTGTTCTCTATTACTCATTTCTTCGTTACATTTCAAAGGTTATTCGAATTTCCTGTTTTAATTTCTTAATTCTTTTTGCAGCTTTGGTTCGGAAGGAAATTCAGGATGAAACTGATAGGGTGACTGGGAAATCAAAACAAATTTCTCCAATTCCTATTCATCTCAGTATATATTCCCCAAATGGTATGGAATATGTGTATGATAGGCTGCAAGATTTATGCTAAATCTTGATGTTATTGTTGGCTGTATCATTTTTTGATGAGAGATCATTTGCATGCATCAATAACATTCTTATAATTGCTCTTACATTACCTGGGTATGAATATGATACATCCTCATATTTTAAGATTTCATTGGTATTTAGAGACTAGTGTCCTAGATATTTTGTTCGATTATGATTTTGGTTTTTTTTATAAGGGTTCCTAATTTTCATTGTTTTTACATTTTCTTTTTTACAGGACAATAAAGATTTATTACATGGTTCAATGTAAAACGAATCCGATCATATGTTTTAACTCGTGCCATTGCTATTACTCTATTCCTAGATGCTATGTTTGGTTAGAAGACATTTACAACAGATAACTGGTGCATTTCCATTAGTCTTCTATTGGTCATAGAAATCCGCTAGAATATAATATTATTCATCTTTGAGATTGCTTTTAGTTTCTTATTTACCCTTGGTCATTTTTGTTCTGTTAATTTTTGTGAGATGGCTATGATTTGTTCATGAACATTATTGTTTTTCTATCTGTCATTTAAGCTGTTCTTTCTGTTCTCTGATGGTCTTGGCTTATTTCTTTTGTCAGTTGTCAACTTAACACTGATAGATTTGCCTGGTTTAACAAAGGTTGCTGTAGGTATGCATTTTTTTCGTTGTCATTACCTATTTATATATATTTCTGCAATGAAAATGGCTATTGCCATGCTTAGAAGTTCCTCCTTATGTCATAAAATTTGTTAATTAAAGTGTTTGTTTATGGCAGAGGGACAGCCTGAGAGTATTGTACAAGAAATAGAATCAATGGTCCGTTCATATGTTGAGAAGGTAAAGCGAATCTTTTTTGCTTCCAACAAAAATTTCTAAATCAAAATAATTATCAGTATCATCTCTATATTTAATATTTTAGATGATTAGTCCATGCTTTCTTTGAGGATGATTTGCTGTTGAAGACCTTATTTGAAGAATAGAATCAGTGACATCATACTTAAATTCATGTTAATAACAACTTTATATTTATTCTGGATATCTACACTTGACATATTCAGTTTACCACAAAATAGTGTCGAACCACAGAACAAATGAAAATAGAGGGTAAGCAACAAGATATCATAAGATTTCACTTTCCTTGAATTTGCCTTCCATTTTCTTTTTGTAAATAACTGCTGTCCAATTTGCAGCTTTATACGTTTTAATTTTGAACCAAATCACCACCAATGATCCTCACAGCTAGTTAATCTCTAAGACTGAAAACTTGCATCTAATTTATGAAAGATGAGTTAATAGTTAATCTTTTTAAACCACATTAGAACATTGTAATTTTCAAGGTCTTCATAAGCTTTATTGTTTTTCATATTTTAATGGACGAATATATGATACTTGAACTGTAGCCAAACTGCATCATTTTGGCCATAACTCCAGCCAATCAAGATCTAGCAACTTCTGATGCTATCAAGCTTTCTAGGGAAGTTGATCCAACTGGTATGCATATTCTCCTTGTTTCTGACTATGTCGAATTCAACAGCTTATATTGGTGTTTTGCGACTGGTATGACTACTTAAGGGCAATATTTTTCTTTCCCAGGTGAAAGGACATTTGGAGTGTTGACAAAGCTTGACTTGATGGACAAGGGAACAAATGCTTTAGATGTAAGTTTTCTTATGCATTTAAGGTACATTTTTTAGGTGTTGGATGTATAATTTGAGTTTAGAGGATTCCTTTTAAACATTATAGCATTCAACATCACCACTTTCCTTGTATTTGTAACTAGTGTGTTCATTGTTTTCCTAATGCATCTAGAACTTTATGTTGAGTTGGTATTCCTCCTTCCCTCCTCTCTCTCTTTCTCTAACTCATTTAGTCTTCTTGGTGTGTTTGTTGAAGATTCTTGAGGGTAGGGCTTATTCGCTACAACACCCTTGGGTTGGAATTGTGAACCGCTCGCAAGCTGACATTAATAAAAATGTGGATATGATTGCTGCTAGGCGGAAGGAGCGTGAATTCTTTGTCAGCAGTCCTGATTATGGACACTTAGCCAGCAAAATGGGCTCAGAATATCTTGCAAAACTTCTCTCTAAGGTTTTCTTTCTCTTCTATATGTTTATTTGCTTCCTAATAATTTCCATTTTAGTTGTTGTGAAATTTCTTGCTACGATTGTTTCTATACTTCTATATATAATTTCTGTGATTAAAACCCGCATACTTGATATAATTACTACATAATAACTGATATGTTCTCAGCATTTGGAATCTGTGATTAAAACCCGCATACCTGGCATCACATCTCTAATTAACAGAAGCATTGATGACCTTGAAGCAGAGTTGGACCATCTTGGTAGACCTGTTGCTGTTGATGCTGGGGTATGGAACTTTCCTATTTGTTCATTTTTTATGATGAATCAATGAGGTTAAGATATTAACTTGGATAAATCTACATATGTCAGGCCCAGTTGTATACTATCCTGGAGTTATGTCGTGCATTTGACCGGATTTTCAAGGAGCATTTGGATGGAGGGTATTGTGACCCTCATTTCTTCTCACTTTGACTCTTTTAGTGCAAACTTACCTCTCTGCTAGATGAAAGCAAAAATAATGAGTGTTTAAATGTTTCGTTTTGAATTGTATCCTCTAGTTCTTACTGATATTATGTATAACTAACTGCATGCATGCCTTATAAAATAAAACCTAGTTTACCATGAGTGCACTTTTTCTCTTTCTCTTTTTTTTTTTTTGGGTCTTATTACCTAGAACTTCTAAAACGTTTTAAAAAATGAAAAATTCTTGAATAGATAGATGAATCTAGGACAGTTTATAACCGTTGGTGGTTAGTTTTGGATTGCCTGAGGATATGATTCTGTGGCAAATACTGAAACCTAATTTAAATCTAGTGTGAATGGAGGTTAAATATTACTGAGGATAGGATATTTTCCAGTAAAATTTCATAAATCAGTGTTAATCAGTGGATATGATAAAAATATTAGTTAGCATGCCCGAGGATAAGTCATTTTACTGAATTTAAGCTTGATTTGTCATTGACTTAAAAATATTTTCTTGTCTGCTGATTTTTTAATGTTGCATACACCAAATTTGTGGATAATATATTTGTGACTTATATTTGCTTTTTCATTATGCTGGTTCAACTACGGCTTCTGTCTTGAAACCAAGCTTTAAGTGGAGTGGCCTTGGATTTTGGACTGTAAATCTATGAGGTCCTAATGTATGTTGTAAAGCACAGCAATTGTTTGTAGAGTTGCCTTCTAATCCTTCTTCTTTTTCTCTGTTATATTCCTTTTCTATTTCTCAGACGACCAGGTGGTGATCGGATTTATGGAGTTTTTGACAGCCAGCTCCCTTCTGCTTTGAGGAAGCTTCCATTTGACCGCCATCTTTCACCTCAAAATGTAAGAAAAGTGGTTTCAGAAGCAGATGGATATCAACCTCATTTAATTGCACCTGAGCAAGGTTATCGACGGCTCATTGACAGTGCACTTAACTATTTCAAAGGCCCAGCTGAAGCTTCAGTGGATGCTGTAAGTACCCTTGGCCTTTTTCCTCTTCATTATGTTCCTATGATAGGGTGACTAGGCATGCCAATGCTTCTCTTTGCGATCAAGATATTTTCTTATTCAAAAGTTAAAGGGAGGCAGGAATTAAATGATTTCTAAGTCCCTTATAGAAAAGATTTCTGCCTGAGAACTGTTCAGATATGAATCCATTTCCTTTTCTGTGTCAGTGTAGGCTTTAATCTAGAAACAAAATGGAGTCAAAACAAAAGAAGTCAAATCTTCAGAGTACGCTCATAAGGGCCATTGCTTCAAATTTTAAAATATTCTCAATTGATGAATGTGTTGACATATGGGAAAATATGGTATATTTTCCATTGCTATGCAAATGTATTAGGCATAATCAATTTTTATTTGTTGCACATTCAAACTTTCAACCAGATCAACTTTTTTCTAATTGGCATATTGAGTTGCAGGTTCACTTCATCCTGAAAGAACTTGTTAGAAGATCAGTTGGAGAAACTCAGGTTTGAAATCATGAAATCTTGCTATTTCTATTAGCAACGGTCTGTAAAGGCAGGTGAATGTATAAGTTGATGTTTTGGAATTTGCACAGGAGTTGAAACGCTTTCCAACTCTTCAAGCCGAAATTGCAGCAGCTGCCAATGAAGCATTAGAGAGATTCCGTGAAGACAGTAAGAAGACGACTCAGAGATTGGTGGAGATGGAATCCTCATACCTAACCGTGGATTTCTTTCGAAAGCTTCCACAGGAAGTGGAGAAGAGCGGAAATCCAACTCCCTCAACAGTAGACAGATACACAGAGGGGCATTTCCGCCGTATTGGATCAAATGTTACCTCTTACATTGGAATGGTGTCTGAGACACTCAAGAATGGTATTCCTAAAGCTGTGGTACATTGTCAAGTGAAGGAGGCAAAGCGTTCTTTGCTAGATCACTTCTATGCACAACTAGGCAAAAAGGAGGTAGTAGACCACAAATTTCTTCTCCAACTCCATGGCTCTAAATTAACTAGATTGTCATTCGGATCCTATCTTAAGTAGGGTCATTTGAGCAACTCTTTTTATAACAATTTAAATATAGTTCAGCCTATAATAATTTTGTTTTTCTTTTAACTTGTTTTGGTTTCCTGTGTGTAGGCCAAGCAACTAGCTCAGTTGCTGGATGAAGATCCTCAGTTAATGGAAAGAAGGCAGCAATGCGCCAAGAGGCTTGAGTTGTACAAGGCTGCGAGGGATGAAATTGATTCCGTCTCATGGGCCCGATGAGATGAATCATGAATCAAATGATATTTTGTAACATGTAATCTGGATTTGGACAACATTGTGCATCTTATTTGGTAATGTTATGTTATTTTCTCTGTTTATTTGGATTGTGTAGATTTTCCCGGTGCAAACCTAGCATCTTATTTGTGGTAGTGGGAGGAGAGGCATCTTCATATTACATCTGATTTATTAGCATTTGCAAATACTCCAAAATTTTTACTTTGAGAGATGCGGTATAAGGATAACCCATCATATCACTCAATTACGGGCTAAACACAGCAATAAGGCAGTTTAAGACAGATTTAATATTATTGCGATCAGCTATATATGATATCATAAATAAGATAAGCAGCTATAGGTAGAGAGTCAAGAAGCTAATTAACGACATTTTTTGTGTGTGTTTGAAGTAACCTAGATTATGATAAAAACATTTCTGCCAGGCCCGAAGATGCTACATTTCATGCACGCAATTTATCAAGCTCTTCCAAAGCTGCCCATAATTTTGGATCCTCGTAATCCTTAATAATCAAGGCAGGCTTTGCTTGCGACAGTAAATGCTCTGGATTTCTGGTAGATAAACCAACAACAGGCATTCCAGCCGCAACTCCAGCTGTGATACCTGAAACCGAATCCTAGACAAGCATAGACAGAACGATGTCAAAATTCAAGGAGAATCCATGAGTTTGAACTGATTTTGGAAACAAAATTATGGGAAGAAGGCAGACCTCAAATATAAATGTGTGCTCCTTCGACACCTTAAGTAGTTCAAGAGCCTTCAAGTAGGGTTCTGGGTGTGGTTTGGCATGCTCACATTCATCTCCAATAATAACAGCCTGAAAGAAATCTTTGAGGCCAAGAGTCGAGATCATAAGTTCAGCATTGAGTCTTGGAGCATTTGTGACAGCAGCCCGTTTCAGCCCGTGATCTTCAACCCATTTCTTCAATTTATACAGGCCATTTAGAGGCTTCAATTCTTCTGAGGCCAATCTGTGTTTTTTTTTTTTTTTGTTTTTCATAAAACGTATTTCATGTTGGGAGCTAAAAGTATATCACAAAGAAGAAGGGGAAGTGTTGTTTACCTCCGAAACATCGCTTCCTTCTCTTCACAGAACTTTATTCCCCTTGGCAGATCATCCGGAAAGAGAGCCTTGGCAATATCAAGATTATGCTTGCCAGCAATATTTTCAATAAAAAATTGCTCGGTTATTGGAACCCCACCATTGAAACCAATCTATTAAACAATCAAGTATCAGTAAATGCCCCAAATTGTACTTAAAAAGCTTCTGGAATGCAGTTAGGCCATGTTATTCTATTAATTACCTCAAGAAAATTAATAGTTGCGTTTAGTACCTTATCTATTAGCTTCAACTTTCAGATGGACAAGTAAAGTAACAGACAAATTGACAATCTTACTAAGACTAAAGCTATGTCATCTTAACAATGCATCATAAAGCAATAAACGTAATCAATGAAAATAGTAAAATCATGAATAGGAGGAACCTAGTATTTTCCTCTGAGGCAAAATGGAGTATGAAGTAATAAATTACCTCTTTAAGCATTACTTCGAAGGCTTTATGGTGGAGAGGATCTGAATCGCACAGAGTGCCATCAACATCGAACAACACAGCTTGTAAAGGAGCAAGCTTAGCAAGAATACCTCTGCTGCTTCCACATAAGCAAGGCAAAAAAGAGTCAAATCATAGTCCAAGCTCCCTTAGGCAGTCACTTTAACATCCAAATGATAACAAGATCTCGTCTTTAACAAGTTTTCACAACCATTTACATACATATACATACACATTATGCATTGGGATCAGGTTATTGTAACTCAAAACAGGACGAACTCTGAACCATCAAACTAGCTTTTCTAATCCAACATAAATACATAGACAAACACAATGCACTGTTTAAAAGATAAGCAAAAGACCAGTTTGCAACTCATACTGATTGATATCCTGGCACTCAAATGAAATCTATCCACTGTAGAAGACAAGCTGCAACTGACCAGGTAAAATACTAATAAGCACAAAATTTAACAAACACAAGATCTCCCTCAGTAGAGTTAAGAGAAACTCTATAAAGAAATAACAACTCAATAACATAATAAGAAAAACAATCAGATAGAGATGCGATAAATACAACGAGATGGAACCCACAAATAAATTAAAGTGGAGTTTTGATAACATTTATGATCATCATTATACTCAGAATTTTTTTTTTTTTTAAAATCATAATACAAAGCTTCCAAAATATAAACAAACAAATTTATACAAAACCATAATCAAACTCAATGAACGGTGATCGCATTGCAACAAAACTCCACCCAATTCATCAACGGAAGCATACAACATAAGTAAAAAAAATCGAAGAAATAAAAACAACCCAGATGGAATCTCGCAACAAAGATCAAAACAAATCACTCAAAAGAGAAGTACCTCTCCACGGAATTTTCACAAGATGAAGCCGTCATTGTGGGATTTCTCTGTAAAAACTGCGCTCTTTCCAGCAAGAAAATGGGAAAAAATGGCAGAGCAGATCGAAGAAAGTCAGGACGGTGATGAATATATAAAGAAAAATGATTGAGGAAAAAAATGGAATCTGACAGAGCATCCAAATGGAATGGAACTGATGCGAGGTGGTGGAGTCTAACGAAACTTCTTGCCTGTTTTCTTTATTAAATCACATAACCCTATCCATATTTTCTAACTTTTAATTTGATCCCCAAAGGTTTTGTAGTTCTTTTCTCATGCTTTCGAAAGTCTTTATTATTGTTACGAAGAGAGTTAAAAAAATAATAATCTAAGGGCTGTGTATTATTAAAACTCAAGGGGTCTTTTGTGACCACTAAGCACTTATATGCCCCTGCTTCACCTATTTTGTGTTCTTTTTGTTGTTCTCATAATTATAAAAGCACTTTTCACTTTTCAAAACTAGGAATAGGAATATGACAAGGTCCAAAATGAATGGCTACCCTTTTCCAAATAATGGGGCGATTTGGCAGCCACAAACTTGTCCTCTAGTCGTATTTCTCCACACCTTGCGTCAATTTTACCTGAATAATCAAAAACCCCCTCAAATTGAAGTAGAATAGAAGTTCTCTTTGGTTTGTTTGATTGACTGATTATATAAAAATATTAAAAATGCTTTATACTAAATATTATTTCTTATATCTAAAACTTTAAAAATGTTAAACAAATAACTCATTGGAGAAGCCCTAACCCTAATCTTTTAGATCGATAAGAGCTTTTTCTGCAGTTCAATTAACTCTTATAGTTGTAATTAAGGGACTTTAAATTTTTCAAAAGAGTTAGTAATATTTTAAAAAATAAATAAATAATTAAGGAAATTAGTTAACGCGGCTCTTACAAGTGTGCCAAACAACAAATAATACAGAGGAGATTCAAACCTGCGGCCGTTAGGTCATTATGGCTCTGATACCATGTTAAGTTTGTCACTTTTCTAAAAGCTTAAACTTGTAGATGTGGGCTTAATATTAATACTTTAAGTCCTATGATACTTACTTTGTCGACTAATCATAATCGTCAAAACCATGACTCATTTTATAAGTGAAAACTTACAACATTTAATCAATTTAAAATTAGGATTATTTTTAATTATTATTTTAGCTCATATATAAAATTTTCGGAAATATAGTTTGGAGTTTCCAATCAAGAAAGCTTTTTAAGTTCAGCAGAATTAATTAATTAATTTATACTATTACTATTATTATTATTATTATTTTGGTTGTGTTTGTTCTCACACCATCAAAACCGCATGTGCAGAGGACATTAAAAAATTATTGGGCCGGACGTGAAAGGGCAGCAACAATTCTTGGGCTTGGGCTTATATACCTAAAAGACATTCCCATTTAATTTTAATTTTTACGCATAAAACAAATTTCAAAATTAATGTACAAATACACTCTAAAAATTTGAATTTTTTATTTTTAATAAAATTTTTTATATAAATATCTGAAATTTTATTTGACATATTTCATTGAATTGTATAAATGTTGAGTATTGAATTGTATATTATTTTGTATATGACTAAATTTGTACACGTACGAAGTATGATAGTATTTTATGTTTACTGCAAAATTAATTATATTTAGTAGTAATTCAACAAAACTTCCTTCTTTTTAGTTAACTAAATTACTAGAAATATAAAATTTCATTAACAACCCTCATTAATTAAAAAAAAAGGGTAATTATTTTTTTATGCTAAGTGTATTAATGTATTATTGTTTTTACATATATAGTGAAAATATTTCATATATAAAACTATGAACAATATATGCTTAATAACCCACCATTAACCATATATGCTTATTACGTATGACTAAAATGTCATAATCATCCCAGTGTAATTATATTATATCCCCAAGGACCCCGACAACTTCCTGTCTCATTATGAAGCCAACTACCAGCTATGATTACAAACTACTTAAATTAAGAGATTAATTAAAAAACTCAACTCAAAGCAAATCCTTGAAAAAAATGTAAAACACCAATAAACTTCAAGTAAGTTATTAAGATGCAATAAGTGTTATATTCATTTCACAATTGGACTACCATAAATCGTTTTTCATCTAGATTATTTATCGTTGATGTCAAATATTAAAGAGCATGTTCTTCGCTCATTGGTTTGTGATCACCATCAGATAATGAGCCATTTTGATTATGTCCAAATCTGAAGTAGTATGGTTAATTAGGATAAAGTGTAATCCATTGTGGGTGATTATAGAATCGTTATGGTAGGGTAATTTTTATAAACTAACATCACGTGGAAAGTTTCCGTCTCCACCCATATATATGTGTGAAGTAGCCCTATTTCCATTTCAGTTTTATATACAAATAAAAAAAAGGGTAGAGGCAGTAAGCTTCCTTTGGCTTTTCTCTCTTTGCAGAACCATGACCGACTTCCAATCCACTTCAAGCAAGCTTCCACTATTTCTAAAGCAAAACAACAACATCGACATTTCACATGGCAAGTTCATCAACTTTAGGTTAGTCTTTGAACAATTTTTTTTGTGCACATAAGAACTTGATTTGAGTTAATCATTTGAGAATGCTATTTTGAAACCAACCAATAAGTTAAGAAATGGAAATTAACGTGCATGCCATCCATCCGAAGTTTAAGCTAGCTAAGTGTATCCACAAATTCATATACTACTCCGGTAAATTGAATTAAGGATAATATTATTGAAGTCACAAATTTATCAAACACTTATTACTGATTTCACATAAGTACAATAAGTCAGATTACATATACATATAAGATGAGAATACAACACGACACTGCACCCTCAAGCAACTATTTTTGTCGATCTGAAGGCATTTTCTCTTGCTAATTAGACAACAGTCAGATAAACGGAGAGAATTATTATACAAGCAAATTAAATTAACCCTTGAATGGAATCATGTTGACATGTTGTGATGATCATTACATATTGGTCTCACTACCAATCTAGCCTCTAGCTAATGACGATATTGTTGGAAGTTTAAATAAAACTTAAGAGTTTATGTAGAATTTAAAGTCCAACAGATATACTTAATTATGTATATATTCACAAGTACTGAGCAAAAATAAATTAAACCCAGTTCATGGTATCCTTGGCTGTTGATAAAAATAATTAGTTGCTTCTTCTCTCCTCTTAGTTGTTATATATATATGCTAAACTATGTGCTTAAATAATCAATCAAGGCAAACGACCATCGAGATCGAGTTGCTTAAAATGGAGAACTGTCTCTAGCTAGGTTCAGTTTAATGTTATTCTAATTGTTAAGTCGAGCTCATGCTTCCACCAAAAGAAACAGACGAAAGCTCTTCAAAGGGCTTCCAAACTTCCAACAATATCATCATCTAATCCTCATAAGCATGACTTAAAACCGCAACTTGCATGTTGATGTCCCTTAAAGAAACTGCATACACTTGTCATGTATATATATACATATATTATGCATATATTCCCATCTTTTGACTAAAGAATTGAATCGATCGTCTTTGAAGTGGGGTCCTTTAGGCCTAAAATGGTTTCCATGTCATGGCTGATGCCTGGTTAAATGAATCGATCGATTTCCTTTTAGTCAGTCTAAGCCAGGCGTCGGCCTGATGTATATATATGAGACTCGTTTTCTTCTTGAGAATGTATTTGTCAACGAAATTTACTGTCAGCCTACCTAAGATTTCTCATCAACATGAAAAAGATTAAACAGATTTATATAACCAGCTTTCAAAGATAAATTAATTTATAGAATTGCTTCAAATGTTCACTTTTTTAGTTATTTTTCCATTATATGCGTTCAATCTCTCCGCTATATATACTTTGGCACCCTCTCTCAGGGTCCAATTGTGTGTGTGTGTGTATATATATATATATATATATATATATATATATATATATATGTTTCTATTAATTGCCACTAGAATTTGTTAATTCTTAAATTAATATACTGTTTCGTACAACATGCCCTTGATATAGTTTTTGCAACACTTTTGGTCTACATCAATTGCGATATGTGGGTGTTTGATTTCCCTTACACCTTCCAGGCTCTAGAGCTTTATTTCTTCGTCCCAAATCTCAAAAGAATCGCAGCCTTGTAGTCACACTAGCTGGTGGGAACATATCATGATCATGAAGAGACGCCTAACCTACGGTATCTTTAGTGGAAAAGCACCTAACCGTTCAACCAATAATGCACACATTTTATCTTGAGCTAAACCGTTTGCAGAACTTTCATTAATTCAAAGTATTAAATTAATTTCAACCTGCACAATATCAACTTTCAACCTAGCTATTTCAACAAACTTCCTTCTATCTTGTTAGGTAAAGGATCAGGGTCAAACAATCTTAACTGGATTCACGGTCAAGTAGCTAGCTGGTACATACAAATCAACAAAGATTTTGAGATAAAATATTTTCTATTTCTGCTTTTGACATGAATAACAATATCGACGGCAGAATTTATCGTGTATGAAACGAAATTTAAACGAGTATATTTGTATTTAATAAACCATTGAAGGCAATGATGAAACTTTGAAGTCATCTATGGACAAACTTTCACACTAGAGTCCATTTATCTTCTTTATATGGATTTTTGTATATTAAATAGCAAACATTTCTGTGGGGGAGGAAAAAGTACAATATATTTATGTAATTTGAATGGTCAGAGTGGAGATTTTGTGCACATTTCCAAAACTAGTATGGTTATTCTAACTCTATAGAAGGTACCTGGAAGATAATAATCCTGATAGAATTCCACTTGTTTAATTAAAATAATATTTAGTAGAATGTCAAACTTGGCAAGGTTTAACAAACTTGGCTGGCTAGTATACGCTGTCACTTCACTATAAATGCTACAAAGCTCGTTCACTTTATGCACTACCATCTTGTCTTCTCTACTTCTCTTTGCTAATAACTAGCTAGCTTCTCATTTTCATTGCATTAATTTGCTCTTTTTGTCCTATAATGGCTCTTTCGCTTAAATTCTTTTTGTTCTCTTTTGCATCTTTACTTCTTGTACAAACTCTCGCACAGGCTGCAACATGTAGCGACTGTTTTGTTCAATCACGAGCAGCTTACTACCCAAATTCTGATGAACATGGCACAGATAGTAAGAGAATTAACTTACTAATAATATCTTTATATATGTTATATATACGGTGTACTACTACCAAAAGGTGCATTCTCATGATATTTTTAACCGAACTGTGCAGCTGGTGCTTGTGGGTACGGTTCATTTGGTGCAACAATTAATGGTGGAGATGTTTCTGCTGCATCTGATCTCTACCGTGATGGTGTTGGCTGTGGAGCTTGCTACCAGGTATACATACATACATACATATAATGAAAATGAACCTTCATGTCTATGGTTATTTACTCTCTTTTATTTCACTAGGTGAGGTGCAAGGACAGCCACTATTGCTCAGAGAAAGGAGTAAACGTAGTTATTACGGATCACGGCGCGAGTGACCGAACCGACTTCATTCTGAGCAGACGAGCCTTTGGTAGGATGGCTCAAACCTCTGATGCTGCAGCATCTCTATTAGCACTTGGTGTTGTTGATATTGAATACAGACGGTAAGATTTAATTTACTGATCATGTGAAGTTGCGATAATGCAATAGTGAACCCAATGGAAAATATTTGTTTGA
This sequence comes from Boswellia sacra, assembly GCA_013180625.2. Taxonomy (NCBI): domain Eukaryota; kingdom Viridiplantae; phylum Streptophyta; class Magnoliopsida; order Sapindales; family Burseraceae; genus Boswellia; species Boswellia sacra. The sequence continues at coordinate 64,327 of SNVD02012022.1, forward strand.
ACTGATAAATATGATAATTAAAAGTGACTTGCTTATAGGATATGTTATTCTATAAACATAGTTGCTTCTAAGAAACACCTTTAGGCTTGTTAATTATTTTACGAAAAGCTAAAGGCATAGTACTCATTATGTTGTGCACTAACTCACGATAAAGTATTGGCTTTGCAACAGTGTTTCTTGCAGCTACCCGGGCAAAAATATGACCATTAAGATCGATGAGAACAGCAACTACCCTCATTATTTGGCTTTTGCTATTTGGTATCAGCAAGGCAGCAAGGATATCACTGCCGTGCAGCTATGTGAGGTATAGAATATTAATGCTCTTTCCTTGTAATACCAAGTTGAGCTTAGTGATTTTGGACCCAACTTGATTTTCATTTTGCAAACACAGTTGAAACTTTTTATTAAAGTACGTGATAATGAAATATATATTCTTTACTTGTACAGACAGAAAACTTCGTGTGCAAGCTCTTGGATAGGAGTTATGGAGCAGTTTGGACAACCACCTCACCACCAAGCGGCCCCCTCTCCCTACGGATGTTGTTCAGCGGCGACGACGGAGATGAGTCGTGGGTGGTTCCTGTAAACAACATACCCAATGACTGGAAGGCCGGGGAGACATATGACACAGGCGTCCAAGTGAACTGAAGATCTTATTTATAGCCACATATATAATATTTTGATTAGAATATTTGTTTGATTGTTTGTTTGTTTGTTAAAGAGTGAAAATAAATTAATCCCTCGTTATTCTTGTACTTTGTTTTCATTGTATAATGTTTAATTTATTGATTTACATTCCTCCAGGCAAGGGAAGAAATTCATGAATGTAATCATTGCATTGTTGACCAATAAAATATTCCAGATTTTTTATTCATATAATATTGTTCAGTGGAAGCAGTCATATTGGACGTTAATGTTTGCTTACTTGTGAACATTTCCAGCCACTATCAAAAGGACCCATTTGTCCATTTCAAGTGAAAGTATATTATAAAAATTTAAGACAATCTAATAGTTATAAATATTATGGATATAGACCATAAAGTCTTATTTTATTGGTCATCCTAGAGGGTCAAATAAGGCTTGAACTTTTAAGTGTCTTCTTCATTTTAAAATTCTATATTATAGCAATCAATTTTTCCCTAGTTGAGTATATACAGAGAATTAAATGATGTCAACACTGTGACTTGGATTAGCTGCTAATCCAGCCTTAACTAACAGTGTTAAGAAGATATTTTTGACTTAACTCCTGTGTATATAAGACTGCAAGCAGACTGGACCATACACTAGATTATATCTATTATACACTTTATATTTGGCGAGATGTTTCGTAACAAGCAAGCAACGCATAGAAAGTCAATTTTGGGTACTGAATTGACAAGATTGAAAACATCCCAGCCAGAAAAGAAAAGAAAATCTTCCATGATAAGTACGAGTTCTTGTTTGAACAACAGGAACCATTTATGATACAAGAAATTAGATATAGGTGTAAAAGACTACGTAGGCTCGTTATTAACAAATTCCCTGTATTGAAGGGTAACACAACAAATACATACAAAAGAATGTGAAATGTAGAATAAATACGTCTCTCCATTGATCTTTAGGGGTGTTTATTTGACTCTACGATGTGTAACAAAGAAATTGTGGACCTACCACTCTTCGGCGTTCAGCTGTACACTGCCATTCATATTTCTACTTCACAAAAAGAATTTGGATATTCTGTCCTCATCTATAATGATGTTTTCTCAGGCAAATTTGCTATTTAAATATGTCTATTGAGTTCTTGCCCGAGTACTCGAGTTTATACAATTCCAAGGTTTACACTCCCTCTTAAAATCATCCTTCTTTAACCTGCGAAGAAGTACACTTCTCCCGAGTATATGATAAGGGCAGTGCATCATTTTCAAGCTCTCAGAATCACAATGGCACGTCAATGGGACAGTTTCACCTGTGCACTTATCTCACCTAACATCGAGTAGACCATGCTTCTCCTATGGGGAGAACCATTCACCACAATAAACTCAGACCCAAATTCTCCAAAATGAACCAAGCTGAAGCCTGTTGTTTTGTATAATCCTTTCTCCTTCATCATCCTTCTTACATTTTCCACATTTTCCCACTTCCCTTCTGAGGCATATATGTTGGACAATAAAACATAGGGCCCAATATCCATTGGCTCCAATTCGATTAGACGCTTTGCCACAATCTCTCCAAGTTCTGAATTTGAGTGCGTTCTACAAGCAGATAGCAAAGCTCCCCACAAGGCTGGTCCTGCATCCATAGGCATCTTCCTAAGTAGCTCCTCCGAATCTTTTGTTAATCCAGCTCGCCCAAGAAGATCAACCATACAACCATAATGCTCCACCTTCGGCTTCATCTCGTAAACTCGTTGCATAAGACCAAAGTACCACCAGCCCTCTAATATCATTCCTGCATGCGTACATGCTGATAAAACGCATATAAAAGTAGCATCATTAGGAGTAGGACCTCTCTTCTCCATCTCCACGAACATTTCTAAAGCTTTCTCTCCTTGCCCATGCATACCATATCCCATGATCATAGAATTCCATGACACAACATTTTTCTCAGGCATCTCATCAAAAACACTTTGAGCCAAATCCATAGCCCCACATTTTGCATACATTGTCAGGAGAGTAGTTGAGAGTAACACATCAGGTACAATCTTACAATCTTTTATGTATGAATGAATCCATTTGCCTCTGTCAAGCATCCCTAAATTTGCACACGCTGTCAAGACACTCACTAGAGATGCCTCATTTGGCCGAGGCTCCCCTCCTTCTATCATCCTATCAAACAATCTCAAACACTCGTTATAATCCTTACACCGCACATAAACAGCCAACATTATATTGCAAGAAACGACGTTCCTCATAGTCATGCTATCAAAAAAAGCACGAGCTAATGCAACATTTTCTACTCTAGCATACCCATCAATCATACAATTCCAAGAAACAACGTCCCTAAATGGCATTATATCAAACAACCCTTTTGCTGATTCCATATATCCAATATCCACATACCCCGAAATCATTGAATTCCAAGTAAAAACATCTTTCTCAGGCATTAAATCAAAAAGCTCACGTGCAAAACCAACCTCCCCATTCTTTACATACCCATCGATCATCGAATTCCAGCTCACCAAATCCCACACAGACCCGTCATCAAACACCTTCCTCGCATCCCAAATTTCCCCACAAACCGAGTACATATGAATCAAAGAATTCCTAACGAACAAATCCAACTCAAACCCAGATTTCAATGCACGGACATGAGTCTTTTTACCTTCTCTCAAAGACCTAATCTCCGCACAAACCTTCCCCAACAATGGAAAACTGTAATGATTATGTTTAACACATTTGGTCACCATTTTCTCATAGTAAAAGCTTAAAGCGCCAAATGGGTCCTTCAAACTTAAAAAGCTTTTCACTATAGTATTACACATAAAAGCATCAGGTTCTTCAAGAGTATCAAAGAACAACACAGCCACAGAAACTGATTTTAAAGAAGTGCAAAGCTTCTTTAACACCCGGCTTGCGGCCAACGAGTCTTGAGAGAGGCCTGAAACCACGAGTTGAGCGTGAATTTGGCGAAACTCATTGATTCTCGTACATGATTCAAGTTTTTGCAAGATGGGGTGGCTTAGAATTTGGCTGTCTGTGTCTGCGTCTGTGACATCAGGTTTTGGCCATAGCTTCGGTCCGGTTTTAGAGAGGTTTTTCTGGGCTTTAATGAACTTGTCAAGCGAGAAAGATTCACTTGCTCTGGAGAACTTGAGCTTAACGGTCATTCTTTTCTGAACTGAGATATGGCGGGAGAACAATTTGAGCTTCGGCCACCTTTGTCTTGGGCCAGCTAATTGGCGCGGTTGCTCTGTGAAAGAAACAAACAAAGCATCTTCTTATTTCTCATCTACCGTTCAAACAAATTTTAATATATTGAGATGTTTAGGTTGTGTTTGTTAATTTTTTTTTTTTAGTTTTTGTTCTTAAAATTTTGAAAGAATATGTGTTTAATTTTAAAAATTTTTTAATTTAAAAAATGATATATAATTAGTACTGATTTAAATGCATTTGAAAACCTGTGTTTTTAGAAAATATAAACAAACAACACCTATCTTTTATATTTTTTTCTCGTATTTGAATGGAAGTAACCGATTCTTAATTAGATGGGATGGGATTAATATCAAAACATTTTGACATACATGTGGAATTATTGATAAATTTTATATATTAATATTTCATTGTCCAATTTTGACAAATTTGTCATCTAATAAAATATGTTTGGATCATGAGTTTATGTTTTAATAGATATGTTGAGATGAGAGTTTCAAAGTGTTTGTTACGTTACTTTATTACAACCTTAGATTTACTTTCTATCTATTGTTAAATGGCGTAGGTGCATTCGACTTTAGACGGGAAAAATTACTTATTGGCAGCAGCGTATCAGATTCTCAATAATGGCGTATGTGAATGTGGTCATGTGTCACCCGCATCAAGGAATATCTGGGGAACTTTGGCTAGTAGTAATAGTAGTTTATGTCATTTCATTTTTTTTTTTCTTTTCCTTTTTCCATCCTGGTAATCAATGGCATACAGGAACCGGTTTCACTTATATGATACTATATTCATTCCATTTTCCAGGAATTGTTACAAGGTTTTCAGCCAATTAAAGCATTCAAAGTAAATCAGAAAATAGGAAAAAATAAAACGGTGGATTATATATTCATAACATCGTGTATAAACTCAATGAACATCCAAACAAATTAACTTCATTTTAGTCTCATGATCAGTATAATGGAGATCAATATCAAGCATCAGACCAGTAGATATCTATTTCACCCCATTGGTTCAAAGGCACTCCCAGGGCCTTCCAGACTGCTTGGGAAGCATCAACAATGTTATTATCACATGGAGGCATGTAAACATGTTTCTTATCGCAGCCCATTGTGGAGTCACATTCGTCAATAACCATGGCCTTGACTCTCTTCCCATTACCATAGATGTTAATATATTTCAAGCAACGGCTCCCTTTGTTGTACCATCCTGATGAGAGAGCCACCACAGGAGTATCATCTGAATGATACTGGTTGTCACATTTAGATGGTGCACCACCATCCCCACCCTTCTCAAAGCTGTTGAGAGTTAAGGTTGCCTTTGTGCGGCTGGTCACCAGAGGTGAGCACTTGTAAGTGGTGTAAACTTTACCTGGTATACAGCAGATAGAGTCGTTGTCCTCCATGCATTGTCCTGGAGGAGGCTTTTTCCCTTTTATCTTGCCACTAGGCTTGCAAGTCCGAGTCTCAACACTTCGACAATTTGTGACAAGGAAAAGGAAGCAAAGAAGAAGAACACTTGAACACATTTGCTTCTTCATCTCTATTTGTTTGTTGATTTTCTTTTTTTTTTCTTTTCTTTTTTTTGAGAAACTTGAATGGGATACTTTTACATATATATAGTAGTTGGCAACTTGAAGAGATATAACTTTGACTTCATTAGGTCTTAATCTTATCTTTTCCAAGGAACATAACGTAACAGAGTTGCATTAGGGGCAAAATGATATTTAAAGGTTTGACTGTTAGTTTCAACTTATATTAACCTTAATTTTGTCTTCATTGTGAATTTCCTTCCACATCTCTGTAGCTGCCCTTTTTCCAGGATTGAGCTCAAATTCCTATTATCTGGTTAATGAGAAAGCAAGATTAAAGTTTCTGCAACATTGATTGTTACCGTATATAAAGAATTAATATTAAGAATAATGTTCCATTTTTCAAGCTCTATCTCAAATTTCTCCTCCCAAAAGATATGCTTTTCCTTTGTGGAAGAATAGTTATATAAATGATGAGATTTTATAATGCTAAATAAGTGTGGTTAATGCCACAGAAAGGAAGACAGAGATCCAAATTCTCTATCCAGAGAATTAAAAATAGCCAGAAATAAAAATAAGAAATTGAGTGATGGAAGTTCTCTTAATAAAAATTTAATTACAACAGAAAAACTGGTTCACCAAGTTCCAAGAAAAGTTTGAAACTTCATGAATGCATCATAATTAACTTCAAATTTAACAATGGTTAATAGTCATCCACTTGGTTGAGCTCACACAAACATTACAATGGTACAAGGGAAGATCCTTCAGCATGGTTCATGAGGACTTCTCTTTGGGAAAATGGCATGATTCATCTGACAGGATTGGAGTAAACCAACCATTATTGCAATCGGCCGGAGGAATTACAAATCCCAGTATCTTCATCTTCTCCATCTCGAAGGTCAAGATGGACTGCCTCCAATGCTTTATTTGCAACATGTCAAAATCAGCACTAATATATGCATAAATTGGCCAAACATGTTTCCGATGAAGCCAATGAGGAAGAATGCCTCCCAGTTACTATTGCTGCCATAAATAAAAGATTTTTGTGTTTTTTTTTTCCTAGTTACTTTAACAATGAACGCAACATAGGGCATTGAACGCATTTATTTATTTTAGAAGGCTTTACTTATCCTTTTTCTCACTTTAGCACATTCTTCTACATCTTTCTCTGCCTCACAATCTAAAACCTAATAAACATCCATCTAAAAGGTTCATAAACCAGCTTAATGGGAGATTGATGTAAAATAAATTATCTCCAACTATTGATCAAAAAAGTTGACTAAACTCAAAATCGAATCAACTACAACGAAATATAAAAAGTAGTCATGTGATACCAATTTAGATAGCAACCATAATAGCAAGTTCCTGTGAATGATATCATAATACCACCCAACCATCACTCTTTAGAAGTCAAACTCTCGGATTAAATTAGGCTTGTACAACTAAATAACAATCAGATTTCTATATCGCATATAGTCCATTACCTCTTGTATTGCATCCCCAATTTTATGAAGCATTATCATTCTTAAATAACAGTGATAACATCTCAGCTGCCTGTGAGTGTATTTTATCTCCAGACAGGAACACATGAGCTCTACCATTTAGCATTATCCAACTACATCCAGGCATTTTTCTCACACCCTTCAATCCCATCTCCTTCCTCAATTTGTGCTCCTCAGCATGTTGACCTTTCACTGCATATATGTTGCAGAGTACCACGTGTGCTGGAGCATTTAATGGGTCCAGCTCAAGGAGTCGTTTAGCAGCATGTTCAGCAATCTCAGCATTTGTCTCACCAAATCCACAAGCACCAAGTAATGCCCCCCAAATACGATGATCTGGTTCAAAAGGAAGACTTAAGACAAACTCTTCTGCTTCCTTTGCTTTCCCTGCTCGGCCCAGAAGATTAATCATACAAACATAATGCTCCAAACCTGGCTGAATTGCATAAACATCACTCATTGCATTAAATAACTCCCAACCCTGACTGACCAGCCCTGCGTGGCTGCACCCTGAAAGAATACCCAAAAAGGTAACAGAATTTGGGTGAGTCCCAGATTCCAACATGGATTCAAAGACCTTTAGAGTTTCATGTGCCAGCCCATGTTGTGAAAGCCCCATGATCATAGAATTCCAAGAAACCAAATCTCTGGAATCCATGTTTGAGAAAATGGTATATGAATCATGTATTTGTCCACATTTAGCATACATTGAAATAAGAGAATTCTGAAGAATCAAGTCAAATTCAGATTGTGTTTTGATTACCATGCAATGAATCTGCCTTCCCTGATCAAGATTTGCCGTTGCACCAGCAGCTCCAAAAAGAATAGAGTATGTACAATCTAAAGGGAAAACACCATGACCCAGCATTTCCAAAAATAGATGGTTGGCTTCTACAAAAAGCTCATTTTGAACATAACCCGAAATCATTGCTGTCCAGGCTACTGCATCTTTGTAAGGCATGTAATAAAACAGGTGATATGCCTTTGATATTAATCCAACGCTTAAATAACCATCAATCATGGAAGTCCAAGAGATCTCGTCCCCAACAGGTACTGCATCAAACAACTTTTGAGCTTCTTCTAACCTTCCAATGCGAATATAACCATTAATCATAGAATTATAAGATTGAACATCACAGTTATTCACATTTTTCTTAAAGATGTAGTGTGCAAAGTCCATGATTCCAAATAAAGAATGCATGTGAATGAGACTCTTAGATAGCCTGCCATCATAATCATCATATTCCAAACTGTTAACAATCACTTGAGCATGCAATTGCTTGCCAAGAGAAGGAAACCCAACACCAGCACAAGCGTAAGCAAGTGATATGAATGTCTCTCCATTTGGTCTTACATCATAGTGCTTCCTCATCTCAATAAAAAGCAACAAGGCTTCTTCATGAAATCCATTCCAAGCAAACCCGCCAATCATGGCTGTCCAAGAAACAACATTCTTCTCTGGCATTGTCAGAAAGAAATGATAACCCTGTTCCACTTCACCTGCTCTACAATATCCTGCTACCATGCTAGTCCATGTGACCACATTCCTCTCCTCCATCTCCTCAAACAAGACTCTTGCTTCTCCCATCCTACAACTCTCTGCGTACCCTGCAATCATAGCATTCCAAGAAACCACATCCTTTACAGGCATGCTATCAAAAACCTGTTTAGCCTCTTCTAATTCCCCATTCCTTATCAGTCCAACAACCATCGAGTTCCATGAAACAACATTCCTCTCCGGCATCTCCTCAAACAACCTTCTGGCCTCCCCCACCCTCCCTCGATCTGCCAAACCACAAATCATGGTTGTCCATGATACGACGTTCCTCTCTGGCATCACCTCAAAGAAGCTTCTCGCTTCACTCAACCTCCCATTCTTCAAGAGCCCAGACAACATGGCATTATAACTAACCACGTTTCTGTGCGCCATGAGCTCAAACAGCGCTTTGGCTTCGTCAATGAAGCCATGATTTGAGTATTTGGTGAGTAATGAGGTAAAATGGACGACAAGTCTATGAGGGTGATATCGTTCTGTCGTTTTGTCGAGCAGGTTACGTGCATGTTGGATTTTGTTTCTTGATAGAGAATTTAGGAGTTGGTAATCACTGAACGTAAGTTCGGGATAATGGGTTTTGTGGAATTTAGTTTGGGAGTTGAAGGGGCCAAGATGGAGAAAATGGTATTGGAGATTGAGTGTGTTTTTTGAGAGAGGATATGGGATGGTCTTGAAGAAAGAGACGCTCATTAACTGCTTTTTGAAATAGACCTCTTAACAGAAACGAGACTTACTGAAAGGAAGTTCTAGACTCTTAAGGCTGTAGTGTTGATTGAACAATTAGAACTGTTAAGGTTTCTGGAAACAATATTTTTGTTTTAGGATTTCGGGAATCAAGAAGCAATTGATAATCATTTTCTGATAAACTCTTTTTTTTTTTTTTTTTTTTGCATTGTACTTTCACAAACTAGAAACACTTTAAAGCCATCTGTTTTTACTATTACTTTTCTTTTAATTTATCCAAATTTTAATTTCTCAAAATTATTAGAAAGATCAATGGATATATTAAAAATCAATATAATTATTAAAAAGAAATCCACTTGATTTTCTTTATTTTCATAATTTTTATTTCAAAATTTCTGCCCAATATGTCTTAAATAATACAATCTTCTTAGGTTCAGATCAAAACAATTCAGTTAGTACCGAATTTTCACTGAGAATGCAGCATTCATTACAAGGAATCGTAAATATCCGCTCGTTCTAGCAGTCATTATGGAAGAACATGCTACTTTGAAGCATCCGCCTCACAGTTCACATTTAGAACAAATCCTGGTGATCTCAGACTCTAAAAAATCCACCTATCAAGCTATGTATTACTTTATGTTCACGTCGAAAAATAAAATTGATAAATGACGGATTAGTTCTCATTTTTTTTATACTTGAAAACTTTTGCAGTATGAGATGACCCTGCAATGAAACAAAGCACAAATCTTCTCATGAGTTATAGTTAACACAGGAGATTTCCAACCAATAAAAGCCCTCCATACAACATTATAAAATCAACAACTGATATCATGGTTGCACAACTTACACCAACAATGCAAGTGACTGCCATTGAGTACTCAAACAAGAATGCCGTTACAGATTCCTGTAGCTGGTTCAGTGGAAACCCTGCTCTCTTTCAGAGCACTAGAGACAATGTAAGGCTATCTGCCAAGTTGGGCGAGTTTCAAGCTACATATCAGATACAGACCAGAGATAAGCTTCTCTTTCTGTAGCTCGTTTTTCATTTGTCCTCTTGAATAATTGCTTCTCATATCCTACGATAGGCAAAACAGCAGAATCCAGTCAATTTCAACACACACGATTAAGATAAATAAATTTTTTTTTCCCAATGTTCCCAGGCAAAAAAAAAAAAAAAAAATTCTGTGTCCATTGATCGATTTTAAATGATGGAGTTTAACCACATGATTGAGCTCACCACATCATGGTACACAGAAAGATATGCAGGTTCATGCAAGACTACTGTTCCGATGGAAAAGAAAAAAAAGGGCAATATTTGACAAGAAAAAAATTGAAGTAAACAAACCATTACTGCGGTCAACCCCATCCCAGTGCCTTCCTGGTCTTATACCATATCGATTTGGTGCAGCATCCAACCGTCTTTTTATCCAGCTGTGACTAGGAATGTCCTGAGGAATTACAAACCCTGATTCCTTCATTTTCTCACTATCCCCAAGGTTCGGAAGAACTGGCTCATAATGTTTTTTCTGCAAAAGAACCATAAGACATTTCAAAACCAGTAGCAACCACCTTGAAAAAAATGTGAACTATGCCAATGAAAAACGGGAGACATTACAAGCTCACTAGTACTAATGATGTAATACATGACTGATGTTTTATTTATTTTAAATTATTGTATGTACAATGACCTCTGTATCTCACACTTATTGTGATCAAAATTAACAAAAATAAATCATAAATACCTTAACCAAATGAGCCATAGGATCACCCCATCTTAATCTATCCTTAAACATTCTGTCAAGTTCTGGATCATCTCTGCAAGTAGAAGATGCAACTTACAAATTACTAAACTGAAGGATTGAATGAGAACACTCATTTTGTACAGAAGAAAATTTCTTTTTCTTGGCTGACCATTAAAGAACCATTCACCACATTATAAATTGACAACTGAAAGCAGCAAGACATCCATGCTTCTATACCATGAAGAAAATCACCTGACCTTAATTCATAATCACATTAGTATTGTCATGTATACCAAATAACAAAACTTGGCACCAATTATGTACAAGTTTTCTCCGTTAAGTAAATGAGCAAAAAGTTTTGAAACATTAAGGAAATCAAAGTGTAAAATAAGGAGACTTCCAAAGAAACCTGAAGTTAAGAAAACATCTTCTAGAATAGGTTTGAGTGGGAAATTAGTAGACAAAAGATTAACTTAAAACACTTTAACCATTACAAGGCATTCAAACCAAGAGACTACTGATTAGTTTCATACCTGGTTCGTGCAAATGGTTTGTCCTTCTCAAGCTCTAGTTCCTCCTGTCTAGCTTCAGCTTCCCGCTTTTGAACCAAGCCCTTGCCCCATTCCAATTTTTTCTCCTGATAATAAAGAAGTTAATAATTGATAATTAACTCCTCATTATCAAAAAATCAAATTAACAGACAATTTAAGCTACAATAAAGGACAAATAACATTCTAGAAGGCTTAACTTCTTATTTTCCACAGTTCAGCAGGAATAATGTCTTTGTTTGAATTCTTATTACTTAACACTTTTTGTAATTTCACTTGGTGAAAAATAAGCAACCATCAAAGGTTCATAAAACAGCTTTAAACAAAACAAGTGCAAAACCAGTCTACTACTGGTGACCAGAAAGCTCAACCAACTCAGTAAACTACATCAATCAAAGAAACTATAATATGCATGGATCCATATTTATAACAATAACAATAATAGGAACTTCCAGTGAATATGACACCATAGAATCACTAAAGCTTAATTTTTTAAACATTACTTTCCAAAGTAGTACCTCAGGCTTTTCTTTTCCCTTTTGTTTTGATTTTAAGTACTCCTCCTTTGATATGCGCACTCCTGCAAAATTCATGCGTTAGACACATACAAAGAACATGTAAAATGACCCCAACTTAAAAATCACTTTTCTCGTACCTTTTTTCTTATCACGATATACAGCTTCAGCATCTTCTCCGGTTTTAGAAGGATCCATCGCTTGGAACCTGCAGAAAGGCATACATATTATGTCCCACAAATAACCTTGGACATAGTAACTAAATTAAACAGATACCAACTAGTTGCAGTTTAAATCACATAAGATTAAAGAAAAACAAAAGTTGCTAAACAACAACATTACTTATTTGCAAACGACCCATAGAAACACAGAAAAAGAATCAGTTCTACATTTTCAGGGCAAGATAAAAGTAAGGGATACAAATGGAAGAATTAAAAAAAAAAAAAAAAAAAAAGAGAGAGAGAGAGAGAGTGCGAGAGAGAAGTCATTTCATATCCTAGAAGTGAGGAACCAAACTCTGAAAACTTACCTCAACTACAAAGAAAATGCACTTTGTCTGTAAGCTCAATTGATTGGCAGCATCGTCAATATCATATCTAATTATTACCCTCACATAACTGGAACTGGTCTAGAGTCTGATCTAAGTAAAAAACTTGGTCTTCACCCTTGGGTTTTCACCCAAGTGGTTAAGTGGGGAGATATCACTAGGTTGTAAATTCAAATCTTATGGAGTAAAATGGTCAAAGACCAGTTATCAATGTTTAGCACAATAAAATTCCACCGTTCTTGTGAATAAAGGCTTACCATTTGAGGTTGGAGAAGACAAGGCCTATTTCACTAACAAGAAATGTGACCATGCAAAATGAGCAAATCTGAAAGTAATTTACAGTTTCAGCTAAATAAGAAAATATTACTTCAAGATATCGTCCTTCCTGGTTTTAGAAGTTTCTTCTCGTATATCACTGCCACTAATCAATCCAGTTCTTTGAGACCCTTTTGACGAAGCTGGAACAGACAATTCTTCTTTCCGAGTCTTCCTGGGCGGAGAAAGGTCTGCAACTAAAGAAGCACATTTATCATTTTCAGTTAAAATCTATATATAAACTTGAAGAAGAAAAAAAAGACAATCCATGTCCTACCAGCATACTTATTTTTCCTTGGGGGAGAAAGATCTGGGTCAGAGAGAGGCATATGATCTTGATGCTGATAAGCTCGTTGCGAACCAGAAACGTCTGGTCCAGGTGCAGTCTGGTGTCGTCTCCGACGCTGACGTGGAGGTGATAAGTCAATATCTTGTCTTACAGATCTAAATTCAGGTTCCGGTGGAGGTGTATCATTCCTAGCTCTACGTTTCCGAGGTGGAGATAGATCAGAATCCAATCCAGTGGATTGTGAAAGGATTTTGTCAGGTTCAGGTGATGGCGTATCATATCGTCTTTGCCGTTGCCTTGGTGGTGACAAATCAGCATCTTCTCTCACAGGCTTCACTTTGGGTTCTGGTGAAGCTATATCATTTCTAGCCATTCGCATACGAGGTGGAGACAAATCAGAATTTAAACCAACAGAATTCACAGTGTCCACGTAAGATTCAAGAGATGGGCTATCCCGGTGACTTCGCCACTGCCGTGGTGGTGATAAATCATTACTTGGTCTATCAGAAACTGGTGGCTTTGGCTCACAACCTGGCGAAGGGGCGTCATTTCGAGTCCTTTGTTTACGAGGCGGGGACATATCAGAATTTGATTTTTTAGAGTCTGAACGTAAAGGATCAAGTGAAACCCAACCGCTTCCATCCTCAGCTATGGCATTGTAAGGCCTTCTCAACCTAAGTTGCTCCAACCGTTTCATTCGCCTGACTTCAATATCTTCATCAACCTGGGGTTTTTCTTCATCTGAAAATGCATGGATTAACCCAATAAAGTCCAAATTGAAAAAGAAAAAAATCCAAATATTGACAAAAATGAATTATTTATTTTACCCGCTGAATCATCATCTGCTTCTTCTTCAAGATTTACTGGTTTTTGCCAAACAGGATCCTCATCAAACACTTTGACTCCGATAGCATGACTCAAATCTGGTTTCTTTTTCTTCTTCTTCTTCTTTTTCTTCTCTTCTTCACTCGTGTTGCCTTCATATTTTTTAAGATATTCTTTCAGCGACTGAGATCCTGAAGCTGCCATTGTTCAACTAGCAATCTCCCTGCAACAAAATTTCTTGAGATAATAGGATTAACACTGTCATGACATTTTCACATTCAATAAACAGTTGAAATATATAGAACAAATATTTGAAACTTGAAATAAATCATTTCCACTCTTTTTAACTTATTAGAATGTTTTCCTTCCATTGCTTACTATTATAATTCAACAAAACCAAACAATAGCCTTATCCATCACAATCATAAAGTATGTATCTTAATTATTTGTTGCTTTGAGACCTGAGACTTGACAGCAATAGGAATTCAAACAAATTCATTCTCAAGTCTTCTCATTCATATATCAAATAATAACATACATAAACTTAAGTCTCTAATCAACTTCTGATTGAGGACCTGCAAGAGAATTAAAGAACCACAACATCCCAAAAAGAATCCAAGGTTTGAAGAATAAACTGAGTAAATTAGCTTTTCTGCTTGGTCAAGTTCTCAATTCTACTGTAAACTAACATTGGGAGAGTTTCTGGGCAACTTTCACAGGAGACAAACGGGACAAAGTTTTCCAACCTGAAATTTGATCAGATTCCATTTTCTCGTAGAATGAAGGGGTGGGTTTTAAGGTCAGACACCTATGTTTATATTGGATATAGATTCAGTCTAATTCAAGGATCCACTTTCATGAGGGTTTACCTTCTAATAGTAACTCCCTAACCTTACAATACTATAAGAGATAATACTGGAAAACTAATTCTGTCAAAGCTACAGACAACACACCAATTTGTCTATCCGTACCAATAGATCAAAGAGCCAATTAATCAAAAGAAAGAAGAAGAAAATCCAATAAAAAGCCAGCTAAAAAACATTCTAACAGACATTTTGACAAACACCAGGTTCATATTTGCATTACAAAGCCCAAAACAACTTAGAAAGCAAGCCGCCCAGCGTCCCCACCCAACAAAATGCGACAAAATCCCAACGTTTTAACGTAAACATTTCCATAAACATTTTAAAGATCATCGGATTGATAGTGGAAGTGGAAAGACTGGCATCTGAGAATCAAAAAGCTAATTGCAACCCTAACCTGTCAGTTGGAAAGCCGTACTAATTCAAACAGTGTAATGCTGTTTATCAAGTTTAAGCAGGGAAGGAGTTGAAACCTTCAACATGAAAATCTTGATTTTGGATTTTTAGTCTTATCTTTTGAGTTTGATTCAATGAGGGCTGTAAATTTCCACTCTTCCAACTAAGTAAATTTCTCAACACTAGCAGGTGCATTCATAATAATTATAAATTCATAAAAATTTTAATGAAAAAAATAAAAATTTTGAAATCGATATTAATATGTAAATTAACAACAGCAAAAATAAAAATAAAACCTGTTGAATGCCCGGTGGCAGGACGAGAGCGGCTTGTGGAGGCGTAGAACAGTAGCTTCAGGCCAAGCTTCCTGACGGTAGCTGATCCTCCAACCGTCGACACGATGTTAGTGGGTGGCGCTATTTGCTGGTGACGTCGACTTGAGACGGGGACCGAGTGTCGAGCAACCAGTTTACCGTTTTCTATTAAAAAAATAAAATAAAATAAATTGTTGAACCGAGCGGGGGCGGTTATTTGTTCTTCGATGAAAAATAATGATTGGAGAATTCATGTACCTTTCTGATATTTTTTATCTCATTTAAATCCAACAAAGTTCAGAAACTGTTAATAACACCCCTGAGTCGGTTAAAAGCCTACCTTTTGATTTGGCATTTGTCTTGTCAACTGCGACAGCCATGGAGTTCCTGGACGAAGACGCGAGACCCAGATTCCTCTTGCAGTCACGTCCACAACAATCTTCACTTCACAAGAAGAATGACGACGAAATCAACCTCCAAAAGCCCAGAAAGCTCTTTCTCTTTATTTCCATCTCAATCTCTTCGTTTCTGTTTTTTCTCTCCTTCTTCTACTTCCAGAGTGAGCCCTTGAAATCTCTCCTTTGCTGGCTCTCGCTGTCCATTCTCATCGGCCCCTTTGCTCCGTCTCACGTCACCGGCGGTAATACTCGCGTCGGTCATGGCCCAGTCTTGGAAAACCCTGTCAAAGATGAGCAGATCGAGCCTGAAACGAAGAAGAAGCCGAACAAGAACCGATCTTTGATCAACAAGTCGCAGGATTTTCATGCCAGTCCCGTTCAGATCACTGAAAACGCAAATGGGTCAGCTGGGTTTGTATCAAAAGAGATTAAAGGTGAGGCTTTGAAGGAGAAGAGCAACTGGGTTGGTAGAAATGAGGAAGAGAAGGATTGGAGTGAAGATGATGTAGAATTGTTGAAGAAACAGATGGTGAAGAATCCGGTTGGGAAGCCGAAACGATGGGAGGTGATTGCGGAGGCCTTTAATGGGAGGCATAGAGTGGAGGGTGTGATCAAGAAAGCGAAAGAGTTAGGAGAGAAGAAGGTTGATGATAATGATTCTTATGCGCGGTTCTTGAAGAATAGGAAAGCATTGGATGCGAGAGTTCAAGATCAAAATGAAGGTTTGGTGATGGAGAATGGTGAAAAAAGTAGAACAGATGAAAATGGGAATAATGGTGGTGGCGACGGTACTGGTGGATGGAGTGCTGGAGAGGATATAGCTTTGCTTAATGCATTGAAAGCTTTTCCTAAGGATGTTTCAATGAGGTGGGAGAAGATTGCGGCCGCTGTTCCTGGGAAGTCAAAGGCTGCTTGTATGAAGAGAGTTGCTGAGTTGAAAAGGGGTTTTCGGAGCTCAAAAGCTGGTGCTGATAGCTAAGGAATTGGTGGTATCTTCTTTGGATTTTGATTTTAAGGTGAAATTGAAGAGGTAATTGATGCTTCACTATAATTTATTTTATTATTATTAGTAGTATTATTATTTTTGGGTTTAAATTTGAAATTAAGATTATTTAATGTACTTGGTTTGAGTTCATTGATACTTACATAGTTTTGTTGGGAAGATAGAGGTCTGAAAGTAAGCTGTAAAACTAATGATTCAGTTTGTAATCTGGTTGACATTTTTCTGCAATAAGATTAAAGTTGAGAATAAGATAATTGCAATTGGTTGGTAGTGAATGTCATGTGATGATCTTTCGCTTGTTTTTCTTTCTTATTGTGCATGTATGAGGGACCCTGAATCTTTGTGTTATCTGCTGTCTCTGTGCAATTGATCTGTGACCTATTTTTACGAAATTAGCAATGTTTGTTTCTTGTTCTGGCAATGCTCATCCATTGCCTTATATACATAAGTGGTATATACTACAATACTAGCATTTTAACTTTGGATAAGAGGAGAAAGATTTTGAAGACGTTTTATTCATGTGCGATGAATAAAAATGACTGTACTAAGAAAAATTAAAAGAAAATTAAGCTGTAAATATGGCTTTCCCAATCATTGAATGGCAAAGCAGAATCTTTGTGCCATATCGCATATAATTATGACAGATGTATTTTTATAGTTCATATTGATTCATCTTGACCCTACGACTGCTTTTTTATTGAGTTTACACCAGTTTGAATGGGGTATTTGTGGTTTGTTGCATTGCCCAGACGCCTCTTGCTAGTTGCTGCTTCTGTAAATATGACCTCGTAAGACAATCTACTGACTTTCAATTTACTGGATCTGGGATGAGAAAATTTGTCATTAGAAGCTCAACCAGGTCATGCTATCATTGGCAGAATCAGGCGTAATTCCTTTTGAAAAAACTATAGGTTTTTTGTAACTCAAAACTTTCTTGTTATTCTTGTAGAAAGGTTACCCTTGTTTGGTATTTTTCTATTCATTGAGTCAACAATCTTTAGAGCATGATAAACACATTCCCATAGGACTTCCATTCTTATGAATGTGATATTTTAACTTGAAATTTTCAAGTCTAATATGGAGTACACCAACTGACATAAATAGTTAACTTGTTAGAATATCCTCCTTGCTCGCTTGTAATTTCTTACTGTAAAAGAAACTTGACTCTTTAATTCAAATGCTTCCCTTTCTATCTATATATATCATCCTATAAGGCTTCAGTTTGTTGTGTTTTGCATTTCTTCGGATTTTTCTTTGTATCCTTTAAAAATATAGTCAAAACATGCCTATAGTCACGAATATTAATGGCTGAGGAGGCATTTGATCAACATTCTTATCAAGCTGCTTCGACCAAATGTAGGAGTTTGATTGACCTTAAAGGGAATGAACAATCAGCTTAAGTCATGCCAATGGTCTTTGGCTCTAGCATCATTCTAGAGATTATTGGAGTTTGATCTCAGTCAAACATGCCAATTAGTGTTTCCACAAGCTTCAGTAGCAGCTTGCAGGAGTGCTCAGGTTGGTGTAGTAATTTGTAACGTAATAGCCACATAATTTTGGAATAGAAATATGAGAAAGTTGAACTTGCGCATTACAGAAATATTTTTGAAATTTCGAGGTTGCATCCCTTAAAATTTATAAGAGAGCTTCCCTTCCAGGCCCCAGCAAAATGCTATTGCACAGAAAAAGAAGTACAACAAAATAATTTTTTTTTCTTTTTTCTCTTCTACTCACGAAGCTTGATTTTAAGAATCGAACATATGCTGAATCAGCAGCAGTTCTTTATTTCCAGGCTGAGCTGCTGAGAATTAAATGACCTTAACAGAAATCGTGATTTCATTTGAAGCCACTTCGAAACTGCACATCTGTTCTCAGAGAAACAAAAAAGAAGGGAAAGCATTCATCTAAGTATCACAACGAAGGTTGTAAAACTCAATGCCACCCCACAAATCTTAAAACACGATTATATAAATGCCTGTAAAGTTGAATCATTTCGTCTGCATTCAAACTGTAACCCCCTTCAACTGCCATTTAAAATACAATGGTCTCCATTTTTAATTATTCGAATGTTTCATCATCAGTACTTGTGCCTCATTTATTGAATAATATATTTTTGGCATTCGCCGAACTCATGGATCCCAAAATAGAATTTCGGACAGAACTAAGACACAGTGCTAAACCAAAAGGCACATCTGCTATAATTAAGGATTTGAAATCTGTAGCCAAAGTCACTCAATCTTCTGTTATCAGAAAAAGTGAGAGAAACTACTGATTGTTGCCGAAGCCTAAGAATCGGTCTACAAGTTGTGCTACAGCATTTGCAAGGCTATCTGCTGCTTCTTGCGCGGATGCCTCAGCATACACACGTATGACATCTTCCGTACCTGATGGTCGAATGAAAGATCGGCCTTGATGGTATTTTGCTGCATCATAGATAAAATCGTCATGGTTATAAATGGCACAAAACCTTCAAAGAATGAGAAACTTTACTTTTTTTTTTATCGAAAATATTTCCATTGCCTTATCATATGGTTCTACAAAGATCCAAGAACCAGAGCCAGATATATATGTATGTTTCAAACAATATAAGAGACCCTCCAGAGATAAATTGTATTGTAACTGTTCTTCACATAAATTCACATTGTTTCTAAGTTTCTCGAATTAAAAAGTGGTCTAGACTTTGTGCATCAGGAACTAATATATAAATTCACAAACAAGCAAACATTATTACACATAGGAAAACAAGTACGGAAAATAAGCAGTTTTACCAGTTTCTGCATTAATGGCTTCTTGAATGCCCGGGGGCGTCACAACCACAGTTTCTGCATTTGATGTAACAACAGCAGTTCTATCCACAACTTTAACCTAACAATCAAAGACAAACAGAGAAAGCGAAGCATCAATTTTTGAAGTGAAAGGGAAAAAAGGAAAAAAGTTTTACATATGTAGATTGCAAAATTCAGCTAAATAGTGAACAAATTGCCTCAATTAAAAGCAAAAGGAAAAAAGCAACTATGTTAAGAATGGATGACAAATCATAGAACTGTACTATAATTTGAACAACTAAATTCATGGTCAAAAGCAGAGAGAAAATAATGGAAAGGAAAAGCACAAAATCCTTCTGTTGCAAACTGACCTTAAGCTGCCTACTGGGTAGATCTTGATACAGATCATTCCATCTATTTATGGACCAACCCATGTGTTTCAAAATAGCTTCCACCAAGAGCAAGCCACTCAGAGCATCTCCTACAGCTTGGTTGATCAATTTGCTAACCGCCAATAGTCTTAAAGCAGCCTTTTGGGCTTCAGAACCTGGAATAAACATAAGCATAATTCAATAACTTTAGTTCTTTGACAGTCATATCTGCACTATTAAGGTATGCAAAGGCCACATCAAAGCCAACCTTTAGATGTGGATGAAAGATCATGATTTATTCCGTCCAGCCAGCCTAAGAACTGTTCTGAGAACAAGATGGTGCCATGGCCATTGGCCTCAAAATAGATCCCTATATCATATTCAGCAGCTTTCTCATGTAAGTATTTCACTCCTGTTGGCGTAACTACTGCTTCTAGACCCAACTGTTTAAGATAATCTGTGGATGCCCCATTTGCATAAGCTGTTTGCACAACACCAAGATGAGGTTTATAATCATTTCTTCCTTTATCACTGAGAATACTTAATTGCTCCTTGATGAACACAGCAAACAAAGATAATATCTTGTCCCCATCAACAAGATCAATCTTGCTGCTAGAATTTGATGGCACAGTAAAGTAGACAAGCCGATCAGCATCCCCATCCAGACTTGCACACCTGGAAAGCTAGATCCATCCATGCAGTTAGTCCACCTTCCACCAATTAATCGCACTCCAAGTTGGAGAAGTAGAACCAATTTGAAAAAGGTCCAAACTCAATGCAGTGGCCAAATTAAATCAGATTGAAACTCCAAAAGCTCTAACTTTAATCAAACAAACCAGCTATTGGATAATGCTATAGTAAATAAGCATCAAACCAGTTCAAAACTCAAGTAATGAGCTGTAGTTAATTTTTTGCTAATAACTACAAGTACCAGTAAGTGCTGCTGTGACAGAAAATATACACATGAAATTAAGTATGCCTACATATCCAAACATCTTATCTTAATGTGAAGGATAAATATGGGACGTTCTTGTACCGTACAAAATAGACAAGAAAATCAAATCTTAATGGTCTGAACCCATTGAAGCTAAAAATTAGCATGATTCAGGCATGCATGTAGTCAGAACAACTCAAGAAACTCATTGTGCAGATAACAATCAAATTTTACTTTTAATTGATAAGGAGATAGCTGACCTTAACCCAACATGGTTAGAACCGAACCCCTTGGGAGCAATCTTCTCTTTCTGCACAAAATCAGCACCAACTCCTTCATTGAGTACACCTCCTCCTTTTCCATTATTCTGAACCTCAATAACCAAACCATTCAACTTTCCCTTTATAAATTCAAGTTTCTCTCCACCCACACCATTTGCCCCATCCACCATTAATTTATCCTCAATCTCACTGATTTTACTTCCACTTGGAATCAAATCCATTAAGCACCTAATAACAAATTACATAAGACCTTAAGTGATAAAATTTGGTGACGATAGAACTCCAAAAGAACTTACCAATTAAACAACTCTCTAGCTTAAACTAACCCGAACGAGCTCAAAAGCTGATCAAAATAATCAAGTTCAGTCGCTTTCAAGCCCTTATTTCTAGCTCGAACCATCCAATGTAGTTGTGGAGTCGTTAAAATTCCCATGTCATGAACCACGGCCCCCAAAATGGAACCAATTCCCTAGAATTGTATGCAAAAAAGACATCGAAAAATATATAATTAAACATCTACAAGCTTGCATTTGCAGAAGTTTGTGTAATTGAGAAAGTAAATATACTTGTTTAGCAGCTTCAAGAAGAGATTCACCACTGGGCCTTGTGTCTCTTCCCACCAATATCTCAGCTGAACGTGGTCCATCAAATGATATGTTTTCCTTCTTCACAAACTCTCCAATCAACTATATTAAAACCATGCATTTATTAAGTTCAAGTCTATGTATTATCCGACTAAGCAATCAAAGAAGTTCATTTCAACACTGACCGAAACCAGAGCCTCTGGATCGGGCGCATTAGCGAGTTGATCAGCGAAAGGTTCCCAGTCTTGAGAGAGCATGCCGCCACTAGGATCAGCGATTTTGACGCCATTGTCGCTGACTTTGTTGTGCGAAGCCGTGATCATCAAGCCGATCACGGATTGTGTCTTCAGCGATCTCAAAGCCGCCAAAATGCCCACTCTATACACCGTCGATTGGAGGACCAAAGCGTCTGCTCTAAACCCGGCCGTACCGTACGAAAGCTTCGCCCCTTAAAAAATAAATAATAAATAAAGCACAAGAAATGAGAGAGTCAGATGAAAAGCGGCGTCGTTTCAAGCTGGAGAAATAGAAAGAAAGAAAGGTTGACCTTGAGGAGGAGGGAAGAGAGACGAGGACTTGAGGAGGAGAGATCGTTGCTCGTCGTTCATCCTTCTTCTCAATTTGGTGAATTTTCCTCCTCCTTCAAGAATAAACTGAAACTGTATACTGTAATCCGAAATTTCTATGCTGCTACTGAACAGTAGTACAGTATACCGTTACGTTACGGTTTGTCTTATTAAACGACATCGTTTATATAAGTACAGTTAACTTTAATGTGAAATACCATTAATGACATCAACTATAAATTGTATCACTATGTCATTTCTGTAATTTCAGAAAGCCACACAATCACGTAAGCCAAGTCTTATCCCCTCAAGCTTGAACCCAGGAAAAGGATCATTTCTGCATAAACCCTAAAACCATAGAAACCATGGGTCTCCTCTCTTGGTTCACGGGCAACCCGAAACCCAGTCCCCAACAATCCGGATCTTCCAAATCCCCCACCGACCCAAAATCCGAAATCCCGGCTGCCCCCGGCATGAACGGCGCCGTTGAAGTCCCCCGACCCAAAGAGGGCGTCACTGTGTTCGAGTTCGGCTCGGTTGCTGCTTCGGCTGATAAGGTTACCGTGGCCGGTTACTGCCCCGTCTCGGACGAGCTCGAGCCTTGCCATTGGGAAATCCTGCCCGCTAGTGACTCCGATGCGCCCCAGTTCCGCGTGGTATTTTGATATAAACAAAAAAAAAAAAAGAAAGAGAAAATTATTGTAAGAATCTCGATTAAACCAATGAATATAACTCTGTTCCCTTTTTAGAATTTTTTTGAGTTAGTTTTAGTTTAATTTAATGTTTACAAAGTGGATTTTAGATTGTTGAACATTTAGAGAGATGGAAGATTAAGTATTTTCCATTAACGAATAGGAGGGCTTTAAACAATGATATTTTAAAAAAAATCCATTAAAATTGGGAAATTTTGTTGAAAAATCTTTTTGAGCATGATTAGGATTAGTTAATGGACGAAATTTATCTTCATTATAACTTAAAAGAGTGGTTCTTGTAGGATTATATTACCTTCAACGGAGCTAGATTTCTATATGAATCTTTAACTGGATCTTGTCAATACTGACAACCAGTTTTAAAGAATTTTCGCAACGGGTAGGGTAATCTAGAGGAATTTGCAACTTGAGTTCGTTCTGAGCTTTAGAAGTTCTCATCTAATTGTATGTTGGTTATCTTTGTCTACGATAATTGTGTTGCGACCACTACTTATGATGTATTTAGGTAGTTTAGGTTGGAGTTCTGTGGTTCATTTGTGATGTAGGAGTATAAAAGGTTGCATGAGTTATGGTATTTTTATCATGGAGTTTAGCATTAGGGATTAAGGAGAAGAGAACTTAGAACCAAGCAATTAAGGGATTGTTTTGTAAGTCAATGCTACGCTTCATCGAGCCGTAGTGTCTCGTTGTAGACTGGTCAAGGACTGATATAGTCAATTCCTTTTGGTTGCAACTCTTAATATCAATAACAAAGGAGCATATAGAATATTTAGCACCAATTTGAGTTGAAGTGATGATTACTGATTGGATCTGGGAGGAGAGTGTGATGCGTAAAGAACTAATGACTTGAGGCTCTTTTGTGTTTGAATGAGAATTGTAACAAGTGAGCATATTTTGTCATAAAATTTAGTGGTGGGGAAGCGAGATAAGAACATCAGGAGAAATTAGACACCATATACCGTAAGCGGTATGACTATGAATATTACATATGTGCTCTTCCATCACAAAGCATTTGTCACCTGAGAAAATATGAAGTGTTCATAATAAAACTCTTGTTAACTACAAAAGCTCATATTCCACTTCCTCCGCAGAGTACTTCTCTTCCCCGTCACTTTCTTCTCCATCTCTTAACATAAGCCTTTGGACCTTCTCTTCCTGGTGTAGACGCTTCCATTCCAAAACCCATCTGCACCATCCTTCCATTAGCATATTCCTGCTTTGTTCCCTTAATGAAATAGTTTGATACATCCTGCTCCTCAGCCTTGTACTTCTCACTGTAGTTCTTCAGGTTTATCTTTATTTCTTCCTCTTTCTCTGCAGTCAGCAAGGATGGTGGCCTTGGACGCCATGAAAACTAATATATCCAGAACTTGTATTTGGTCAAACTTGCAAGGCATTAATTGATGCATTAGGAAAAAAATGCATTAAGAACAGTTTCTGCAGAGTTCTGTTAAATAATAAATTTATTCAACTTCGAAGTTGTGTCGGATACATAGGGTTGGGTACTGCTATCTAGATATGATTCTACGATGGGAATCTTCTAAGCATCGACTGGTAACAGTAGTAGCACATAGTTGTGTGTACATCGCATTCCAAAGTTGGTGAGAGGATTAAAAGGATTAAAAAATAACTCCATACCACTCCTTTGTCTGGAACAAATGGGAAACTTAAAATATATACCTATAGATCATTTATATAAAGAATGGGAACTGAATTCTGCTCTATATGCATGGACGTAACTACAGTCAATCACATCTTTCTAGATTGTTGAGATTCTCATCCTGAGAAAACTATTGACATACCTGCGATAAGTCATCCTTGGTCATCTTGTATAGTAGCTTGCCATGGAAGGACCATATGTTGAGGTCGTTCTCAATTGCATGTGCTGCAGTAACAGAAGTCGCCACGTACCTTTAAATGCAACCAAAATGAAATAGAAATAAAAAATTAAAGACATAGTTTTTCAATATTGTATAACTGGAAGGGCGGGCTAGCAATCTGTGCATAAATGTACCTCCCAGTAGGATCCCATTCAATGTTTGTTACCATATAATGCTCAGTCATCGTTATGGTCTGAAGTTCATCAACATCCTAAAATTCCAATTGTCCTTGGGAATCATTCATTCCTCCAAGGACAACGAAACGTCCAGCTGGTGACCAGTAAACAGCATTAGCTTTCCGCCCTTTAAGAGTAGTGAGCTTCGTAGCACTTCCTTTATTGGAGGCATTCTTCATGGAATAGAAGCTAATTTGAGGCCTCACATTATCTCCGTGAATGATTGCAAACCGCCCTCCCTTAGGCTCCCAAGCAGACATAAAGATCCTGTCATTCTTGTTCTCCGATTCTAGAGCCTCAACTGGGATGTATCGTTCTTTCGTATTGAAAAGTTGGCATGAGTCATTTTCTTTGTCTTCGAATACTACCTGTCAACTTTAATGGCAACATAATTTCCATCACTCTGCCAATACATTTTGCAATCACAAACATTAAAGAGACTCTTCTGCCTTAGATCTTGTTTGTCAGGGATTTTAATCAGACTCACCTGTCAATTGGGGAAAAAATAAATTGATGATTCATGAATAAAAGAAACTCATTTGATATGCGACTTGTCCACTGTACTCACCCTAGTAGGTTGATCCCCAGAATTTAGTTCTGGAACAAAAGGTGCAATTACGGGATCAGCAGGAGACCAACTAAAATCTTTGACATCTTCGATTCGTAGAAGTTTCTTGAAAGAATAATTCTGCGTTTCATAGATATGGATTGCCTTTCTCCTAATCAAAGCAAAATACTTGTCATCTTTGTCATTGCTCCATCTGATGAAATCAATAGTTATATATGCAGTCAAAGAGGTATACTTCAATGTCTCTTTTAATAAAATTAAAGAAAAACCTTATAAGAGGCCAGGGTACGCTAGAGATGCCTTGGTTTCCTCTAATTCCAAAGTCCTTTGCACTTCCTTCAAAGCTTTTCTTTACTTTTCCATTTCTCAAGTCAAAAATATTCAACACAACATTCTGTAGAATGAAGAATCGAGTTTTCAAATGTGTAATGGCTTTTCACAACATCAACTTAATATTTAAAAAGTCAATGTCAGTGCAAGGATCTCACGTATTCCTCTAGAGGGTTTCAGGTTCATGACCGCTGTACGTGACAATATATTTCTCAGCAGGCGAGAAATCTATGAGCTTAACCTGAACTTAACCCATCACGACATAATTATTGGTACAAAAGGAAAATTTTTCTTGCAGAGAGGAAAAGAAGAAAACAGAAAGGCCGGGTGTAAAACCTCAGGATGAGCATAACGAACAAGACATTTGAAAGTAGTTGCACCTCCCCAAACACTAACAGTCTGCATGTCTACCGTAGCTAAGTATGTACCCACTGGAGACCACAACACGAATCCTTCGATCCTCTCCTGAAATCAAAGGACATTCACAACATTTTACCCTGAAGATATTTATTCTGAACAGCAATAGTTGTGGGATATTGTAGCAACTATATAATTGTAAGTGTTTAACAGATTTTTCCTGCTTGGCAAGCAACAGTCTCAGAAAATTCAAGAAAACTATGAAAGGTTAGGAAGTAACTCTTAGCAACATACATGTTATACCTAAAAATATGATCCACCAAAAAATCGAAACATTGGCATGCATGCATTGAGATCAATGTCTAAAATGGTTTATTAAGCTCAAGGCCTTAAAGTCGAAATGAAAAAAAGAACAATCCAAACTATCAATCACAAGCTTGTATTAATTTCGATAACAGTTTAGATCAGTATAGAATCCTGACGCCAAACATATCCAACATTGTTGAAAACTTGAAAAGTCTCTGTTTTTAGTTGTGGGATGGGGAAGACTGTTTGGTTTTGCTGACTTTTATTTATGTGATGTTATGCTTGTCTTTTCATTTTTTTTTTTTTTTTGAATTGATCATATATCCACTAGCAAAAGATAATCATGTGCAGCCACTTACATCAAGATGGTGAACAACTTCAGGCTTCAGCTGTATTGGATCGTTCCAAGAATTCTCTAAATCAAATCAAGTATGAATGAGAAACTGATCTCGCCCTTTATCATCAGTCAACCAATTTTGAAAATTTTCCTTCAACAAAAGCAATCACACAATAATCAGAAAGCACTCCCAAAAATCCGTTAGAGAGCCTGCATAATAAAAGAAACAATAATGTTGTATTAAACCACAAACTGGTCTTCCTCAATGTATGATGGCAAGACCACCAAAACCAGAGATCTCACAGGTAAAGTAATAAAAAATAACAATCGATGCAGTCTATGGGCAAGCTTCTGTCAAGCAATGAAATTTTCTAAGTCTTCTTTTTGAACAACGGAAGTATCCATGGAAGTCAATCTGGAGCTAACAATTGCAGGAAATTTTTCGATAAAATTCTTGGACAATGATCCATGGAAATCAATCTGGAGCTAAGAATGTGCTGATCCTTGGATATGCAATGCAGAACAAGTCCCTGACATATGTGGCCTATTACAATCAACTGTCCAATATTATATCCTAGGTTCTGATCACATTATATGCATAGTGCATTTCAATTCTATCCACCAGATGACTAAAGCATTATCCCTGAAATTGGACATCACGGCCAAGTGGCCTTTCATTCTAGAGATAAGAGTACGTCTATGAAATAAACTTAGTGCATATTAGGGTGAACATTGCCCAGCTATCGGAGAAATTTGAAGGTGAACTGATGTGTATAGTTACGGAGTCACCCTGTTTGAGATTCTTCTTTCTCTTAAACATTCTCAATCATACTTGTACACTGTTATCAACTTGATGATTAGATAACAAAACAAGAATATGATGGCAGACTATGCAAGACATATTTGAAAACGACATGTCGTCACTGACGAGTATCAAATCAATAACTAACACCAGATGAAAAAATAAAAGAGGGGGGAATGCAAGTTTCTATATCAAATAAGGTTAAAAAAATAGAAATACCAAGACCTAACTGGCATTAAGTAAATTGAGCAATTACCCCACAAACATATGCTTCCATTATCGGTAATTGTAACAATATATTCAAGTAATTAATTTGACTAATTAAGCCTTTAATATTCTTACAATAATCTTAAATTTATTTTTCAACCAATTCAGATTTTAATTAATTCAGTAATTAAAAAATATTTAAACGTCATATTATTCAGTAAATAACAGGTATTTGAAAATGTAATTCGAGTTTTTAATTGCAACGAAATAATAGAATTGTTATATTTATCGTTTAACATAAATTGACTAGAATTGGAATTATAATAATCCACCATGTAATGAGAATAAGTTGAAATTTCAAATTATATATGAGAATTTTTCGTCAAACCTAACGTAACTTATATAAATTGTTTATGTTGTTATAAACAATTAAAGGCAAATTTTGTTAAAAATAAATTAAAAAAGAAGATATATAATAAAAAGGATGAACATCCATGATTTTGATAACTGAGAAGCATCTGAAAGAGTTTCTAACTTATAACGGATGTAATAAGTTCTATATAAAATTTTCAAAACCGCAACTAGAAAATAAATGCATAAACGAATAATCTCCAGTATAATATTGTACGGCTATTGTTTCTGCGCTATCTTCTTCCATTCTTGACGTTTAATTGAGAATGGAAAAGCTAGGTTTATATTATAGCAGAAAGCTGACTGATAAAAACGCGGGAGAAAGGTGGAGACGCAGCTGATCTGAGACTGAGGGCGCTGGTTTGCTGACAGCAGATGACTTGCAGACCAAGTTTGGTAATTGTAATATTTAAAAAATTAATTTGACTAATTAAGCTTTCAATATTCTTATAATAATCTACTTAAATATAGTTTTCAACCAATTCAAATTTTAATTAATTAATAAATTAAAAATATTTAAACCTCATATTATTCAATACTACACCACTTAAATAACAGGTGTTGTAATATGTACCTCAAGTTATTCATTGTAATGAAATAATATTATCGTTATGCTTTCATTCAAATGGTTATCGTAAACAAAAATTGATTAAAATTGAAATTATAATAATACACCATGCAGTGAGTGCAAGTTGATATTTTAAATTAGATATGAGAATTTTTAGTCAAACGTAACATAGATAAATTATTGTTATATAATAAAAAGGTTTAACATCCATGATTTTGATAATTGAGATGCGTCTGAAAGAGTTTTTAACTTATAATAGATATAAATTTTTGTTGTTTGAACGTATATTTATCAATGCATTTAAATCAAAATCAATCTCATATCATTTTCAAAATTCAAAAAATTTAAAATCAACCACGTATCCTTTCTAAATTTTGAAAATAAAAACTCAAAATACACAAACAAACAATAAAATTTTCAAATCCACAACTACAAAATAAATGCATAAATGAATAATTTCCAGTATAATATTCACCACAATCCGATTCCATTATTCAAGAGCAAGAAGATTTCTCAATTAATCACTCAAATGACCTTTCTATGATTCCAAAATCATTGTTCTCTTCAAATCAATGAGGCACTCGTTATAGACAAAGAATCTTCACCCATTTCACTCTATAGAACACAAAGATGGGAATTTTAGTCTCACAAAAACAAGAGAAGGCATCACATGCTGGACTAACACTGAAATTTCTATACAACAACAAAGCAAGAGCCCAAGTCAGTCAAGAATTCAGAGGCTATTATAATCATCATCATCGCCCATGCGAATGTAACACATGATGGCTATTACAAATACAAAGAAGGATGAGAGCTCCATCGCTAGTGCTCCCCATCCAATAACCCCAGCATGCTTTAAGATAGCTGGTATCGCAATGCTTCCAACTGCCGAAGCTCCAGTCAAGAACTTGGTTGCGTTGACCCAACTGTTAAATAATTTGTTAAAATACAACTGAATTAGATGATTGTTTCAGTGCTCATTTTGAGAGATTAATCAATTATTTTTTGTATAATGCTATCAAATGAAAAAGAAAAAAAAAAGACTTACCCATTATCAGATTCAGACAATAAGGAAGAACCATCAGACCCAGCAAAAAATAGCAGAGGCATGGGAAGAAGCACATACATTATCACTGCAAAGAACAATGCAGCAAAGTTTCTGTCAGAACGCATATCTTTCAGCATAATCCAAAAATTATTGAAACATTGTTTGAATTGTCAAAAGGAACTTATCAGCAGAAATCCAAGACCTCTCTGTAATCAGACAGGAAAGTCATGCTATCACTTGTGGATTAACCCATCTAAGGATGAGCTCAATTAAGATTGTAACTCAATATACGCAAAGCAAACTAGCCATTCACAGCCGTGCATACTAGGATTCATTCCCACAATTACTTGTTCAAATCTTGAAGATATAACCTATATGCTCAAAAGATCAATGATGATCCATCCGACATCGAAGGCTTTCATCTCCAAATTCAAATGTAAGGATTTTGGAAATCCCATTAGAACTGTTTAACCTAAAGAGATTGGAGGTCCCCAGACATTTATGTAATCAAGAAACAGCAAATATACTTCTAATCCCACGTAACCAGCCACATGCATATTTTTCTTTAATATCATTGTTTACAACAGCAATAAACTTGAAGTAATATTATTTTTCATGAATAACATTAACGCGTCCAAAGGAGTCAAAATCCACAATACGAAGGAAGAAACCAAAAAATAATCAGGCAAAGGCCTGATTCAACCCATACTGGGAACAAATGCTCACACACCCAAGAATAGAGAATTAAAATCCACTTTTGAAGTGAAGAGATCACAGGATTTCTTCTGTTCTACTTATGAACTGTCTCAATAGTAGATGAACTTAAATTTAACAGCATTAACACTTCAATTTAAATTATAAGCACAGCTTCCCACATTACTGATTACATTATTCTACATAACTATTTCTAACAAAGACACAGTACTCGGAAAGTCACAAAATATTCAGATTCTTTCTTGAACCAAAAAGCTCACTATTGACACAGATTACTGAAATTTAATGTTACTTACTAGTAAGCATTGGCCACCAATTGTCGTACAAAGCACATGCCTGCCACGTGACATAAATACAAACAAGATGTGAACGACTTGGCCACAAAAAAGCATTTGCCAAAGATGATTAATTACAAGAAAACTACTGACCAGTATTTGCAACACAATTCCTCCAGAGACTAAAATGGCCAAGAAAGCAAGTTTCCCTGAATGCAGGCAGGCACGCATATAAGCTGGTAAATCCGCCATGCCCCTCCTTGCCTCGCCGCATATACGGGGACAGCTGAAACCGATGTTTCATTAATACGCATAAAAATCCACAAGCTACAGCTCAACATAACCCTAACATATTATTAAATAAATTCTCTTAATATCTAAGAAAATGTTAGATCTAATTCCGATCAGAATTGATTTCAAATTTTAGTTAGGATCGAATTTCTGTTTCTGATTCTGATTCGAAACCAAACAGGAGAAAAAGCGGGCTAGAGGGCGAAGAGAAAGAGAGAGGAAGAGAACCTGAATTTTGAATCTCGTGAGGGTTGCGAATTGAAAGTTGAAAGGCTAAGCTGTCCCCATAGAATCTACCAGACATGCATCCGCCTTTCTTCGCACACCCGACCCAAGACGTACAGCTACACAGCTACGTAACTAATCGACTGAATACAAACAAATTTATTATTATTTATTAACTAGTAAAATATCGATTCTGTAGGTAGGGAAAAATGTTACTTGTGTAGGTGCGGTACAGGTACATCATACTCCATGGAAATTCCTATATAGGATTACAAGATGGAAAGTTGGGAGATTAATTCAACGGTTTATGATCTTGATCTCCTTCTCTCAAAATTATCCTTTAGAGTAAGTAGTCCCGTCCGGCCAATGGGAGGACACCACGTTAGCATGAGAGTATAGTATACAGTATAGTTTTGCGAGTATTTATCATTTTACCCTTATAAATAAAACATCTGCCTCACCTTATATTTATATTAAGAGTTTAATTGTTTGGACTTCTTAGACTATATTGAAGTAGTTTTATTTTTAAAGTCAAACCTTTATTAAAAAGTTATTAATTGTTTAATAGAATGATTATAAAAGTACTTATTAATTAAATTATCAAAATAAAGTTTTTTATAAGAAAATAATGAAGCAAAATTTTTAAAACTAATAAGGATATTTTTGATATTTTAAATTTAAAAAAATTGAAAAGAACTTTTCTCAAAAGCCTTAATTTTAGACTTATCCAATAAAACATAAAATAGCTTTTTTTAATACTCCATAAACTTTTTTTAGGAGATAAACTAAACGACATATTAAAGTTATGTAGTAATCAAATAACATAATAAAGTTAAAAGAGTTTTTAATATTTAAAAAAAACTCTTTTGATTAATAAAAAAACTCAAACAAACACATATGAAGGTATAAGTAAAACTATAATTTCTGAAATCTTTAAAAATCTGAATTGGTTAGATCAAACCTGTTACTTTTTAAAATATAGAAATTTATTATTTTTATAAAGTTAAATCCTCAAAAATTTATAAAATTTTTATCTCGGTTTTGACAAATATTAACGCATTTTTACATGAATTATAAAATAAAATCTATATTAACATTTCTAAAAAGCGATAAATATTATATATAAACTCAATAATGTTGATTTAATTATAGATCCTAGTTCACCTAGAATATATAGGATCAAAATTCCTTAAAACAGATGTCAAACAAGATTCTGAAGTCTAAACTCGATATAATTACAACATTGTGATTTACAAATGATTTCAAAATTTTATTTAAAGATATTATAATTTCAAATCTTCACTCAAATTCGAACATAAATTCTTAATTTTGAAAACTAAATTATAGATTTATTAGAGTCAAGTTATTTGCACTTAAAACTATGTCTCAACACAAATTTCTTACCCCATCATAGAGGTATTTTCAATTTATATTATTGTAAAGCCTAATTTCATAGTTCTAAAAATATTTTCATGTAGCCAACCCAAAAAAAAAAAATTGAAACTTGATGGAATATAAGACTACAAGAAGAAAACAAACTTAAGTTTTAAAATTTTAACAAATGGGCGTATTTAAAATGAGATTTATAAAGATTTTTTTAGTTGGTAAAAATAGCCTACCTAATGGATTATTGTTTAATATCGATTTAGCAAACCTCTCCAATCTTGAATCTTGTCTAACAATAAATGAAATTGTAAAAACAATTTATCGAAAATTTCGCTAAATATTAACTAAAATCAACAACCCCAAAAATATTTTCATGATCCGACAATATATAGAGCTCTCAAGCATTATTTTGTATTTGGATAATTAGAGGTAAATTTTATTCATAATATTTAACTTAACTAAGGTGTATATATACATATATATTTTTTAAAATAAGATTAACATTTTTTTTCTGAATTTTTGTTTGCCGAGAAAATTGTCGTCTAGTTTCTTGCACTTGCAATTTTGGTGCCAAAATGTGGTTTCATCGTTTTTATTTCCAAGGCGTTTGAAAACACTACTGCTTCCTCATAACTCACAGTTACTCTACACTGCTTCCTTCAGAATCTTAAAAGGGTAAACAAAAAGAACAGCAGAGATCACCCTTTGAATTTTTTTTTTTTTTTTTAACCGAGGTGTCCGGGCCAGCTTCACCCTTTGAATCGCTCATCAATGTCTTCGACAAGAAAGAAGCGCCCCAAACCTAGACCCGATTCATCTCCAAACTATTCTTCTTCTTCAATAAAGTGGGTTGCGGAGCCACCGCAAAGCTTGTTTCCATCAAAGCGGGAGTTCTTGAGACTCGTAGCAGTCCTCGCTATCGCATCTTCGGTCGCTGTAACCTGCAACTTCTTCGCCAAAGTTTTCAACCCCACCGAGAAACCTTTTTGCGACACCAATTTATTAGACTCCCCAGATTACCTTCCCGGTTAGTTTTATTTTTTATTTTTAATAAATAAATCAGAATTTAATGCTTTGCTTGTGTTGCTTTGCGTTTTGGGGTCTTTTTTGTTTCGTTGAATCTGGATTATTTATTTATTTGTTTAGTTATTCTTCGTTGTTTTGATTTGTGGGTTCTCTTTTATTTTCTTTGTGGGTAGCTTTTGAATTGCTTTCTGATTATTTGCATTACGAAGAAACTATAATTCAATGCAATGTAAGTAGTTGCTTTGGTGAAAAACGAGCTGCTTTATGTACTAAAAGCAATCTGTGAATGAATCGAGATTGGTGAGATGCCCACCAAACCTTTTTATATTCTACTTCTCCATGAACGATACAAATGAGTTCTTAACTCTGCCAAACTTAAGCAGCTGGTTTGTTTCATTTTCTCCAATTTTCTTGGTTTGTATATGATGCTATATGTTCAAAATGTTTCTCTATTAAGTGATTTCTAGGTGTGGAATTTTAAGAAACAATTGTTCTCATTTAAAATACATGTTCAATTTCAAGGTGATAGATGTAGTTTCTTCTAGATATTTCTGATTTTCGATATAACTTGCTTCATTTTTTGTCATTCTCGTACTTTTCCACTCATTGCCGAGCCCACATTCTTCCTGTAGTGGTTTATCTTTTTTTCACACCTTCTTTCTTTTTATTTGAATTTTTTAGACTCGCATGCATTCCTAACATAAAATCTATGTTTTGTGGGTCTGATCCTTTTTTAATGTAAGATTTTTAATCTGATCACATTTCGATTTGGTGAAACAAAATGGAGAAATTTACCAAAAACTAGTTTTGAATTGAAGATTAGCTGAGTTGAGCTAATTGTTCAATTTTTATATGAGAAGTGTTGCATTTATAGATATGCACTAATGCTGAGAAATAGGTTTCACAGTGACACTTATTACCTCCACCAAGGTATGCTTTTGATCAATGCACATTGCAGATTCTTGTGAGCCCTGTCCAAGTAATGGGGAATGTTATCAAGGCAAGTTGGAATGTCATCATGGCTATAGAAGGCTTGGGAAGTTATGTGTAGAAGATGGAGATATTAATGAAACAGCTAAGAAACTTGTGTGTTCTAAGAATCTTGCTCATTTTGGTATATTGATCTTAGGAAGGGAAATGCATGATTTACCATTTTACTTATCTGTATATTGTTTATACTTTTCTCATTGGCCATTTGTACGTGATGCAAGTGCAGACAGAGTGGGTGGAATATCGTCTATGTAAAACCTATGCTCAACTTTTGTGTGATGGAACTGGGACAATTTGGGTATGTGAACTTTTTATGCATGGCTAACGGATAAAAATACTCTCGGAAATGTGTTGCTTAACCTCTGTAGTTCTAATTGTATTTCCATTTTCAGTTTCAAGAGGATGACATTTGGAATGACTTAGACAGCGACAAGTTGAAGGAGAACTTGAGGATGGATGATTCCTCATACGTATACGCAAAGAAAAGGGCAATGGACACTGTTGGTAAAGTTCTGGAGTCAAGGACTACTTCTTTTGGGTATGCTATTCCATCTTCAAGCTAAAGTTCGATTTAATGAAGGTCTGGGATACCTGGGTACAGATGCTTCGAGCATTTCAATTAACTTTTCTTTCTTTATGTAGGATCAAAGAATTGAAATGTCCAGACTTGCTAGCAGAAAAGTACAAACCATTTTCCTGCCGCCTTCGTCAATGGGTCTCCAAGCATGCTCTTATCATTGTGCCTGTTTTTGCAGTGGTACTCTGTTTTAAAAGACAGCCTCTTTTTGCTCTGTATATAGTTTTAAATTTTTGAAGCTTATTGACATTATTGAGATATACAGCTTGTGGCATGCACATTGTTACTTTGGAAAGCCCATCGGAGACGCTATTTGTCAACCAGAGTCGAAGAGCTATATCACCAGGTACAGAGTGTCTCATAATGTCAGAGTTCTTGGGCACCCAGATATTAGTTTACCATTTTGCTACTGGCCATAAGGTAGGATCGTGATTGAGCAGAAGCCACCGCCCTGTCATTAGAATGTTTTTGTCCATAACCTAATAATTTTATCGGTAGCATATCAAATTTTGTTTACTGTGGATAAACATGAACCGTTTATTCTGATTTGATATGATGAGAACACAAATGAATGTTGATGAATGAAATGATTTTGATGAAGCTTATTACATTAGAGCCTTCTTCTATGTTATAGTGGAATCTGTTAAATATAATGTAGGGAATGGACAGATTAAGAAAAAGACAAACTAAAAAGATAAATAAATATATATATATATATATATATATATATATATATATATCGGCTATTTATACCATGTTGATTTAACAGTAAATCAAAACTACACTAACTGAATATTTTGCAATTTGATAGGTTTGTGAAATACTTGAGGATAATGCCTTGATGGCAAAGGGTGTAAATACTGAATGTGAACCATGGGTAGTTGCTTCTCGATTACGAGATCATCTTCTTTTGCCCAAGGAAAGGAAGGACCCTGTTATATGGAAGAAGGTATTCTTGTGTGTCATTTGATCTGTTTATTTTTTATTTTACATGAATTTGATAGTTTAATTTTAGATTGATTATTTTGATCATTGATTATTTGTGTTAAAATCTTTCAATGGATTGATTGTCATGTGTTATAATTTTTAGATCTCCATTTTTTTGTGTAAAATATCCTGGGGTTCAGATACATTCATACTTGTGAGGGATGTGGAACTCTTGCTAAGAATTATTACTTTATTTTTGCCCCCTTGCTAAGGACTTTTGCCGAAATTTTCAAAAGCTTTAGGTCAAGCATGTCTGAACCAACCCATTAATCACCTTTTACACT
The DNA here is from genome assembly GCA_013180625.2 of Boswellia sacra. NCBI lineage: Eukaryota > Viridiplantae > Streptophyta > Magnoliopsida > Sapindales > Burseraceae > Boswellia > Boswellia sacra. Next base: position 101,161 of record SNVD02012022.1, read on the forward strand.
ACCGTTTTTATTGTTGTCTTAATTTCCATAACATTTCTTTACTTTACATATACCTTTAGAAATGTTGTATGATTTAATGATTTTCTACATGATGAAGTTTAAGATTTAGTTATGCCCCGCTATTTGTTAGAAACTCAATTTCCATTTTATTTGCAGGTTGAGGAGTTGGTACGGGAAGATTCTCGAGTGGATCAATATCCAAAGTTGTTGAAGGGTGAATCAAAAGTAGTATGGGAGTGGCAAGGTACAAAAGCCATTTTGCTGCATTTACTTTTTATTTAATCGTAGCTCCAAGTTCACCGAATTTTAAAGTTCATTCATTTGGGCGAGTTCAATTTTAGAATGAAAACTAGAATAGAGAGAATTTTTCAATTAAAATTAGGATTCATCACCTCGTGCTGTATGAGATTATTGTTGAGAGAGAATTCAAATCTAGGCACAATTTAATTCCCTTTCTCCCAATAAATTCTAGATAGAAGGATGCTGATACCAATTTTTGTAAACCAAATGTGGCCTACTAAACGGCTTATATATCTGTACAGCATGCTAAAAGGCAGAATTTAGGGTATATTTGTTTGTGTATTTGGAGTTTTTGTTTTTAAAATTTGAAAAGAGTATGTGGTTGATTTTAAATCTTTTTGAATTTTGAAAATAATATGTTGTTGATATTGATTTAAATGTATTGGATAGTGTGCGTTTTCATAAAACAGTTTTTAAAAAATGTAAACAAACACAACTTGAGAATTCAATTTTAACTGCCATGTTGTCGTGTGCTTAATTGTTATTAGTGTATCAGTCTTGGTTGGTGGTATAATATTTCTTCTTTTAGCATTGGCATAATTCCTCTGCCTTTTCCACTTAAATTGTTTTTTTTTTTGGGTCATTTTTCTTAGTTGAAGGCTCTCTAAGCGCTTCGAGGATGAGAAAGAAAGAAGAGGCCAGCAAATCAAGATCCACCGAAGGCAGGGACATGAAGTTTGGTAAACAACACCATGCATCAAAGGCTGGTGAGGCATCATATATTATGTCGCATATTATTGAATATTTCTGCTTAATGTTCTCTTCCCAATTTGTATTCTTTTATTATTTGTTGTTAAGCTTCAATACTAATAAATTGATGCATAAAATTGCAATGTTCATGCAGAACCTAAAGCACTATTCTTTTGACCGTGGTATATTTTGTGTATGAAATGGTCACTACAGTTTACTCTTCTCACTCCATTCCCCAAAAGGGTGCCTAATGGAGGACATTTTGAAATGTCAGTCAAGCCTCAGTGATGGGGAGTTTGTGCAAAGATATATGTTGTGAATCTGCTTGATGCTCGCCTCAGTTTCGTTTCTGTAAATGATCAGAGTGGTGGTGCAATATATACCGTTCTACATTTTCTAGCAGCAAAAATTAGACAAGCGAATGGGGCCATTTCAGGTTGGGAGTTACATGGACAAAATCTTTTGTTGTTCCAATCCTGATATAATCATCTTATTTTTGTTCCCCACTTGCTGTCTATACTGATGTAATCTACAAGTTTCAAATGAAACACTGGTAATCGATTTTCAGTTGCTGCTCCACGACAACAGAACAGGAATATGACGTGAATTGTTATTCACTGTCACATTCTCCGTATGACTTCTTATGTTGCTGCAACAGTTAAACTGCAGCTGATATCTGCATGGAGCCATGAGTTCTAAAAATATGACAATATGGCCTCGTTGAGAACCTGGGATAACAGCATTCATATCATGGGCTGCCCCTCTACGATTGTTCAGGAACTCTTGTACTAAGAAAAACATCTCAAAGTACATATATACATAATTGTCAGGGTGTGTCCTCGTGAAGGTTGGCCTAGGTCCAATAGGCAAATAGTTTTGTATGGATGAACCTCAATCCAGGTGATCTCCAGCTACAAAAATCTTAAAAGTTGGAGATACGTCATGATCATCTCATAAATGAAATTGACACATTTAACACTCTCACCGACATGAAGCTCTTGCTTCTCGGTCTTGTTAGAATAAGATTTAATATATCACATGCCCTAGTAGTGGTCACCCATGCATGCCAATGACCCATGCACTCACCCTCTACATTATCCCATTATTGTGAAGCTAAAAATTCCTCCTGCTTGCGGTCCTTCAAGGCCCTACAAAAAAATTGATTCATATCATCTAATAGAATGAACTGAACCATATAATTTTCTTCTTTATCTAATTTTTTTCTGAAAAAAAAATTGTGGACCAACTAACCGTTACTATGATATATAATTAAGATTCGTTAAAATTTTTAAATTATTTTGTTAGAAAATCTCATTTATTCATCTTAAAATTTTAAGAAGCAATAATAATATTTAATGAGGTAATTTCCAAAATTAACCTCGAATTTTAACCTAATTTCAGATAGGCGGAGAATGGCTTTATGTTTTTAATCGATCGCATTCTTAGATTTACTCAAAATCCATCAACCCTTAAAAATTAAGCTAACGTAGAGGTTTAATATAAGAATTTTTTACCAAAATATTAACATTACATTGAAAAGAAAATAGAAAATTACAAGTCACCCCAAAAAAAAATCCAGCCACAAATATACAGCCACTCAATCCCAGCAACACCGGTGGCTCCCCCACCTTAATGCACGCAAACCCAGCAACGCCAATAGCTTCACCACCACCATCCACGCAAACACAGCCACCAAATTACAGCCACGCAAAACACAATCTCACACAACCACAGCCATTAAAATCCCTAAACTAGAAATTAAAAAAAAAAAAGGAGTTCATCAATCCAACGGCATTCTCACCTCCTCCATAAGAACCCAAACAGTTGAATATGCACAGATTATAACGAGCCCAAAACGATAAAACCTTCACGATGGCCACATTTGAATTTAAATTTCTTTAAAAAAAATAATGCAATAAGACCTCGTCATGTAATGTTCATCCTTACTAACATCCCATACAAAAAATTCATCATTACCACAGATAGATAATCGAAGCGCCGAATCGTGGATCTCAGAGTAACCAGAAGCGGAAGCCGAACCCTCCTGAAAACCGTGACCGATCACATTTTGAGTGGGCAAAAATTACGGCGCCAATCAGAGTGATTGGCGGCCGAAAAACAGAAAGACGAGAAGGGCAAATAGAGAATTCCAAGAAAGGCGCCATCTTCTGTCCGATTAACGACGGGTGGGTGGGTGATATTCTCACCTGTGCATGCTAAATGATCCACTAACCTCATATCCAAGTCCCCTCAAAACCCTAACTAACTCTTAAGTTTGAGACAAATATGCTGACCGAGTTTCAGCAGATGAAGGGTAACAGAGCCAAGAGACTGAGTTTCCGCAGTTTGGGTGTTTTAGTTGGAGAAGAAGATGCTGACCAGTTTGAGACGAAGAGGAATGGAGCGAAGGGATTGAGTCTCCACGGTAAGAGACCGTGGTGGATTAGTTATTATTTTGTTTTTTATATATATATTTTTAAATATATGATTAGTTTTTTATTACATAGGGTTGAAATTATCTTTTCATATGTTTGTTAGTGTTCAATCTAACGGTTGATGGATTTTAGGTCAACTTAGGCTGCGTTTGATTAAAAACGTAAAATCGTGTTTTCCGTTCAAAATCATGTAAAAGTTAATGTAATGGAGAACGTGGGCATGGCTTAGATTAGAAGAAAATCTTAAAATAATGATAAATAATAGTGTCGCCAAAGCAACAAGGAGAAAATTTACAAGATATTTGCATATCTAAACTAAACTAGTGTTTGTAACACCAAGTTAAATTATAAATATCTTCTGCATTTACCGCGCTTGTTTAACTCCCTGATGCCTCCGAGTTTAAACTCTCCCAAACTCCTCTCCATGCTCACTCGCTCTTCCACTCACTCTTTTACTCTCACTTCCACTACCCATCATTTCCAGCAGCACTGCAGAGACCTAAGGCCTGCAGTGCGCTTTCTCTTCGCTGAAGAGACTTCTTATTCCCAGGTGAATAATTGCCTCCACCTTTATTCATGTCACGTTTATGTTGTGCTTTTTTTTTTTTTTTTTCCTTTCTTTCTTATAAGATCTGGCTTGGTTTCTGTAAATAATCAGAGTGGCAGTGCAATATATACTGTTACCCAATTTCTAGCAGCAAAAATTAGAGAAGCCACGGGGGCCATTTTAGGAGGTAGAAGTTACATGTACTTAGGCTTAATTTCTTTCCTCACTTTTCATAAATTCTTAATTTCATCCTCTCACCTTTCATAAATTCACCATGGACCACACTTCTATGAGTTTTTCCGTATCAAATTAGTATGATTTGAGGTCATACCCTTCAAATAAAGCTATTAGTTTTTCCGTATTAAGGTATCAAGGTAGTGTGTTCCGAACTCATACCTCCTCCTAGAGAAGGTTACAGCTTCCTCAAGCTTCCTTAGCATTACACCATCTCATTTAAGATTTTTAATACATACAAATTTTATTATTTATTGTAATAATATTTTTAAGGAATTTAAAAAGAAAAAAAGTCAAATCGGAGTTCCTCCACTTCACCACCACTGTCTCAAGCTCGGCTGCACCACCTCCTTCCTCAATCTCTCCCCAACAACACCCATGAAAGCTACGTAAACTCCCAAAAGCACAAGCAAGGCGCGGCATCCGATCTTCCCCCTTGGCAAGCACCCAACAAAACTCTTCAAAACCCACAAGCCACAATCCAATCGATAATGCAAACCTATATCTAAAATTTCTTCTCTCGTATCTGCAAACCTAGACTTAAAATTTCAGTTTCAATCCAACAAACCTTACAAATCTAACATCTATCTAGCATGCATTGCCATGCAACTTCGTTGACAGTGCCATTCCACTCTTCTCCCTCACCACTCGTCTCCACATCAGACCTTTCGAACCCACCCCCTATGCGGCAGCATCATCACCCACTCCCACCTCGATTTGGTGGGTGGTTCGCGCTGGGTTTATGTTGGTTTTTTCGGTAGTGGTTGTTGGCAGGATTTTTAGGGTTGTTTGGACGGCCATTTGAGGTTGAGAAGGAGAGAAGCAGGGCTGTTACAGTTTAGATTTAGGTTAAATATATTTTTTTTTGTTCATTTTAAATCAAATAATCTCTTTGGCTCGGTGGTGGATCGAAGCGCAGTGTTTTAACCCTAACGTTCAACCTATGAAAAATGAGGGTGGGTACTAATACAAAAATATAAAAGATGAATATGCACTCAATAAGTTTAAACATAGAGGTGGTTTTTGTGATTTGCCCAAATATCTTATTTTTGTACCCTGCTTTTCTAATTGCACTATGGCTATACTCATGCCATCTACAAGTTTCAAATGAAACACTGGTAATCAATTTTTAGATGCTGCTCCACAACAACAGAACAGTAATATGATGTGAATTGTTGTGCACTGTCATATTCTTTGTAGACTTCTTATGTTGCTCCAACAGTGAAACTGAAAGCTGGTATCTGCACTGAGCCATGAGTTACTGAAATATGACAACATGGCCTCCTTGTGAACCTGGGATAACAGCATTGGCATCAGGGGCTTTCCCTCCATGATTAGTCACAAAACTCCTGTATTAAGAAAAACCTCTCAAAGTACATATATGCATAATTGTCAGGGTGTCCTTTTGGGGGCTGGCCAAGGGCCAATAGGCGAATAGTTTCCAGTGTGGGGTTCCAATACTCGTGAATGGATGAACCTCAATCCAAGTGTTCTCCAGCTACAAAAATCCTAAGGTTGGAGATACGTCATGATCATCTCATAAATGAAATTGATACATTTCACCCATACACTTAGATGAAGCTCTTGCCTCTTGGTCTTGTTGGGATAAGATTTAATTTAAAGAATCATCTGCTACCTACTCACCTCACATGCATTTTTAGTGGTCACCCATGCATTCACCCTCTACAATATCCCATTATTGTAAAGCTCAAAATTCTTCCTGCTTGCGGTCCACTAAGTCCCTACAAAAAAAATTGATCCATATCATATAAATCAAGAATGAAGTGAACCATAGAAGTTTCTTCTTTATCTAATTAAGAAAAAAGCATGTGGATCAACTAACCGCTACTTTGATATATAATTAAGATTCGTTAAATATTTTGTTAGAAAATCTTATTTGTTAATCTTAAAATTTGACCTAGATCAGAAATTTTAATCAAGTAATAGAGAACGCGGGTGGGGCTTAGATTAGAAGAAAATCTTATAACAACGAAAAATAATAGTGTCGGTGAAGCAACAAGGAGAAAATTTAGAAGATATTTGCATATCTAAACTAGACTAGGAATCTAGGATAACTCAAAACACCAAGTTAAACTATAAATATCTTCCGCACCGACCGCGCTTGTTTAACTACTTGATGCCTCCTTGTTTAAACTATCCCAAACTCCTCCACATGCTCTCGCCCGCCCTTTAAAGCAAGCTCACTCGCTCTTCCACTCACTCTTTTACTCTCACTTCCACGACCCATCATTTCCAGCAGCGCTGTAGAGATCTAAGGCCTGCAGTGCTCTTTCTCTTCATTTAAGAGACTTCTTTTTTTCAGGTGAATGCTTTCTTCTACCTTTATTCATTGTCACGTTTTTGTTGTGCATTTTTTTTCCTTGTGAGATCTGGGTAGTTTTTTTTTTTCCTTATTTCCTTTCTGGGCTTTTGGAATGAAGTTGTTTCAGTTTGGTTTTGGCTTCGTTAGTTGTAGTTTCTGACTCTTTGTTGTTGTGGGTTTGGCGGTGGTCGGTTGAAGTTGCTAGATTTATTTGATATTCAACTTTGGATTTTAGTTTTCGGCAGCTAAACTGCTGAAGTTTGTTGAATGAGTTAGACTTAGATCAAACATGTGAGTAAGTGTGAGATTGAAACAGTGGAATTGAGTTACTAGAATAGTAAAGTGACTATCTGTTCTGATCTTGAAGTTTCTCTTCTTTATTTGTGCTAACATCTGGTGACAGGGACTAATTGTGAGTATATTAAACGAGATCTGTTCATGTTTGTGTAGGACTAATGTAAGCATCCATGCTCTGTATTCATGGGTGATTGTAAAAATAGTATGAACACTTTTAGACCAACAAATATGTACGCTTTATCTTTACTTTGTCGCAAGTCATTGATTTCTATCTGTTCTACATCTTGACGTTGGCTGTGTGGTATGCTTCAGGTAATTGCCCCAGCAATAAAATGGGCTCTAAGCATAACTCACCTGGCTACAGAACACGGAGTCCTCTCTCTATATTCTTTGTCATCTGTTTGTGTTGTTTCTTTTACATACTGGGTGCATGGCAGAAGAGTGGTTTTGGGAAAGGAGATAGCATAGCTTCGGTGATAACCAAGCAAACGGACTGCAACATCTTTACCAACTTGAGCTTTGAGACTCACCATAATGATGTGGAGATTGTTGAGCCTGCTGAGTCAAAGAGAAAAGTGTTTGAGCCATGTGATGTTAAATACACTGATTACACTCCTTGCCAAGAACAAGACAGGGCCATGAAATTTCCAAGGGAGAATATGATATATAGGGAAAGACATTGTCCTCCTGAAGAGGAAAAATTGCACTGCCTCATTCCGGCACCCAAAGGGTATAAAACCCCATTTCCATGGCCAAAGGGTCGCGACTATGTACATTATGCAAATGTTCCTTATAAGAGCCTTACAGTTGAGAAGGCTGTTCAGAATTGGGTGCAGTTTCAAGGAGATGTGTTCAAATTTCCAGGTGGAGGAACAATGTTCCCTCAAGGTGCTGATGCATATATAGACGAACTTGCATCAGTTATCCCAATTAAAGATGGCTCTGTCAGAACTGCATTGGACACTGGATGTGGTGTATGTTACTCAACTCAACTAAGCCTCTCCATGTGTTGTATGTTGGTAGTTATTTGTTTTCTGCTGAATATCTGTGAAATATGTGTGTATTATTTTTTGAGCTCATTTCCTTTCACTATTCTCCCATTATTAATTTCTTTTTATTTCAATTATAAAATGAGAAGAAAGATTTTAAGTCAACACTTCGATTAAGGTCCGGGGGTAAGCGTAGATATTCTTTTTCAGTATGAAAGAATTCCTATTGTTATATTACATCAGACTGAGCAAAAAATATATTTTACCTCTAATTTTATGCATATAGACACAGAGCACAGTGGCTTCATGGAATGATGGACAAGAGTTGAGATGAGTGGAAATTATATTTTTATCTCTCATTTTATACAATAGACATGGAATATAGAGGTTTTATTGGATGAAGGGCCATATTCGAGATAGGAAAGAGAAAAGAAACCGATTTTTCATTATTTTTCTCCTTCTTGGCCGTCCTGGCTACTTTTGCGTTTGATTTATAACATCTGAGGTTTTTAAGCACGCTTTTTTTTTTTTTGGGGAATAATCAAGAACTTCTTTAGGTATCCATTGGCGATCTGGTCTTCTGAGTTATCTTTGCATTTAAGAGTAAATCCATGTTCTTTTGCTTAAAGGCATAGGACACTTGAGATAGCATACTATATGTATAAATGTGTCATATGGTTGTTTTATGCAAATTTATACTCTATTTCTATCTATATGTGCAAATTGAGAACAGGCAAAGTCTGTACTGTTGGAAAATAATGCACCTTTATGTACGTGTGTCTCCAAGTATTAATTTTTTTCTTGGACCATCTTCTGTTTGCATGTATTTCTTTCTTTTTCTGTAGATTGTTCATTCTTTAAGCTAACATGTTATAATTTCATTTCTGACATTTTACCAGTGCTTCTAATTAACTTAATTTGAGTTGGTATATGAGTGCCTGAAATGTTGTCCATCATTTAACAGGTTGCAAGCTGGGGCGCATACCTGTTGAAGAGAAATGTATTAACTATGTCCTTCGCTCCGCGGGACAATCATGAAGCACAGGTACAGTTTGCTTTGGAGCGAGGTGTACCTGCTACTATTGGTGTTCTTGGAACAATACATCTTCCATACCCATCAAGATCCTTTGATATGGCTCAGTGCTCTCGTTGTTTGATACCATGGACTGCAAATGGTAAGTGCTAGAAATCACAAACTTCGAGAGGAGGAATTATGTAAACTTTTTTGCTATTTAATTTGTAATACTTGCTTCTGTCGAGTGGCTGAGTCACTGTAAGCCCGGGGTTCAAGGACCTAGTCCTTTGAGTGCCACCTTGTCTATAAAGGCTTTTATTAATTATATCAGGAAGGTCAATGTCCTTCAATCAAATTGCTCCTCGCCTAGAGTCATTCGAACAGTTGATTAATGTAATGATAAAATAGTTTTTCTGCAGAAAATTGAACCTGTCCAGTTGAAAGACTCCTTGCTTCAAATATTCTCACTGTTGTCTTTTACATTCACCTTTTTTGTTGCATTCCACAACAAATAACTTAGCTTGACTTTTTTTTAGTAACTCTGGTGGACGTGGACCCTAATATATGAACTCTTGTATGCAGATGGGATGTATCTAATGGAAGTTGATAGGGTCCTGAGGCCTGGTGGATACTGGATCTTATCCGGACCTCCCATTAATTGGAAGACATACTACCAAACATGGAAGCGGTCTAAGGAAGATCTCCGGGCTGAGCAAAGATCTATTGAAGAGCTGGCTGAATCTCTTTGCTGGGAGAAGAAGTATGAGAAGGGAGACATTGCTATCTGGAGAAAGAAAGTAAATGACAAATCTTGCAACAGGAAGTCTGTCAATATATGTAAATTAAGGGATGCTGATGATGTCTGGTGAGTCAACCTGCATTTGTTTTGCTGCATTACATTATGATCGAGCACTGATTCATCATTAAGAATGTGGAAAAGTCCCTAAATAACATCACTGGTATTTAAGTAATAGGCTTTTATGGTTCTTTCATGGCAACATATCAATTAAATGCTGCCTCTAAATTTGTATCTCTGTCAGCAGCTGCCCTTGGTATAGCAAGTCTATTTCTATGGACTCCTAATTTCAATTTGTTTGTGGTTATAGTTAGTTAAAAAGATGTGGGAATTTACCGAGCACAAAATTTTTGAGAAAATGACCTTAAATTTTGGTACTTGACATCATTTTTCTAGTTGTCTTGTTTGAAAATCTCTGGTAGACTTGTTGTATATCCTTGTCCGCTTTAGCCATTTTTTCGTGAATACGTGCTTAAATTAGGCAACCACATGCAGGTTCAATTGACTCTACCCATGTCTTTCCTTTCTTTGTATGTGAGAGTGGTGGTGAGCTTAAAGCTTTACAAACTTACTATTCAAACACATGCAACAACATTGTGCTCAAATTTCTTTTAGTAAATATGAATTCTCCTGAATCCTAAAATAGGTTTTGTTATAATTTTGAGCCTTTTCTCCTCTCCAATGCTTTTGGCTTGGGTTTGGCATGTTCCAAAATCCATATCGTAAATGTCTCGCTTGAAATTTTATGTGCTCTCAGGATGGAATTCAAACAAGATTAGGCTTGCATCATATTTGATATTAAGATAGTGATTGTTCAATTGTGATGTGTGTGAAGGTTGGGTGGCAGCAAGTAGTTGTTTTAGTATTTCTGTTTTAATTATTTCTTTTGTGGTGTATCTTAGGTACAAGGAGATGGAGCTATGCATGACTCCTTTCCCTGAGGTATCCAGTGCAAAAGAAGTAGCAGGTGGAGAGTTGAAGAAGTTCCCAGCTAGGCTTTTTGCAGTCCCTCCTAGAATAGCCGGTGGAGATATTGAGGGTGTCACAGCTGAATCTTACCAAGAGGATAGTAAACTCTGGAAAAAGCATGTGAATGCTTACAAAAGGATGAACAGTTTGATTGGCACTACAAGATATCGGAATGTGATGGACATGAATGCTGGACTTGGGGGTTTTGCTGCAGCACTGGAATCACCAAAATCTTGGGTGATGAACGTGGTGCCTACAATTGCTAAGAACACTTTAGGTGTTGTCTATGAGAGAGGTCTAATTGGTATTTATCATGACTGGTATGTCCCAATAAATTTACCTGTATTCCCATGATTATATTCATCTAATTGCATTTTGATTTCTTGTGTGTCACTTTGCTGACCATATGGACATGTACTGAAGATTTATGGCATGAGAGTTTATTTTTAGTACTGATGAAAATGAGTTAATTACACTGAACAACTTTACGAAGCTTCTCCTTGCAAAGTCCTCTATTTATTTCTCAATTATGGTTTAAGGGAAACCTAATTAATGGTTGTAACTGTGAGTGACTTTCAGCTGTTGCTAATGTGTCTCCTACATTCAGGAACTTCTGAATCTCAATGACATTTTTATTTGCTGTCATCTTTCAGGTGTGAAGGATTCTCTACTTACCCAAGGACGTATGACTTTATTCATGCTAATGGTGTATTTAGCTTGTACAAGAACAAGTAAGCTTCTTCCTCCTCTTCATATGTGCATAATCATGTCTAATTTTTGTGCCACTAAATTTATTTATGATAACATTACTCTTTATTGTAACTCACAAAATCTGAAGTTTTCTGGAGTCTCCACATAAAAAGTTCTATTTATGCTGACATTTTTTTCTGCTGTAAATCTAAGCATAAAAGCATGGTGCAACAATTTTAGACCTAATATTGGGTTCGGAAAGCCCACAAAGTTCTACGAAATAGTTATTGCATCTAAAATACTGTTTTGTTTATAAGATTCTCACAAGAATGGGTATTTTCAACCTGAAATGCGTATGATGTGGAAAAATTGAGAGAAGCAAAAATACCAATTTTGAATTGTTAACTATTTATTTCATTTACTATATTTTGTGAGTCATTTTGTCTTACAATAAGATCATGAAACAACTTTCTATGCATAGAAGTGGACTTCTTGAGCAAAAATGGATATGGTCTGTTAAAGAAGTTTTCGTGTCTCTTATGAAATATGTATGTAAATGACTTAACAGGTGCAAACCAGAGGACATCCTTCTGGAAATGGATCGCATTTTGCGGCCTGAAGGGGCAGTCATCTTGCGGGACGAAGTTGATGTCCTCATCAAGGTTAGGAAAATTGTGGGAGGCATGAGGTGGGATACCAAAATGATGGATCATGAGGATGGGCCCCTTGTGCCTGAAAAGGTGTTGATTGCCGTCAAACAGTACTGGGTCGGTGGCACAGGAAACAGCACATCTAATGATGAATAAACCATGTACCTGGTGAACCATGAAAATGAAACCAAGATATGTCGCCAGCGATTGAATTGCTCTGGATTGGGGGGACTGAAGAGTTCTCATCCTCAAGTTTGGCAAGTGTAAGTTATTAGTGCTTGTTTTTTGGTGAAGTAGAGCAAATACATAAAATTTATTCTTGCTAGATTTCTTAGATGTGATTTGGAAGAGAAATGGAAGAATGTAATTTCCCTAGATGCCTAATAATAATATCAAGTTTCAAGAATGTTACAGTAAGGAGACACGAAGAATTCAAGACATTGATAATCATTATGTACTCAAATGACTACATAGTGAATATTAGTTCATTGGTTTCCTTTATTCTTTGCTCCACTCTTCTAGTTTAGCTTTGCTTACAATTTTTTAAGGGATTACAATGAATTACTGTTTGCCAAGGAATAGTAACTGATTATGTGGCTGGATTGCATGAAAGACCATGTCTCCACAGCATTAAAATCTCAACCCTCTGCATCTCAAAATATCAGTATCATTTATGCTCAATTTCATTTTAAAACATCTTTATCACTGAGAGTTTCACATTAAAAATCCGAATGTTTGTAATGGAGACATTAATAATAATGTCGTGAGTAGATAACATTATTGATCTTTGGAATAACATTATGGAATCAATATCATAATTATTTCTGAATAAAATCCTTACTTTCCCATTTTCATCACTGTGGCAGTGACTGTTCCCTGCAATAATTTGTTTCATGTATTATTGGTTGTGAAAACTAAGCCATGCCTTAAACATTGATTCTGTGGGCAAGAGGTTGATGTGGATGCATTAGCACCAGTAGAACGAAGCACCAATACCACTCTTACTGACACAAGTCTAATATTGGGTCCATGAAGCATCACCGTCACTGAGTCAACAACTGGACAAAATCAAGGAAATGAGTATGACAACTCACTCAGACCGAACTTCAGCATCTGGGTCGTTGTGTTTGAGATAAGTGTCTTGATGATCTCCTTATTGGCTTCATTTGAAACGCACTTCTTTTTAAAATATATACTTCTTTCGAGGCTCCTCACCCCAGTCATGATCATGTAGGTTGTAGAGTCCGAAGAAAGCCTGACTAGGACTAGCTAACTAGCTCAGAGCTAGACTAAGGCCAATGCAAGACAAGCTAGCAAACGTTAGGAAATATTTAGTGGGCACTAGACTTACATTTGCTTTTGGAATTTGGTATCAAAACAAAGGTAGCCTTCTATTATCAATGAAAGAAAAGAAAAAAGTTGAAAAGTCCCCAGGATGGTTTTCTTTCGGATATAAAGTTTTAAGATAAATCTCAAATATAAATTAAAAGTAAAGATAAACAACGGTCTTGTGTCCCCAACAAGATTTTGCAGATATTTGAAGTTTTCTCAATTTTTCTTGTTTAAAAAAAAAAAAAAAATTGGGGAGGGAGGCAATTGTGGTAGTGCTTGAAGGGAAGGACATCTACATATGATCTAATCCCAAGCAGTTTCGTGTCAAATATAAATCATGTCTGGTCCGTTAAAATCTTCGAATCTGTGGTCTTGAAACGAACAGCTGCACAGCAGCAATACAATTCCATTTTTGTATGTAGACTCACTCAAAATCCAAACCTGTGGGCTTGTTAACATCAAGCATGTACTTTGTAAACCAGCTTTTACCACTAATGTTGAATTGCAGTATCACCCACCAATGAGCATTAGCCAGATTCACAAAAAATTAACAAAGATTGTAAACTCAAGCTTCTGTTCCGCCTAAACTCCTGTCCTGCCTCTTGTTTTTCCCAAGAACATGCATTGCATGCATGCACTTCGCCACCCCATCATCACCCGTCTTGCGACTGACAACTGGACCATCCTCCTCCACCTGTGTGGCTGTTGCTGTGACTCAGATACACCACCTCTTTTATCAAACAGTAACTTTAAGTCAATCATTTCTTGGCTGTTTTCTCAATATTGCATTATATAGTTTGGACCATTACCACCTTTCAACCAACACTAAGTCCCAGCTGCTCCTCAGCTTTAATTTTATATATATATATATATATATCGAGAGTTAAAACTGATTTTAACTTTTCTAAATTTATAATAATCTCTTAATATGTGTCCATTTTAACTCGTATGTGAATAATATTTATTTTTTGTTTACTATCAGTCACAATTCTTTATTTGTATTGAGTAAGTTTAAATCGACAATGATCATAATTCTTTCTTAATCTTTTGGAGGTAAATAGGAAGTTTAAATGTTTATCTTTAATATTAATTTGTATCTAAAAGCAAATGTGTGGTGAGATGGTGAGATATGTGAGAGATAAATATCATAAGATAATTTAAGCATGTAGACACTCTATATGATGTGAATCTATTGAATTGATATTGAACAATACTGCGCCTACAACTACAACTCATTTATAATTAACTCTCCCTACAACCTGAGGTAGCAGAATTCTACTGGCGATATACTTGCCTTTATTCATTATTGTGTTTTCTCCCTCCAATAAGTTTTTATCAACTTCAATTGTAAGAAGAATAGGTTGTAAATAGATTGTAGGTTTAACAATCAGTTTTTAATATTTAACAATCAGTTTCTCATTCTTTTTTATTTTTTTCAGTAAATTTTTGTCATATAAACGGCTACATCAGATTATAAAATTTGGATTATATAAATATTGTAATTCTAACACTACTCTTTAATTGTGGTGACCTTCTATTTCAATGTAAAGATAAACATCCGCTTCATTAATTACAACATTGATTATGAAGTATACCAAAATCTAATCATTCAATTACATATATAGCCACCAAAGTACAAATTTCAATAAGAATAAAACAAAAAAGGGAGAGAAAAAAACTACCATATGTGTTATTAATCATAACACCTCAACAAGCAAATTGTGGTTCTTAATTAAAGAGATCAAAAGCAAAGCAAGGTTTAATAGGGGATTAATGGTGTGGCTACAAAAATCAACTCCTTGGTGTGACTCCATAAGATGGCAAAAGGGCTATTTGGATTTTAGACAACCAATGAGAGGGTTTGAATATTAGGTATTGACGAGAATTTTCTCAATTAGAAAATGATTGAAACTTTGAAGTGTTGAAATATTTTGAGAATAGAGGAGACAAAGGTCCATAAAAGGATCATGTGGGGCTTCCACTAAATCTAGATAAAATGATAAGGGTGTGCTTAGTTTAATCAAAATGTGTCTATCGCCACTGATGGATAATAGAAAGAAAGTAAAGTGGGATTCTACACATTGTCAAATTTTGAACTTAAGAGTTTTAATTCCCTTAATTTTGGGTTGACAATTTGGGTTCTTTGATATGGCCTTCAATAGTCCTTATCTAAAAATGTTAGACAAGATTTGTCAATAACGAGTACGAAAATGGGAAATGCATTATAGAATGTAATCGTGTATAGAAAGTATTCAATTAAGTTCCGTCGAAAACTGAAAATCAAATTGCTATATATATCCAATTCTAGTATCTTTATAAGATAGAACTCCAGAAAAGATTGATGTTAATTTGTTTGGGTCATATTTGTCATGTGAGAATCTAAGGTGTGCATTCAACTTTTCTTTTAAAAGTCAGAAATTAGAAAAAGAATCACATACAATAATATAGTTAAGAGTGGTTTAGAGCCTGTTTGTTTTGCATTCTTCAAGTAGAGTTTATTAAAATAGAATTTTTTAGAGTAGAGCTTCTGAAAATAGAGTTTTTATTAAAAAGTTATTGATTGTTTCATAGAATGAATATATAAGCACTTGTGATAATTGAATTGCCAAAATATGATTTTGTTATAAGGAAATAATAAAGTAAAAAAAAATTTAAATAACGGTGTTTTTAACATTTCAAAACAAAAAAAAAAGCTTTAAAAGGACTTTTTTCAAAAGACTTAATTTTTAACTTCTCGTAGAAGACATAAAATAACTTTTTTAATCCTCTATAAGTTTTTTTTTAAGTGATAATCAAATGACACAAAATAAAGTTAAAAGAGCTTTTAATATTTAAAAAAAAACTATTTTAACTCGTAGAGAAACCCAAACAAAAGGCCTCTTAGTTAATAATAATTTTAGTTTTAATAAAATTATCAATAAAATAAACTTTTTTATTTAATGTGGAATTCAAATACAGTTATAAAATCTTTTGAATTATAATTTTAAAAATAAAAGAAAAACATTTCGTAGTATTATTAAGACGTTTTGAAAAGTAAATAAAACTCTTAAATTAGTTTCAAATAAAAAAATTGTTCTACTTTCTATAAGACCCTACTAAAAGTCCATCTCCAAAACCTCTTATATAAATCATTTCTTTTACTTTTTTAGAATGTCTTGTACTTATTAAAAATGGAGACGTGGTACAAGGAACTCAAATTACGTATATATAAAACAGAGTTTTGCTATAGTACAGTTGTTATATTATACAGTAATTATACTGTAGCAAAAAAAATTGTAAACACATTATAAAAGTTGTAAATAAATGAATAAAATTTGTATGTAAAAAAGTCGTAAATAAAAAATATATAAAAATAGTAAAGACGATTATTTTTTCATTCATTTATGATTTTTAAACATCTATTTACGTTTTTTATTTATTACAATATAATTATTGTACAGTATAATAATTATACCGTAGCAAAACCCATATATGACATTTCGAAGATATGAAATGAAATCATTACCTACGACAAAAGAAATTATTGGATTTGGCCATCATTATTTTAAGCCAAACTCCTGCTCATGTTCTCCGAACTTCTTTCTTGTTATGATTGGAAGCTTTGATTTTTTGTCACATGTTAACTAAATTTATTTTATTAATACTTTGGATCCCCTTAATCTTGGGCTTATAGTTAATCATACTTTACAAACGAAAGGTATGCCATAAAAGTAATAATTAAGAAGTTGATCTTCTTTAATCTTTATTCTATTACTATATACCACATTTTTGTTTAATAAGAAGATACGTCGTTTTATATGAAATTGACACGTAAATAATAAACAGACAAAAAATTCCATCAAACAAAATTTAAGATTGCATATAACATTTCTTTCTACGTATGGGACAACGCGATCAACTTCAGAAGTGAGAGAGTTCTATTTCTATAAGTTTCGTTTCGCGATTTTAACATAACATCGATTCCATAATATTATCGATTATATTAATAATTTAATATCATACTTCAAAGGTAACAAGAAATTACCAACTACTTATATTTGAAACTATATATTATAGATAAAATTAAAAAAAAAGTCTAAAATTTGAAAATAGATTATAAAAATGATGATGTCTTTACAAATTTATATGATATGACCATCGATCGAGAACTAGATACTTATTGAATATCGTGGTCATACATTGTCGAATAATATCTAACATATTTATAGAATATGATTATAGATTAAATAAGATTATAACATATAAATTTTTTAGAATATAATTATTTATCAAAGAAATTCTCCAATTTAAGGTAATTCTAAAAAAAATATTGTATGGTATTTTTATAATAACCTAAGAAAATATTAATAAATTAATTGAATTAAATTCTCGTGATAAAATAAAAAGGCTGTCACACAGTAAACACGTGACTGCTTTTAACCCTATCCAATTGTGACGTTGACCACTCATTCCGTACACCAATTACTTTAGATAAATTAAGCAAACACTTGCGTTCTACTACACTCCATTCTATCTTCATATATTACATCTCATCACGTGTCGCATTACCACTGGCTGAATGCTATTAACTGCCGACGTCAACGGAAACGATAAGGTGGAGCTTGTTGCATCTGATCTCTACCATTAACTTACAATATAATTAACGAACTAACTGCCGACTTATTGCTTAAAAAAGTCTTTGAGGATGGAACTTATGCGTTAAATTACGATTTTGTCCTTCCATTGTAATTTACGTGGCTCATTTTTGGTGGCAAAAGGACTACTCATTATGAGGGGAGGCCGAATGGTCTATTATTTCCTTTTGTTTTGCATTTTGTTTTGTTTTCTTTGTTTTTGTTTTTTTTATTAGGTGGGTTGAATTCGATTCAAATTAATCTTCGTGAAGGCTTTACTTTTCGGGCTCCATTTGGGTTTTCTATCTCACAATTAATATTTGTAATTTTCTTATATATATGATTAAAAGAATATATAGTAGATATTCTATGATTAAAATGATTATAAGAGTAGTTTTTATTATTTGAAACATAATCGAACTCCATCTATTATCGAATGGAAGATTTAGAACAAACTCCAAATATATTAGCTGTATGAATTGATCTCATGCATTCGACATATATTGGATAATCTTGAACATTTAGCATTTGAAATTTATTTGAAATTCTCATTTTATTATTTATTATTGGATTACTTGTCAGATTATATAACCGAGGTTTGCTTAAAATTCTCGTTTCAACCCATGTTTTTTGGAATTTTGCTACAAAGCAACACAAGTCAACCAAATATTAAGGTGGACAGAAGTGTTGATTGTGCCATATTGGAATTGTGAGCATTTGTTGCTTTTTCATTTGATAGAAAATAACGTAATGGCCCAAATTCGTATGATTAGTTAAAATCCGAATCTTTCATATGCATAGTTGAAATAAGAAAAATAAGCCAATATTTATTGAGCATTTATTTAGTTTGCATGTCACTATAACCAAAATTATAAACAATGAAAAGACTCGTACAGCGAAGAACATCAAATTCTTTCACCAATTTTCATTTTTTTTTATTTCAATTGTTTGGACATTGAAAAATAAGAGAAAATAAATTATACAAAAAAATAATAATCTCATATTTATAGTTGACTATATTGTGGTGATAATTAATACAGAGAACATGAGAATCGGAAGCTATTAAATAATTAATGGTGCTACATATATAACTCATCTACAGCCAACTATTATACAATCTGATATGATAAAAATATCACTGGATGACAAAAAATTATAAGTAAATGAAGAATATTAAATTTAATAATATGATAATTATCTATCTAATGATATTTTGACAACTCAGATTATATAAAACATTGATAGTAGATAAGTAATAAATATAATATTTTTCTTAAATAATAGCAACAGATAACATGGTTTAATTGCATAGAGTAGTTGTGATTTCCAAATATTAAGCACAATAAATGGAAAGTGGGCAGCCTTTAAATTGAGAAGATCAAAAGAGAATATTGTAAGTGTAATTATGCATAATAATGATAGGGTAACTAATGAATGGCTTTTAACTAGAATGGGGATAATTTGATGGCAAAGCTAGCTAGGCTTTTATAATCAGAGAAAATTGGGAATGATTATTCAATTGTTGGCCTTGAAAGCATCAATAAAATGAATACTTGAAGGCTCAAAAAAGCAAAACAAAATGATGAAAAGAAGACTTTTGTCTAAATAAAAAGACCCAAAAAGGGTGGTTTAGTCATCAATTGGTTACATGAAATTAAGTTTGAAGGGTAGTTGAGTGTATAGTTTTCTTCATATTAAGTCTTGCCTTTGTATCATGTTGGTTATTAGTTGAAAATGAGAAATAGACTCTTACTAATAATCCTTTTTTTTTTAATTTCTTAGGGCAAACACTCTAAACCTGATCCCTATTATTCAATATCGATTATTATCATAATCATCTAATTAAAATAGAGAAAAAGAGATAGATAAACTTGGAATATCAAAAAATGGAACTTATAACGAAATATATTTAAATTTATAATTCGCAATCGTGCAAATTCATACCCTATAATTTCAAAAATCAATTATTAACATCCAAAATAGACTCAAAAGATGGACAAATTCAAACATGTAGGGCATGACAACCTATATCAAAATATATTCATGTTTATAATTCACATATTTAGATCGTGCCCTAACCATAGGGCAATTGCCCCACCTCAGGTGCGGCAAAATCAAAACTAGAAGGCATAATATAAGCGCTTGTACAAAAAGGATGAAAGTTTAAAAAGGAAAAAAGAAAACAAAAGCAAATGCGAAAAAGTTGTGGGGTTTTTGGGATATTCGGCCAAAAGGTAGTAATTTAAAAAATTGAGAAAATTTATTACTTTTTTACACATTTGTGGTCTGTGAACGCAGAAACTAAACTGATAGCAACTGTACACAAATCACAGACACTCTTGCAGAAAGCGCACTTAAAAGCCTCTCTCTCTTTCTCCATTTGCACTTTGCAGCCAACCAAGAAGTGAAGGCAAGAAGGAGACTTGACTTTTGAGAGAGAGGAAGAGGTGGTCTTTGGCTCATCAAAGTTTAAGAAAAAAAAAGCCTTTAAAAGAAGAACTTTGTTTGCAATTGTTTGAATATTAAGCAGGCTTTGTTGTTTGCATGTACAGTGAGTTCTGATGCTTGTTTTTAGATATGTTTAATGGGTATCTTTTTTCTTCTTTGTGGTGTTTCTGGTCTTGTTATGTGTATCAGTGCATGCATGTTAGCAGCAGCACTTAGCATTGTTTTGTTTCTCTCTGTTTTAAGTCATTTTTCAGGTTTTCTTTTATACTTTACTTTTATTTCATCTTTGTTTACAGACTTTTTGGTTTCTTCTTGGACATTTATCCGGAGATCTTACAAGGGTATTTGTCCTTTTATTGTCTTTCAAGTTTGAAAGTAGCTTGTGAAGATCTCCCCACCAGAACAAGTTCTTCGAACTTTTAATTAATTTATTCATCTATATATTTATGTCTGGTTTGATTGGCAAATTTAAGTAAAAAGTTGTAGTTTCTTATGGATGATCTAGCAGTTTGTAATAGTAAATGCATAACAAAAACTTGGATCTTTATCACATATTCATGTTTAATAAAAATCTTGGCATGAGTTGATCTTTATAGATCAGTCAATATATCATGCATTTAGAGGCTGCTACAAGTTAAAAATTTTCCATTTACAATGGAGTGTCCCTGGTTTCTTGTTCTTACTTCATTGGTAACATTTAGTCAAGAATGGTTTATTTATTTATTTATTTTTTTAGGAGTTTGGTGTAATTAGATCAGGTTAAATTATATATTTTCTTTAATGTGAAATTATTGTGGGTCATGCAGAATTGATTTGATGATGATGATGATCAGTGATCTGCAACAACTGTTTATGGCCTGAGAAAGGATGCCAAACCAGCTATGGTTTGCACTGTTAATGATTTATCAGCATGGAAGGATTTCCCAAAGGGCCTCAGGGTTCTTCTTCTTGATGAGGACAGCAGTTCTGCTGCTGAGATGAAATTGAAGCTGGAAGCAATGGACTATATTGGTTAGAGATTTGTTTCCCCTTTTTGTTCTTAGCCTCTTTCTCATATGTTTCCTGCCAAATCTGAAAAACTTTTCGTCCTATATTGACTTTAGCAAACTCTTGGGACTGTGTTAGTTCCCATATTAGTCCTGAAAAGCATCTCTACTTATTACTTTGATGGATTAAACTTTTCTGCATGTGGATTTGGAATTTATTAATATAGAACTTAGAGATCATTGTGCCTGCAGGGACTATAGGTAGGAATCATTAGTACAAGAACACAACTCTACAAAGTTATATTGTCCTAAATGATGAACAGTGAGATAAACATTTTAATCATGTTAAAAAAATTCTGTGCTTTCCATGTTCAGAAGCTTTATTTAATGAGAATAATGTGAATTTAATGATATCATTCTTTAATAGTTTTTTTTCCTTGTAATATATGGTTTCTTTTGAATTTTATAGCATTTAGATCTTCATGCAATGATACTTCTTTTTCTAAAACATTCATCAAAAGATCTTACTACTGCCTGCCTTTGCAGTTTCCTCTACATTTACTATAAATTCATCATTTGCTTTTACAGTTTTTGTATTCTGCAATGAGAATGAAGCTCTATCAGCAATTTCAAACAAACCTGAAAGCTTCCATGTTGCAATCGTAGAGGTAATCACCTGTAAATTTATACCAAAGTTTCAAAAATTTTCTTAGCTTACTAACAGCCATGTACAAAGTGATGGCATTTGCATGCACAATGAACTTCACAAATGAAGGAGAATGATCTTGGTTTTTTGGTGGGGAATCATTTCTAGGCAATTCCTTTATTGAACTATACATGCTTCATTTATCTATCATAATTCATTCCTTTAATGATGGATACCACCTCTTACGTCATCATGATATTTACTTCATTCAATCATATTAATACTGATATCATATCGATGCATTTAGCATTTAGATAACTAAAAGCCCGAATACCTTGTTATACTTTTCCTGCACACTCATTCCATATATGGTCACAGGTAAGTACGAGCAATAGTGATGGGAGATTCAAGTTTCTTGAAACTGCTAAGGACTTGCCTACCATCAGTAAGTTCTTATACTTGATGTTTCCAATTTTTGTACATAAAATTATTACCCATGTAGGCTGTCTGTTGTAGATTCTTAAAAATTTTGTTATTTAAGTGTCAAGGTTCTTTGTCCATTGGCTTGTTCAATAATATCTTGTTCTTGTCTCCATTAGAGTCTTTGCTAAGTCAACCTGGATATCAATTAGCAAAATCTTATTTGTACTATGTTAGAAATAGACTGAAATTTGTCTTCAATTGAATATGGTACACTTCTAACGCACTGCATACTTTTCTTTCATATACAGTGACTTCAAATATTCATTGCTTGAGCACCATGATGAAGTGCATTGCGGTGAGATTCATTTTAACCTCCATTTAATGTTCAGTGTATATTAGTTTCACATTAGGTCCTAAGGGTTTATCTTATAATTGGTTTTATTTCTTTCTTATATTTTCTAGCCTCTGAAATTAAATACCGGCTTAGAACTTCCCTCTCAGTGTTCTGTCGATTAAATAGTTAATAACTATTAATAGTGTATTCAACATTTATTTTCAGCTAGGGGCTGTTGAATTCCTCCGGAAACCACTCTCTGAGGATAAACTCAGGAATATATGGCAGCATGTGGTTCATAAGGTATGTTTGGATTTCAGTTAATGTTGACATTAAAATTAAATAACAAGCTAATACTGTGAGAAGAAAATTCTAATTTTGTCAATCCCGTGCAGGCATTCAATGCAGGGGGGAATGTCCTCTCCGATTCACTAAAGCCTGTCAAAGAATCAGTGGTTTCCATGCTGCATCTCCAAATGGAAAATGAAGAATCCAAGAATGAGAACTTAAAGAATACAGAAAGTGGTTCTCTGGCACATAAGAACGAAAGTGAGCAGTCAGAAGGGAGTGATAAGTATCCTGCTCCCTCAACGCCACAATTAAAACAAGGAGTGCGATTATTAGATGATGTTGATTGTCAAGATAATACCAACTGCTCAACAGAAAAGGAAAGTGGGGAGCAAGATGGGGAATCTAAATTTGTCGAAACTACTTGTGACAATTTAGCTGTTGATGGGACGTTACAGGAAGTCCAACCTCAGAGAACAAATGAGACTTTGGTAAAAGAGGAACAAGACTTAACTGATGGTTCCAAGACTCAATGTATCATATATCCTAATCTGCATGACAAAGAAAGTCTTAAAGATTCTAATGGTGTTGCTAAAAGCCCGAGTAAAGCTTCTGGTCTTCACAAGTCTTGTGGGAATAAAAGTAATCGAAAGAAGATGAAGGTAATTTAGAGTATGTCTTTAATGAAATTTGACATCATTGTGGAAGCCCCTAGCCCTCTAATATTTGACGTAAACAGTATAAGTAATCCCATCCAGTAATTTGCATCATAGTTTAAATTTTCTGAGTATCTGAATAATCTTTGATTACAGTAAGAAATTTCGTAGTGTGAACATAGGCCATGTTTTTTCCCTCAAGTATGTGTTGCACTCCTCTTACCCCTCTTATCCTGCCACTTCACTCAATTATCTCAAGCATCTTGATGTCAGAAGTATCATAAATTTTTCATATCAGTAATTTGGTGGACTTGTAGACTTTCTCTTCTTATTGTGATTTTGCTCTTTCTGTTAGTGTCATTTTGCTCTTTCTCTTAGTATCAATTTTCTGCACTTTTGCGTTTTCCATCAATGTATTTCAATATACTTTTCTTCTCCACAGTAATAGTTATTGAATTATAGGCTATAACATTTTTCTTGCGCTTTTCTCTATGATTAAAGAGGAGTTGGCTTGTCTGATTATCTGAATACGTTTTGGTGTATTGGAATGTAATTTGATTTTATTTCTAATTGAGTTTACAGGTGGACTGGACACCTGAACTACATAAAAAATTTGTGCAGGCTGTTGAGCACCTTGGTGTGGATCAAGCTATTCCTTCTCGAATACTCGAGCTTATGAAAGTGGATGGACTGACAAGGCATAATGTGGCAAGCCATCTCCAGGTCGGTGTAAATTTTGCTCTTTAACACTATATTGCATTTGGATTGATGGAAATCACTATCTTGATCAAAGACTTCTACACTAGTTACCTCTCTAAACATGCTTACACTTCTAAGCCAACATGATGGTGGCTTTAACACTAACTCTGCTTCAAGTTCTGCATCTTTACTTATTCTTCACTAATTACTTAAGCTATCTCCATTACTTCTGTATGCAAGACTATATACATATCTCGTGTAGTTATTGTTTGAAACCGATCTAATTTATCGGAACAGAAAAAAAGTTATTTTAAATGGCGGGGAAATTAATTCCAGTATTTCATGTCTGGAAGAATGAAAAACTTGTGACAACTTGTTCCAATCTGTGAACCCCGCGTCTCTATATCTTTGTTTCTCCTTCCAAGAAAGTAGTCTATTTTCTGCAGAATATCATGAGCAGATTTGGAGGTGCAATTCTTTTGGCCTCATTCAAATAAGAAAGAGACTACATTTTCCAAGTCCTTAAAGATTCTTTGTTACAGCAGTCATTTTTTAGATCCTCTAATTGTGAATCTTGGTAGCCGTAGGTTTCTTGTTCACAAAATCAAAATGGTTATTGCTTGCTTGGCACAATGTCTAGAATTTTGAGGTTGCAAAATTTAGATGCTTTAGTAAATTAATTATATGTTGCTTTGGTTAGTCCCAAAACCGATAAAACCGATTTACAAGGCCTCTTAGATTTTATTGATCCCAATTGTAATTTTCTTTGCTGATAAATGAGACATTCCATCATCTCAACCAGAAATATCGAATGCATAGGAGACACATCTTGCCCAAGGAGGATGACCGAAGATGGCCACAATCAAGAGACCAAATGCCTCGGAGTTGTTATCCACATAAACCTATTATGGCATTTCCTCCATATTCTAATCATGTTCTCCCAGCTGGTCCGGTCTATCCTGTATGGGGAGCTCCAAGTAATCATCCTACTGGTATACAGATGTGGGGTCCGCCTGGCTATCCCCCATGGCAGCAAGCAGAAAGTTGGCCTTGGAAGCCTTACGTTGGGGTAATCTTTATTTATTTTTTTATTACCACTTTTGTTATCTTTGTTAGTATCTCTCTAGTCTCTAACATACACACGAGTGAGTGCATTTTGTTCTTGAGAAGCACATGATGGCAGCGCATTCTGTCATTGAGAATTTGATGAGTGTAACATGCTCAATATTTAGACTATTCTAATGTTACAGATGCATGCTGATGCATGGGGTTGCCCTGTGATGCCGCCACCTAATGGTTCTTATTCTTCTTACCCTCAGGTGAGTATATAAAGGTCTATTGCATTTAATTTGTGCATATCATAGCATGTGTACATGACGTTCTTGCTACCACGCCACATACTATCACTCTGTTTTACTGAATTCTCTTTTCGGATAATAATGCAGAATGCATCTGCATTCCATAATTCTTGTGTATACGACAACAGCTACAGCATGCTGCAGAATTCTGTTGACTTCCAGCCGGTAATGCAACATTTTTCCTATCTATGCTGTGCTTGTGATATATGTATGTCTCCCAAGTATTTGGCACTTCCAATATATCTAACACAACATGATGGTCACATTTAGTTTGTCCACAAATGATAACATAATAAAGTTACTCAAGTGTAATAATCATGCATATGCCCAAGAAACTTAAAAATATCTCTCGTGTTGGACAGGCAGAGGAAGTTATTGACAAGGTTGTGAAAGAGGCAATAAGCAAGCCATGGTTGCCCTTGCCTTTAGGACTCAAGCCACCGTCAGCGGATAGTGTGCTGGCTGAGCTCTCCAGACAAGGCATCTCCACCATCCCTCCTCACATCAACAGCTCTTATCCCTGCTAATGTAGCATGATGTCCCACCATTAGTTACAAATTCAAGGTCTTAACACAATGTAAGTTCATGTATGACTTTTGCCACTCTCTTGAGGTGAGGACCACCAACCTTTTTGTAGGTCCTAAGACCCCTTGATTCTACCTTTGAAGCCCGTAGTGCACATGGGAAGTCACAACACACACCAGTGGCACAGCCAAAAAAATGTTCTTTCTTTTGTCTGATCCCATGTACAACCCATCACCAGAGCAAAAGCGTCCATGTGCCACGTCAGAAAAAAGGGAATGGACGGTCTAGAACTGGCCACGTATATTAGTTTTTTTGTGGTTGTAAGTAGATCCCACCAGTGGAGATTGTTGTAACTTGTCAGGGGTTTTAGGTGTAAATTGTTTTTGACGATAAGAGTAGTATTATTATTATGATGGAAGTGAAGGTGATGTGAGGGTGGGGGATGGTGGTGGCGGTGGTGATGGGGTCATTTTTGGTGTTGTTGGGGTGGACCCGCCGACCAATAATGAAAAATTGGTGGTGGGGCCGTGGATAATGTTTTGTGGTGGGACATACATGAACATTGTGAATAAAGTTGACAACGAATCTCAATTGATGCTAACTTCTTCTTTATCTGTCTCTTCTGTCTCTAATCATCTAATTCTAATTTCCTTCTTACCATTTTACACTAATTTAATTAGTTGAAGAATCTCAAAATTTGTTGGTCATTAAAATCGTCTGACCGTTTGATCAAAGAAAATCAAATTTTAGCAACTCTATTAGGCGACCTTGCATTATTGATTTAAGATGTCACAAATCAAAGTGTGTTGACCTTTTGTCTTTTAACTTTTCATCACAACATTTATAACACAGTTTTCATGTTTTTCAAAAAACGTTTTTGGATAACAAAGTGTGAAGCAATTTCTTTACAGCTTTAAATGCATTCACACGACTATGTGAATGTTTACTTTTCGGATGGACAACAATTTTTTTTTTTTTAATAAAATCAAACAATGTGTTCATGATATTAATCAACCCAAATCCCAAACTCACATAACTCATTAAAATTGGTTTGCACCTCAATCTATATATATTATTTCTCAATAAGAGCGTTATGAAATATACACATCATAAGATAGCGAATCTAACATGACAATTGGATGAGAAACAAGAAATCTTTTTGTTTCTGTTTTTATAAAACTGTTTTCTGAAAGTGCATATTTATTAATACATTTAAATCAATATTAATCACACACATATATATACACATTATTTCTCAATAAGAGCATTATAAAATATACACATTATAAGATAGCGAATCTAACATGACAATTGGATGAGAAATAAGGAATCTTTTTGTTTATGTTTTTATAAAATTGTTTTCTGAAAGTGCACGTTTACTAATACATTTAAATTAATATTAATCACATATCATTTTCGAAGTTAAAAAAAAAACTATCGATATTTTTTTAATTTTGAAAATAAAAACTCAAAATATACAAACAAATAAAAATTTTTGAAATGCCTTGTCTAATGATTTTCACGAGACCAATATGTTACCGACCCCAATGCTCTAGTGTGTATGAACAAGTTATTGACACAACACATATGGTTGAAACTATAGGATATATAAGCTTTCAAGCATTCAATTTTGGGGAGGATGAAGGTGAATTTAATGCTACCGAAGATTGAAGACATCTTCTATGATGTGTTGTTGCTTTCAATTTGTTGGCAAAGGTCGATCCAAGAGGGATATAAAAGTTGTTTTATTACTTTTTAGAAATGCTTAACATTATCGTTTTGTTGTTAACCAAGCTTACATTGCAATCAAGCAACAATGTCACCGAATTTCCTCTTTAACAACATTGCCTATGATACTAGGTTTTGTAAGGGAGAGATTAGAAATTCAAACAATAATAAGAATAATAAATATGTTTAAAGAAAATTTTTAAATTATGTAAATTTGCTTCAAGTTATATCAAAATTCATACGAAAACCGTGGGTGAAATTTTTTATAGAATATTATCAAAGTGTCTTTTTAATAGTTAGATTGAAATTTAAAAATAATGATACTATTTAAGATTGTAACTAAAAATTATTACTAATCCAATCCGAGATAATTATCAACTAATAAGATAGATTTTTTTTTATTTTTTTAATTATAATGTCTCTTGGTTGACCGGAAAGGGACTTTTGGGTTTAATAGTGCTAGAAATGGGCCTATTTTGTACTGACAAACCCCACATCCAAAAATGACTAAACATCTCTTGGTGGGCTAAAGCTTTGTTGGATCATGTTACTACAGCTTGACCCAACCCACGCGTCCAACAGATCAATGTTCTGACCATTTTGCCTTTTGAGTTGGCAACAAAATACTTTCAGCTTTTGGATTTGGTTTGTGGGCAACATGTCGCCAGTTTTTAATTTTGTTTTTGTTAAAAAAAAAACTGAGACCACTAACGTCATCAAACACAGCTCTTGTTGGGAAAATTATAGAGATTTTGAGAATTGCGAAACATTAGATGTATACATCATTAATTAGAAATTTCGAACCTAATTGGTGTGGAGTAGTTAGTTATTTAGAAAACAAAATAAAATTATGCTCATATTTTAATTAGGCTCTTATTTTTTTAATATATATATATATCTATTTATTAAAGACCAATTATATAGTTGGATTTCATTGAAGTAAAAAATAAAAAATAAAAAAATCAGATAGGTAATTATAATGTAATTGATTTTGTAAACTTTCTAACAATGAGAAAGTGGTAAGAGTTCACGTGCGTGCCACGTGCAACTATCACCAAATAAAGTGCTCTGAGTGACAGTGACATAATGGTCATGAAATGGCTGGAAGTATCCAATAATGACCGAGACAATGAATTGGATTTCATCATTTAAATAAATAAAATAATTAATTTTTTTTTTCTTTCCTTTAAATTTAATCTTCTTGACCGTTAGTTGGCATCTCGAATGACCGTTAGGTTCTGCCTACAGGTCCCCGACTCAACACTCCCGCCAAAACTTTCCACGGGCCCCCACCTCATTTCCACGTGGCAAAATTTAAGCCGTCATCGGGTAAAAAACATTTACATAGGGTCGTAGCATAGTATCGCCGCGGAAGTTGTTCGAAAATTTTGATTGACTTTGGACCGCATCATTACATCAGGAGAATCGACTTTCCCACCGTCCTACTCATTGTTGTCGAATGTGGACCGTTGGTTTTACATTCCGTTTCATGATCGCGACACGTGTTGGTGAGTGAGTGGTTCCCACTTCTCAATAATGTAGAATCCGTTAAAAAAATTAAAGGCGGTGGAACCGTCATATTTTCCCACGAGGAGTACTTTCCTTGTTAGTGATTGGTTCGTAAGTTTTCCATATCATGATCAATATTTTGACTTTTTTTTTGGTTATTTTAATCTGATTAATTATCTTTTTATTTGTTTATCTGATAAGATCATCCATATCTTATTGTTTAGAAAATATGATTAATTAGCTATAAACCTCATATTGCAAAATCCTTAGTCGACTTGTACAATCAATTGGGCATAGAAATAATGTTAGGGAATACCAATTCATATAATATGATTAATTACATATATTAAAATATTAATTTAATATAATTTTTAAAGGATAATCTTAATGTGTATCATTATATAAATTATCTTGAAGATTGTGTAAATTATATTACAAACTATATATTATCTAGACTGAATAAAAGATATTAAATATACAAATTTAAAAAATTTATTTAATTTTTAACGATTTAACATGTGCTGTTGGGTTACGAGTTAATACTATCAATTTT
The DNA here is from genome assembly GCA_013180625.2 of Boswellia sacra. NCBI lineage: Eukaryota > Viridiplantae > Streptophyta > Magnoliopsida > Sapindales > Burseraceae > Boswellia > Boswellia sacra. Next base: position 131,194 of record SNVD02012022.1, read on the forward strand.
TAAAATAGATTAATCATAGGTGTAAATGATAATAAACATGTTTTAAGTCTTAACATGTTTTCATTAGGACACAAAAGAAGACTACCCGATTAATAAATATAATAAATGAATGAAATTACAAAATCAATAATAAAATAAGATAATTATAATAAATGATATAATAATCACTCAAATAATAAAATTATGTTGACATGTATAAGGGTAATTGTATGCAATCTATTATAGAGTAATAGTTGCTAGAATCAATAGGTTTTCAACCGTTCATCTAATACAATTATAACCTTTGTCATTTGATGATTCGTGATACTTTCTAAAAATCAAAATTTTTTGTCAAGGAAAAGGAGTTATTAAGTTCAATAGAGGAAAACGAAGTGTGAAATTAAAATAAAATCAAACCATAAAAGAAACAACTTTGAGGGTGGACTACTATTATTATTATTATTATTATCATCTAAGCATCGTAACTCAATATATAATATTGTGCAGAAGGAAAATAACATTTCTATTATTTAAAATTTTCACTCTCTTACATTTAGTTTTATAAATAAAACGATATTGATTCGTCTATATTATTTATAAAAAATTGTCATATTCAACAAAATACAATTAGTAAAACAATTTAATATTATACAAAGATACCTCATGTTAATAAATTGGATATAATACTTGATCACATCGATACTCTAAAGATAACTATCTTGAGATGCTCTTCCATGGAATCCTAAATGACGAAGAAATTATATTTTTCTCCACTCAAAATAAAAAATTGGTATCATATTAGCTTTAATTATTTACTTTCATGTTATCTTAAGTTAGTTCGAGTTGTAATTTGAAAAAAAAAAATTATAAGACTTTGGATAATAATGTTTTTACATTCACTAAAAAAATATCTGACTAAATTCAAAACTATGTTAAATCAGATTAGAAACACAAGCCTACATATTTTTTTAAAATTATATGTTAAATAGAATTATATTCTAACCATATAAAAAATTATCAACAAAAACACAACTGTTCAGAAATTATTAATTGACACAATTATCCAACTAAAACTCGGATTTGTCAGCACAAAGGGGGTAGGGGGAGGACAAGAATGTCATTTACCCATGAAAGTGGGTGGTACAATCAAAACAGTTGGAGTGGAAAAAGCAAATGCCAACTGTCCATGAACCAAAACTGAAAACAAAATGAGTAAAAAGGTGTCGAATTTTCGTCCCACCGTTTTGAACTTCCAGACTCTCCTTTGATTCTCTCTCTCTATTTTTCTGTTTTTCGGCAACACCAAAAACAAAAACTAAAAAAAAAAAAAAAGTTCAGAAGCTCGCAAGCCAAGATATATTATTAACTTCTCTAATACCTGTAAGTTCTTCGATTTTTCAATATTCGTTTACTATTGTTATTATTATTTATCGCAATCGTTTAATCATCTTAGCACGATCTGAGCTTGGACTTCTTGTTTTATTTTTTTCAAAACTAATTTTGTTTTCTGGATATTTGATTTTTTAGTACTTGAGATATGCATTTGTTGAAATTAGAGTTTGCATTTCGTTACGAGCTGATTAGAGTGGAGGTTAATATTGTGGATTGAATTGGAGTGATTACCTGTTGTGAGATTCTGTGTTTGGTTGCCGAGAAAGCTAGGGAAAATGGAGAGAAATTTAAATTTAATAATCTAGTTCTAGATTAGGTCTTGATGGTTGGGAAATTTTAAGTCAACATTAACCTAGATATTTTTCTGAAGTTTTTTTTTTTTTTTAATATTCTGAAAAGAACTTGTGTGAGTGTGTGGTGTGGATCGTGGTTAATAAATAATCTATAAATCAGTAATTGAATTTTTATTTTTTTTTTGGCTTAGTACGGAGCACAAACTTGTAACTGAAAATCCCTTGACGTTTTGTGTATAATGTTGTTTTCAAGTGGAAGTTTATGCTTAAGTCATTCAATGTAAAGGTAAAACGTTTTTTTTTTTTTTTTTTGGCTGAAGGTAGACCACGAGTTGATGAATTAAGAGAGACCTAGTTCAACTGTGAGCAAAGGAATTAGAGCAGTTGAAGGGGATGGCTTGTAGAGGGTGCCTAGAGTGTTTATTGAAGATACTGAACTTCTTGATGACCCTTGCGGGACTGGCAATGGTTGGTTATGGAATCTACTTGTTTGTGGAGTACAAAAAAGCCGGGTTCAATGTTACATTGGGTTCACCTGTGAGTGGTGATCAGGATTTGATGCAGCTTGGTCGCCCCATGCTTATGGCTGTGTCTTTGTCAAGCAGTATTTTTGATAAGTTGCCCAAAGCTTGGTATGAATGCTCCCTACTAATTTTGGTTATAATAGCATGCTTGGTTATATATTTCAGAAAATGTGTGCTATGTTTGGATTAAAAGTTGTGATTTTGACCCAAATCACATTACTTATGTTTTTGGGGTTTCAGTAGTTCTGAATGTCAGCTATGCTTTCTTTAATAGATTGTTTTGGAGGTTAATTGGATGATCTTGCTTGTAATTGCTTAGCTCTTAATGACCATTTGCAAAGCATAGATGATAACTAATTATCATTCTTGTAGCAATATAATCACAGGTATTTTAACTAAGAAATTTAGGTTAAAAATGTTTTTAGCGTTGCTTATACTGAACCATTTATTATCAATTTATTGAATGGTCTCTTTAATTAATTCACACGATATATTAGATTTCTTGTGCTTTTTCTTTGGTTTCTAACATAATTCAATTTTTTTTGATGATCAATTATATCTCCAGGGAAATTTTAAAGAACTGATTATAGAGTTTAAATACCTACTTTCTATCAAAAAAATAAAGAAATAGATATCCCCTTCATCAGAAAAAGGAGAGATCTTTCTAACATATACAGTTAATGTTGGAAAAATTTTAACTATGAAGTAGGAATGGCTGATTAGAGAGTTATACTTTTGACATGCAATGGGCCTTCTCACTGCTGAGAGCTCAAAGCTTGAGCACAAGTATAAATAAACATGCATCTACCATAACATAATGAGTTGTTTGTTGCACAAGCAGAAACAAGCATATCTCTTGCATTTGTCTGAATATCAATGATATCTTCCTTTTGGCCATGCACCTGTTTTTTTAATTTTATTTATTTATTTATTTTTTTTATAAAGGAACATAGTCTTTTATCAACATGATATGTTTTATTGACCAAATTCTAAAGGGGTTTGGGTGCTTGAAATTAATTATCATTATCCTGTAACTGTTGAATTCTGATCGCCGCTCCATTATTCTTTGCAGGTTCATATACTTATTCATTGGTGTAGGAGTGGTTCTGTTTGTCATCTCTTGTTTTGGTTGTATCGGAGTTTCAGCACGTAGTGGATGCTGCTTGACTTGTGTATCCTTGTTAATGTTGCAGCCCTTATTGGGACTAGTGTTGATTTCTGCATGCACCGATTTCATATGGCAGTGCTGATGTCATTCTTTTCATGCACCAGGACATACTGTCACTATAATAATTCTATTGGCTGATATTTTGTGAACATTTTGTGCTCATTTCTTATGTCCATGTTCCTTCCTCTTGGTGACTATTGATTTCCTTAAGCCAGCATAGTATGCAGTATTGGTAATCTTGTTGATCCTGGTTGAGCTGGGATGTGCAGCCTTCTTTTTCTTTGACAAATCCTGGAAAGATGTGTGTACTGTTTTAACTGAATTTTGACATTTATAATGATCCACATTGTTATCAATTAGGTTAAACGAGTATTTTTTTTTTCAGGAAATTCCAACCGACAAAACTGGTGATTTTGACATGATATATGATTTTCTGGAAGAGCACTGGAATATTGTGAAATGGGTTGCCCTTGGAATTGTTGTTTTGGAGGTATGTACAATATGAAGTTGTTTGTTTTACTGAGGATTTAAGATTACCACATGCACAGTTTCACTCACCCTTATCCTGAAATGGTCGGTATGCTGCTGGAGCGAGCAACTCTTCATCTGTGAATTTTATGTGAGTGGTTTAGATTTGGGTTTAGTTCACACCCCCTATGAGTTTAAGAGTTTGAATTGTTATTAAGCCTTGACCTTACTGGCATAGAGAGAATATAAATCGAATGACCCACCATCTGAAACTCTTCATGATCGCTTCACACTATTGGAAGATCCATTAACGTCTAGTTTGGATGTGAAAAGATGAAAGAAATAAGGGGGTTGGTAGAGAGAGTGTTGAGACAAAGGGACTAGCTGACCTGATTGTATTCTAAGAACAGAAGCTTGATTCCCTAGCTCTAACCCAAGCTTATATTGGTTGACTTTCTGTCTGATTCTAATGCCTGGTGAATTTTTTGTTTTCCAAAGTTTTTTGATATATGAATCTCCGTTTCCTGGGCAAGGAATATCCTCTTATGTTATTACACCAATTGCATAATGCTTGATCATTTCCTTGATGACAATTTTTAATCTCATGGTCGTCTTTGAACCATTTGACAACTATCTGGACACACTTCTTGGGTATGAGAAGCCCCAAAAAAAAAGGACATTCATGACACTGCTTGAAATGGTATCAAAGATATTTGTCCTTTGTGTGCATTATTGAATTCACTAATTAATGGAATTCTTTATTAATCCCCCATGGCAGCCATTTGATAATCAAGCAACTGTGAACTTGCAGGCTTTGATTTTCCTGTTAACTCTGGTGGTTAGGGCTGCAAACAGACCAGTTGAGTATGACAGCGATGATGAGTTGATTGCCCCAAGGCAACAAATCCGGCAGCCCTTGCTCAACAGGCCACCACCTCCTGCAACAGGTGTGCCTGTTGCTGGTGCCCTTGATCAGCGTCCGAGCAGAAATGATGCTTGGAGTACACGTATGAGGGAAAAGGTATGGTTTATTTTTCCTACCAAAACTTTATTGTTAATGTAGAGAATCTGGAGTTTATTCTGCTAATTATAAGCAACTTTTTGTTCCACTGTGCCCTATCTTAAAAATATTGTCAACATTTTGGAGTCGATGTATTGGGATGCATTTGAAGTTTCTGGGTTGCCTCTTTGGTTGACCCAAATGATTTTTAATTTACTTTTCCAGTTTGTGTTGCTTTCATTACAATCCTTTCCTATTTTGAAATTGTCATGAAAATTTCTTAAGGTATCTTATCATTCTACAGTTATTCCTTAATCTTGTATTTGATTCATGTGGTTATTACATGTCCAAGGAGAATGCTGAGTCCAATTATAATTGATTTCTACTTGCATCCTACTGTTGATGATCTGTCTGATTCTTGAATTATTCATAAGCTTAGTAGTTTATTCATAAGGCCCATTAGTTTTGCATCACTGATTTGCTCTATGTATTATTTTTGAGTTCTAGCCCTTTAACTCTTTTTCTATTATGAATGTGTAAACCAGTATGGGCTTGATACTTCCGAGTTCACCTACAACCCATCTGAGTCACACAGGTACCAGCAAGTGGCCCCACAGCAAACAGAAGAAAGGAGTCGTTGCACCATCATGTGATTGACTTTATGGATATTGTTCAAATCTAAAATGGTTTCTGAGAACTGGTTTTTAATGGTGTGAGAGCTTCAAGTTTCCCCGGGACGGTCTTTTCCTTTTTTTCGAGTTTTGTGTACAAAACACATTGTTCAGGAGCTTAAATCATTCGCCAGCCCCGTATTTCACTCTTCTATAAAACAAAAATTTCCTTTCTGCCAATTGCATTATCACTTTGTGTGTAGAAAAGTGTACTATTACATCAGGGCATCTCGTGGAGTTAAGTTGAGCTTAAATTTACTGTCTTTTGCGGAGTTTTGCTTACTGCTTAATCTTATGATTTAAAATTATAAGCCTTACTTGTCAAGTCGGGATTGGATTTCGCTTCCAAGAAAACAGCATCCGGAAATAGTTCAAGAATGATAAATCCTCATATCACAATTGTTCAAGCCAAACATTCGAAGTTGTTTTTCTTCTTTTCTTATAGGGAGTGGCTCAAAGTGTGGTTGTAGTGATTGCAGAGGTTTGATTAAAAGATCTCATTCTCTTGGAATTTGAGATATGACATGAAAATAATTTCCCAATCTTAATTTCTCAAGTTTTCAGATATCTCCATAAAATCATGAACAAGAAAATATCAAACAGAAGGAAGATATTATAAGGGGATTTGTTTAATGCTATTTTCCATAGAGCACTTGAAATTTTCAGAGATGATGGTGGATAGTGGGTGCCATAACCAACATCATGGGCTCACTTTATTTTGTTTATCTGCACAAGAGGATACTGAGAAGAGAAGGGATATATCACAGACACTTGTACACAAAAAAACAGTTCTTAACATTTCTCGCCACCATGAGATGGTTATCTTTCTCTATTTCGATAGTTGTGACAGTAGGTAGCTCTGTAGTTATAATAGTAAGTGCACGTCATTTTCAGAAATAGCAAGCTAGGAAAAAGCACCCAATACCGTTCCTCTATTCTCAGGTGATGTGGTCCGAACACAAAAAGATGTTTTTTAAAGAAGAATAGTTGATTGGGCTTCTAATGCTGTTGAATTTGTGTTTGTTTATGCATCTTTTAGTGGTAGTCGTAGTTGTTGTCGGAGATCACTGAATTGGTGGGTTGTGGTAAGGACTCATCTAGTTGACATTCTTAGTATATAGTACGTGGATACGAAATTGATCGATAATGAATTCAAAAGTAAAATGGAGAATCTAACACGAAATGTTTGGGGTCTACACTTACTTGATCCTTGTAGATAGAGATGAAAATGACTTAATGTTATATTTATATATAAGAAAGATAAGGTTAGTAAAAAAAATTGCATTATTTTTTCTTTAAATGTCAAGTGGGCTGAATTTAATTGAGAAAATATTTAATTTAGTGTGTTTAAATATGGTTGAAGGAAGGGAGGGAGAAGTGGGGGAGGGTGTATTTAACTCTATATTTATTATTTATATACTATTAATTTTCTTATAATTTAGATTATGATAACGTACAAAGGTAGCCTATCTCTCTTATTATCTTCGCATAGCAAATGGCCCGTTAATGATATTCTAAACTAATTTATAATTATTGGATTCTCTTGACTAAGTAGATGTGTTATATACGAAGGATGGCTGCATGCATGAAACACAAAAATAAATTTATGAAATGTAAAACAAATAATATTTACTTGACTATTATTGGATCCAAATTATTAATCTCATCAATGCTAGTGATTATCATAAATTTATGTATAGTCGATTAATTTAATGTAAAGTTATGTTTTTATACTAAGAATTGCAACATCTTTATCATATAGCGGATACGTTCTTAACGTGTGTTTTACGATTCTGAAGAGATAACACAAGCAAGTAGATGTTTATTAAAACCCAATTTGATTGTAGCTAGCTAGCATAAAGATGAATGAATGCTGCATGACGCTTACATTAATATACTCCTGTCATGCTATTGCTGTTAAGGACAAACCGCCGTGACATAGCACAACATCACCGACAACCCAACTTTTCTTCCTTATCATTGGTCCTCCTCCTCCTAATTAACTCTAATAATTCTCTCAAACACGCTCGAAACATGACAACAGCAGCAACAACAACAACAAAACGTTTTCTCTAGTGGGCGTGTTTAGTTTTCTCACTATTAAATTTGGACCAAATTAATTGAGTAGCCATAAATCGGACAATAATGAAGCTACCATGGAGAATTAGGCATCTGTCTGTAACTTACTCTTAGTGCTAGCGCGAAGAGTTTGGCCACCAACCATCACTCTATGGTGTACTATACGTATATTTGTACCTGGACAAGAGCAATGTATACCTAAAATTCGTAATATTGAATATTGACAACATATCGATAATAAATTAATAAAAGGGGTTGTTATAAGTTTTACTTTATCTTAATTTTTTTTTCTATCTTTTCAATTACAACAAGGCTATAATGGTAAGACTTATTCAAATAATAATATTATATATAGAGCAAGGAAGAAACAGACATTTGGCCACCGTCGGTACATACATCAAGTTGGTGGAGGCAACTATGCATGGTAGGCTCCAGTCAGTACCAACACGCACCGCCATTCTCGAGTCATCTCATGCTTAATTAGTTAAGCGATTGGACATCGACGTTTCAGGGCTGCCCAGAACCAGAAAACCATAGTCATCGCTGCTGCTTTTGGTGATTTCCAGCTGTGGCCTTTACATATCCCACTTACATATGCTTCCAAATTTTGCTCAAAATTAGAAATAAATTATTTCAAAACGATATAAAAAATATATGTACAAATATGTCGAGGAAAATGCCATGAAGGTTGGAAAGAGTCTAGCTATATATTTTCTTTTTAATGCCTCATCCAGTCCAACATCATCTTCATATATACTTTATATATAAAACCAACAAATCTGCCAATCAGGGTTACTTTCAGTTGATGAGGAGATAAGAGAGAAAGTATTTCCAAGTTGAGGCAGTACTAGTACTGGTCAACTGAAAGATATTTGGCTATTTGCTGATTAATAAATAAAGTGAAGCTAGCTAGCTAGAGAGCTGGCTGCCTGCATGCATGGACTTTTTATATTCGATTCAATCCATCTAATTTTCCAAGTCATTTCATATGCCTTATCTTAATGATCTCAATTCAGGAATTTTCATTGACACCCTATTCCTTCAACTTTCTGTTTGTGGACACCATGAAAATGAAAGATCAATTGAATCACAAATGACATAAAAAGAATTAAGATTCTTTTCTCATCTGAGTTTATGAGAATTCCAATCACAATTTTATAAATATTTATTAAAAAGAAAAATGTAATTAACTCATATCAGGAGTGAATTCGGGTCCTCTATATATATATATATATATATACACACACATATACATATATATGTTTGATTTGTGCAGAAGAATAAAATGGATGAGTACAGAAAAGGTAGAAATATTTGCTGGACTTAAAATCAAACATGCTTTCATATTTGAAGATTTGATTTGCATTTAAAAGGGATCTTTCTGCAATCTTCTGCTAACGAGGGGACCAAATTGATGATACTAGATCATTTTCTAACCGTCCTTTCGCTCCCTCTTCTCCTGCACTCACTGCTTTAAAGAGCATATTACGGTATCTAACCCAACAATTTCGAGATTTGATAACAAATCTAGTCCGAACTGTTTCATCTTATTATATTAATAATTTAAATATTCTAGTGTTGAAAGACTTTAATTATTTGATAGTTTAAACTTTTAAATCAACTAATTACATATCATTTTATCAAAGACTAGACATCCCTAAGTGATGGGAACCTGAATCAAGAAAACAAGACAACCAAACTCAAACAAACACACACTCAACACACACTCAACAATCACTTACTCAACAATATTTGTTTGAATAATCCTTTTAATATATTAAATAATCAAAGTCTAATCAAGTTTGACAAAATCTAATCAAGTTTAACAGAATAATAAATGAAACCCTATATTTATATTAATCTAACCCTATTAGAGTTTGAGTTAAATTAAGAAAGTCAGAATCACTAATTGAGTCAAAATTTCAAAGCTAACAATTCTCAAATCAAAGAAACCCTAAATAATCAAATTACTAAAAAGACTAAATTACTCATATTAAGCATTGCCCCAAGCTTTCAAACCATTAAAGAATCCCTTTATCATAAGAATGGAAGTCAGAAATAATAAATTTACCATGAGATTGACGAATCCCATAAACATTTAAGTTGAAGGCAATTTCATGATTCTCGTGTTCATAGTTACTTTGGCAAGCCAAGCAAGCTATTATGACTAAACTGCAAAAATCAGAAGGTATGGAGGAACTGCAACAAACGGGTTAAACGGTAGATTTTGAGACATTGAGAGACTAGCAGCATTTCAAAAATTTTGGGGTTCGATTGATATTGTCCAAGGCAGCCTAAAACTCTGATTTTCCACCCACTTTTCCATTGAAAAAAATGGCGAACAGAGGCAATGATTTCAAGATCGGTCGGAGTTTATTGGGAGGGGTGGTGTCGTCTCACTTGTCTAGGGGTGTGGTTGTTGATGGTGGTATTTATGGTGGTTGTTGAACAGTTTCTGTGGATTTTGAGGGTTTTTCGATTATTTTTAGAGGTTGGTGAAGAAGGGAAAGTTGATGAGGAATGGCCGATCTTTGGTTTGATGGGATTGGTGATGGCTGACGGGGTGGTGAATAGTAACTCTGGTGGTGAATAGTAACTCTGGTAGTGAATAGTAGCAGGTGCTATGTTTAAGGTTTATGAAATTTTTTGGATGGTTTTGTGGGAGCGATTTGTGGTAATTCATAGTTGGAATGAACAAGGCTCTGAACTATTTAATGAGGAACCGAGTCAAGAAAACAGGATAACCAAACTTAACAAACATACACTCAAAAATCACTTACCCAACAAAATTTCTATGAATAATTCTTTCAATATTTCAATTAGCAAAGTCTAATCAAGTTTAACAAAATAATAATGAAACTTTATATTTATACTTATTTCTATTAAAATTTGAGTTAAATTAGAAAAATCAAAATCCCTAATTGAGTCAAAATTTCTAAATTAACAATTTTTTAAATTAAAGAAGCCTTAAATAATTAAATTACTGAAAAGATTAAATTATCTCTAATGTAAAAATAAATCATGCTTCATTAACGGAATTCACATTATTGCACATATATGTCGTGCTGTTATTATTATTATTATTATTTTAAATTTGGTTCAATCTTGTATTTGGGCTTAGTTTGTGCATAAGTGAAACGATATATCGCTATAACTAATACTATTTATATCACATGATTTTAAGATTTATCTACAGTGGCAAATTTACTGTTCAACCTAGGGGGCCCAGGCTTGGGCCCCTCTAGCCCAAATAGTTGGTCCTTAGTGAAGAGAAAAAGAATTTCATCTTAGCCTTATATATATATATATATATATATATATATATATATTACAGTTTGGCAGTCAAAATATCTAAATTCTCATATTTATAACAATGATAGTGAATTATTAATTACATCATATTTATGAGTTATATTATAACTATGTCTTCTTCCTTTCTTTATTTTATTATTTTTAGTATCTTACTAGTGAACAAAACTTAACTTTTTATACGTAGACTTTCCTTTTATAAATTTCTCAAATTTTTAGTTACAGAAGGCAAATCTACTTTCTAATTTTGTTTATATCATGATTTCCTTATTTCAAAATATAAAATATATAAAAATTTCAATGAATTTTCTACCAAAATTGAAAAAATTACAATAATTTTTAAAAAATATGTACACTTTAGGATAAGAAGAGTTTCATATTTAAAATTTTAGTTTTTATTCCATTTTTTATCACATATGTTATTTAAGTAATATATTCATTCATTTTTATTTCGTTGATTTGGATTAATCGATATATAATTTTATCACTTCATTTTCAAAATTTGTATACAAGTTTATGTTTGATCAATGTTTGTAACCAATTTATTTTCTCATACTTAAACTTATAAAATATTTTTATATTTTGGCTCCCCCAACACTAAAATCCTAGAGCCGTCTTTGTTTATCTAAATGACCTATTAAGTGATATAAAATCTTTATACGACAAGACGATGTGATGTTGAAAAAGATATTAAGTAATATTACTTCACTTAATATATGATTCTTTTGATGAAAATTTAAGATAATAAATTGAAAGAAGAATATTATTACTTCTCTTTCTAGTTTCTATGGCGGATGGCTGATAAGTATTTCCAAAAATTAAAAAGAGTATAAACAAGATACAAGTTGTGATGTTTGTTAGGCTAGGATGAGATTCCAAATACTAGAAAGTACTTATCTAAGGCTCTCGCTAGGTTTAATATTTAGCGTTATCCACACGTATATATATAAACATAATATAATTGTAATCTGCTTCATTTTATTATTATTCATTATAGTGCATATGATTATATAGAAAATCTTTTCTGCAGCGGATGCATCACGTGGCTAGGAAGTGAGATAAACAATGGATTTTGCATTCTTTGTATCCTATTTTTCTAGCTTTCCATTAAGCGGATGCACTACATCAGTCCAACTACGTAGTGCATCCGCTGCAGGAAAGTCTTTCTCTGTAACTATAACACAAATCAACTAAATATATATTATACTAATTACCTGTAGAAGCCACCGACATCATAGAGGACTTTTTTGATTTTTTAATTATAATACAATACATTGCAGTCATTTGTGATCACATAGCCATGCACAGAATTCTTATACACGTCGGATTCTTATCAATGAAAAGATTAATAGTAACTATTATACATAAAAGAATTAACAATTATTGTACCAATATCTAACGATGATGACTTTTATAATTTGTAAAATTAATGTTACTATTCGTACGTTTATGATAATATGAAGTTCGGTGAGGTCAAAATCTAATTTAATATATAATATTGGTTGAATTTAAAATTTAGTGCAGTGTCTGTCTGGATCATCAGTGAGAACTTTCTCAAACATAATTTTTTTCAAGCAGGAATTGCAGAAAGAAAGAAAGAAAGAAAGAAAATGTTAATATTTTTTTGTCTGGTTGTAATTATATGAACGCGTAAACGGCCCACAATTGGATTGACAAAAAAGGCTAGTTGCTAGGTCAATTTGTCCACACCAACAAAACAAAACAAAACAAAATCCAATCCCCATTTATTTATTTATTTATTCTAATTTGCAACTAAGAGACATCCACTGTAGCTTCCATGGTTAACTTGTCCCCTCTACTACCCAACAGTAACAGTACAGCCGCCGTACACTGTACACTGTACACTGTACATACCCACATGAACACGATGATGATGATGCCAATTATTGCTTCTACGCAATGCAAGGTCTTCATTTCAATGGTAACTTGATTTTATAATGTTACATTTCAAGGAGTAGTCTTAGTATAGGATGATAACACAAACATCCACAAGGGATTATTGGGTGAGATGTTGTATTGTATTATTATTATTTTTTTAATGTTTGAGGCATAATTATCTAATCGAAAAATGACCAATTTATTAAATGAAACGATTGATTTTCTTTTATGAATAAAATCTTCAAATTGATAAATTGGTAGACTCATACATATCATAGATGGTGATTCTAAGAAGATATTTATGAAAAATTTCAGTGTCTTAGCTCAGCCAAAATAACCTTTCCGTTAACCGTGCGTTTTGTTATAACAATTGCATGGCTGTTACTGCAAAGAGAAGTCGACTCCGAGAAATAATTAGTAAAAACAAAGATGTAAAAAGTGGACTTGACTACTTGATTTTCAGTTGAAGCCAAAAGAATGATTCATCTCCACATATAGTGCGCTTACCTCATCTCTATGGTCCCCTTACAATCAGTTCATGGGTCCATTTTCAAGCACACAGATACATTCATATCATAATATCTACTTTGCTTGTTATATAACCGTCCCACCAATCTGTATAAACCCTACAGCTGTCCTGTCTTCACTCTTTCTAATTTTGGTTTTGTTTACTCACTGATCACCCATTTGACTTGAAGTTCAGTTTTTTATTGTCAGCCTTTTCCTAGTTTAAGTTGGCTGTTACATGCTTGAGGCAAATGGAAAATTGGTGGGGTCTATGCAAATCTTTGGCTATATTGGGTGCCATCATTTATTATTATTGTTATTCATTGTTTTACGCTATTGGTTTGTAATGTGTTGTCTTTGTTATATAGAATGGAGTCACTAGTCGTAATCAGTGTTTGTCTTTGGTTTGGCTCGTATAGAATTGTGTAAGTTACTAAATTAGTTTTTGGATTTCTGGTGGGGATTTCCTTAATATGATTCGTTTCTTTAATGGGTTGTTAATTTGAATGATTTTAAATAGCCAGTTGGACCTTCTTGATTCTTAGGTGTAATCAGCTTCTGGGGGTTAACTAGTGTTTTTGGGTGTTTTCGTAGTTTTCAATTTTACAATTGATTGGCTTTTGTCTGGTCTTTATAGCATTTCTGTCAACAGCTTTTCTTGCCCGCTGCATTGCTGAAAGGAATGCTTATAGCATCAATTGGTTTCAGGACTAAAGAATTCTTAAGCTGAAAGTGACGTGTTGAATTTTTGTGGCTTAGTTTTTGATTTCTTAAATTTTCAATTATCATGCTATGCTGTTATTGCATCAGAAAATTTGGACGTAGGAGGAGGACCATTAAGAATTTCTTTTTAGGCAAGTTGAGGTTGTGGATGTCTCTTGAATAAGGCCACGGTTTTTCTGTCTTTTCTTCTTGGTCATATGGTATGAAAGATGAATCTTCCTTGTATTGGGCACCCAACCGCCTAACAGTAGACCTTGTTTTGTAATGGTCTCGGAGCTTATTATATAAATACTAATCCTTTTGAACAGTGGGAGTCAGATTCTTATGTGCCGTGCCTTCTTCCATATTTAAGTACTTGTGTCTTGAAAGATTATTTTTTTGAAGTGCTTGTAGGATTTCATTCATAGTTCTTGATCTTGAGACTATGAGAACCAGGAGAGGAAAGCGTTCTGAGGTATGCTCCTCTGCAATTTGGTTTTCATTTGATCTGATTTTTGTGATTTTAGGGAAAAGTTTAGTCAGATTAGCTCAGGTAATTACTTTTGATTGCAGGCATTTTGGCCTTCCATTGTGATGAAGAAATGGTTAAATATAACACCAAAGGCATATGATTTTAGTGAAGATGAAGTTGACACTGAAACTGAAAGTGAAGATGATGGTATGAATATCAAATGTTTAGCTAAACGGTTTGTTTCCTGTACTTTCTATTGTTGATCCTGTTTCTCTGCAATTTTTGTTTCCAGCTTGTTCTCTTAAAGATTCACGGGTGTACATACATGAGGATCGTGCCTGTAAAACTCAGGAGAATCAGTCTGTGTGTGGAAGTCAAATTTCAGGCAATTCTTGTGTACTAAACTAGTACTATGGTCTTGTTAGAATCCAATCCCAACTTTTTGCTTGCTTAAGCTTAAAACTTATTTTTTTAATATCTACAATATCATCAAATCCTTGTGCCTTTTCTCTTGTGATCATTTCTGCAGCTGCTTTAGTCATCATATTCATGTGTTTTCTCTCCCTGAACATTTTTACAACATCGTTTTGTGCTTCAGCACTGTACTATTTATGGATTCATCACCTGAAAGTTTTCAGCGGTTGTATGTACTTAATGTTTCTCATTCTATGCCCTATTTTTTTTTTTTTTTTGTCATAACTAATTGTTGAAAAACAAACTTCTTTCTTCTTAGAAGGAAATTATCTTGGCCTAGTTTTTGTGAAATATCTAAATTTTGATGTCTCCCTTGTGGAAGGGAAGATATTATCAACTTTTTGTAAGAAAGAAGCAATTCTGAAACATCACTGTCTTGGTTTTTCAACTTTTTGGAATAAGCTATTAATCTGTTACTGCAACGTTAGCCAATTTCATTTTCTTACACCTTTCAAGAACTTGATAGAGTCTAGAAAGCTTTTACTTATCATCTGGGCTAATTTTAATTGTCTGGTAAACAATTTAGTGCTTCGCTACTTAACTGTGTGAGATTCCAAAACCTTTATTTACATGGTATTGATGTTTTATTGGTTCAGATACACCTTGTAAGGCCTATCAATCGAGACACAGAAGAGGGAAATCGGAAACATTGCGTGCTCAGTACATAAAAACAAAGGAATTGAGGTTTGGCTGTAAACCACTTGTGCTAGAAATATTAGCCTTAATTACTACTATTTGCTTTTGACTGAATATCATATTTATGCTTGGTCATCTGCAGAGTAACAGTGGGCACTTGGAATGTTGCTGGAAAAGTTCCATATGAAGATCTTGATATTGATGATTGGCTTTGTACAGAAGAGCCAGCAGATATTTACATTATTGGGTGTGTATCTCTCACTGTGGGAAATCTCTCACATTTTAACTTCTAATTAAATCTTAGATTTGGATGTTCATGAGTCTAATGTTTAATGCATGAGGAAATCCTCTCTTCTGTTGTCCCTCTGTCCTC
This sequence comes from Boswellia sacra, assembly GCA_013180625.2. Classification (NCBI taxonomy): domain Eukaryota; kingdom Viridiplantae; phylum Streptophyta; class Magnoliopsida; order Sapindales; family Burseraceae; genus Boswellia; species Boswellia sacra. Next base: position 147,140 of record SNVD02012022.1, read on the forward strand.
CCATCTTCTCCCATTAGGGCGGTTGGGCAAAGTGTGTGCTGTCTCTGTCTTTTTATCTCCTGGGTTTATCTGTCCGACATGACATCAATTGGTGCTTTATGTGACATTATTTTGTCTGTCATATGATGTAGATACATGTACGCATACACGATGTATTAAATAGTTCTATCTGCTCTCAACTTACATGGAATATGCATACAGATCAACACGCTGCAGATAGTTTAGGTTACACAAGTTTGAACCGCTGGCACGAAACAACTCAGAACAATGTCCTAATGCATCTTAGATTACATGTTTAAGAGCTGTCAACTGGCTTCTACAAACTACTACACTTTATAATGATAGAAAAATGTCCACAGTTGTGGAATTAATATATTCTCAATTTTTCATGGGGATCATGACAATTTTCCATTATATGATCTATATATCTGAAGCTGAGGATTGCTTATGCATTCCCTGGAGCATGGAATCTTATCATTCCTATTTTCGAACTGCTTAGCCACAAAGTTTCTGGATGGCTTGTACTTCCCTCACCACTTGTACTTGTTTATATTGCAGTATACTGCATTGTAGTGTTAGTATCTCCTTGTCTGGGTACAATGGTCAGTTTGTCAGTTATAAATTATAAACTGACTTTTAGATGCTGCTAGATGGTCTAGTAGTTTATATACCAGACTGTAACATCATTCTGATATCTGCTTTTTACAGCTTCCAAGAGGTAGTCCCTTTAAATGCTGGGAATGTTCTGGGAGCAGAGAGTAGCAGGCCAATTCCAAAATGGGAGGCAATCATTCGCAGAACTCTGAACAAATCTTTGGAACCTGAAAGCAAACATAAAAGCTATAGCGCCCCGCCTTCTCCAGTATTAAGAACTTCTTCTGTTGCCGATGTACTTGCAGATGAGATTGATGATCTGCCACTGGGGATAACTAGCGAGGAATATGACAGTATTAGCGGTTGCGACTTTGAAAGACAAGATTTGAATGAAGTTGTTGGTATTGGAAAAAATTTAAACTTCAGGAGAATATATGGGATTGACTTTGATAGTAGATTAGACTGGCCCGAACATTCATTAGACAAAACTCCTCAAGTGCTCACTTCTAATTCAAAATTGCGGAGGGTATTGAGCAGTTCTGCCAGAATTGGCTTTAATTTGATAGAGAATCCTGCAGTATGTAGTCCTCAAAACTTTGTATTAAATGGAAGTAGATTGAAAAGAGCGCACTATAGTTCTGGAGACCTAACAGCAACCTGGATGGAACCGAAAGAGGAGCCTGTAGTTGTTGATCCTCTATCTGAAATATCTGATGAGGGTTCTGAAGAGGAAGTTGATACCTTCTCTCAAGTATCTAAAGAGCAACATGATAATGGAGTTATTGGAGATAGAGTGAAGTCACATCCTAAGTATGTGCGAATTGTCAGCAAGCAGATGGTTGGGATATATGTATCAGTTTGGGTGCGTAGGCGATTGAGGAGACATATAAACAATTTAAAGGTTTCTCCTGTTGGAGTTGGTCTTATGGGCTACTTGGGAAACAAGGTAAAGCCTGTTTTTTCTTGCTAGGACTGCACAACCTTTTTTGACAAGTTACATTCACCCTTGAAGGCAATTATCGAAAATTTGAATTAGGTTTAGATCTTAGCCTTTTGCATGTTTTGGAACAGAAAAGAACGTTATACATATTCTACCTCATGAAAGAAAGAGGGAAAAAAAAAAGAGTCATAATCAGATTAACACCTCTTAAATTATTTGTGAACATGATGCAAACTGTGCTGAGAATTACATTGGTTGCATCAAATTAAGGAGGGTATCTACCTTCGTTTCATGGCTATGTTTTATAAGTTCATATTTTGCAGTGGTTCCTATGAAAATGTGATGCATGCAATGTGATGGACTGCAGGCTGGTATTTGCATTCAGTAGAAGAGATCACAAGATACTATAAATAAGCATCAATCAACTTAATGAACATACTTTTTCTATGTAAATGGATGTCTAATAAGAGATTGCTGATGCAGGGATCTGTTTCAGTTAGCATGTCACTTTTCCAATCACGGGTATGCTTTGTGTGTTCTCATTTGACCTCTGGTCAGAAGGAGGGTGCTGAACAAAGGCGTAACTCTGATGTGTATGAAATTATAAGACGTACCCGTTTCTCGTCTGTCTTTGATATAGATCAGCCACAGACTATTCCATCTCATGAGTAAGCAATACCGTGGCCATCAGTTTCAATTGGTATTATATAAACTATTCGTGCAAAGTTTATTTGGAAGTATCTGGGGTGGCAATTATAGACTTAGATTGGTTTTGATCGATTTATTTATAAATGTAATTCATGCTTTTATTTTTCTTATTGGTTATTGTCTTATTAGACTATTTATGACGTGGTCGTGGTTCTTATCTCATGCTGATAGTCTAGGGATACTAATATTTGAAACCCATGACAGTGGAATAAGAGAAAAAACCATCACAACAATGAAGTCAGTGCAGCTTTTCTTCCTATATATTTGCCAACAAAAAAATAAATAGCTTTTCTGTTCACAAAAAGAATGGTAAAAAAGATGATGAAAACATTATTCTTTGTAAAGCCACCATCATGAAATTAGAAAGTTAGAATTTACAAAATGTTATATTGCTGTGGAAATGAAAACTCTTAAGATTGTTTGATTTAATAGCTATTGCGGATAAAGTATTTTAGCAGATTTTAAGCTGCTAAGCTGCCCCATTTATTTATGTTAATGGCTGAATTTCTCTGTCATTTTATTGCATCTGTGTAATTTTGCATGGAAAATGAGTTTTTAATTTGTTCTTTCTGTGAACAGTCAGATATTCTGGTTTGGAGATTTGAATTATCGCATCAATATGTTGGACTCAGAGGTGAGGAAACTTGTTGCTCAGAAGCGATGGGAGGCACTTATCAACAATGATCAGGTGAGCTATGCTAAACTTATTTTTCAGCCTGCTTCGCTTTGACCTTTTTTCCAATGTATTTTTCTCCTATTGCGCTCTCTATGCTGAGGGCATCTGATACAAATTTGATTATAACTTGGTTGCTTCAACTTTACCCATGTCGCAATATTTAAAAGACCTTTTTAGCTAGGAAAAAGAACTATTATTTCTGAAATTAATCTCAATAAAGGCTAAACTGTCACCAGGTCCTTGGACATTTACGGCCTTTTGAACCAAAGGGAAATGGTTTCAACCAGTATTCGTATACTAAAGGAGACATTATGGACTGAGATTGATGATATATAATGTTCAGTTTCTTGGACATGCTTATCAGAATCACCAATACATTAGCTTGTTAGTTTAAATTAAGAGGAAACAGATACGATTGGTTAAGTATTATGAATGCTTGGTCTAAAACCGTTATGAATTTTTTTATGTGATGGATGCTGCCTCTTAAGTACTTGTAAAATATATTTTCTATCTAAAATATGCACGTCCATTTTTAATGAAAGACTATTCAATTGCTGCATGTTTTATGGCAGTTAAGCAAAGAAATATGCAGTGGGCATGTATTTGACGGATGGAAAGAGGGTTTGATAAACTTTCCTCCCACTTACAAATATGAAATAAACTCAGATAGATATGTTGGTGAGAACCCAAAAGAAGGAGAGAAAAGGAGATCTCCAGCATGGTAAACACAACCTTCTGTGAATTAAAGGATTAGAGAATCTTTTATGAAGAAACCTAATATATCTGACTGCCTTTGTTATTGCCTTACAAGTTAATCTTTATAGTGAATTAAAATGTGAATGTTAATGTAATTATGAATGTGCTATGTTATGCAGGTGTGATCGTATACTTTGGTTTGGAAAAAACATAACACAACTTTTTTACAAGCGAGCTGAGATAATGCTTTCAGACCATCGGCCAGTTAGTTCAATGTTCTTGGTCAATGTTGAAGTCTTTGACCACCGGAAGCTACAAAGGGCACTCAACGCCAGCAGTGCAGCAGTACACCCTGAGATTTTCCTTGATGAAGACACAGAAGAATTTTAGCAGTTACCAGGTATTCTAGCTTTACTATTAATGCCTGTGACAAAATATTGACGATGTACATTTCATGACTTCATTCTCTATGCTAAAGCACAGCACTAAGGAAATAGTTGATGTATCCTATGCATCAATCATCATGTAAGGTGTTCAAAATATGTATGAATGAATCACATTTGTTTCAAAGTAATTCTAAATTCTCACCACTGCTAAATTCTGAAAATATCTCAATGAACAAGTCACATTATGAATTAATTGTGTTCCTAAGATATCCCTCGGCATAGAACTTTCCATGCAATATTTCCCTTATGACTGCATAACTTAGAACCATGTTCCTCAAGATTATGGGACTCCAGTTGGTCCAAAAGTTTATCATTTGAATTAGGTCAATGCAAAACAACCATTTATGCTATTGACCGCGATATTCAATATAACTAAGCAAATGATCAATTTCAAATTGTGAACAAGGTTCACTGGAGAACCTCCTTTACACTAAAACTTATTCTGTATCAAAAATCAAAGTAATATAACAGAATAGTTGAATATTGCATTTTTGTTCAGAGTCATGGTTACCAAATAACAGTTGTTTTACAGAAAATGATTATTGATGCTGCTGCTTTATGGAAACATATTGTTGCTTATTGTGCTTCTCTGTTACGTTACATACATATAACAGGACGCACTTTTCTCTCAAGAAGGGTAATTATGAAGTTGTTCTCACTGAGGTTAGAGGAATGCAAGATTTTCAATTTCCCTGAAGAAAAGCTCGGAGAAGAAGTGATTTGTATACTGTTGAGTGTCCTATTATAGATGGTGTTGTGTGTAAACACTGATTGAAAACAGACATAGCAATGTGCCAGATACTTCTTAGCCTCTTAGGGATGACTGTGTGGAGCATGAACAACAGAGTTCTTTCTTTCTTTCTTTCCTTTCATTCTTTTTTAATTTTATTTCATTTTTAAAAAGCCTTAGAGAACCTTGAAGAAAATTATTCTCTTACTTGGCTTTATCAATTTTGGTTGGATGTATACCAATAGCAGGTCTGTAAATCAATAGTTTTTCTTCTATCTCTCTCTCTTTTTTTTTTAATTTATTTTTCCCCTCACTTTTTTATGGTGGGTTGTGACTAGACTGGAAATCTTTCACTTACATATCACACTCATCTAATTCATACAATATACAAAAAATTCCTCCATGTTCTTGCTTTACTTGTCCATTTTGCCTTTTGTTTTATAATTATTCTTGGTTCTGTTTATGTGTTGAAGAAGTATTCTAATATGAAGAAGGAAAGAAAAAATGGCTATTTGCTGTATATATATTTCCTCAATAAGGCTGGAGAATTGAGTTAATTGTTCGAAGTTTCAATAAGTAAAATTAATCATAACCAACCAAATCTCTCTTCTTGAAGAGATGAAAGGATACTCTTAATTGATTAAATAAAGATTGGTAGTTATATAATCAGCTCAGGCAGTTGTCCAAATCCAACTGAGGAAAAGCAATATTGGGGAAAGATTCAAACACGAGGTAGGACTTTGCAAGTGGATTTAACAATTTCATATCCCCTAACTACACTACTTTCCCTGATTCCCCTTTTGCTAGGTAGCTAGCTTAAGAGGGTTAGCTTTCAAAAGGGAATATCATGCACAACTACTGCAAGAAAATAGGATTTGAATTTGGAGTTATGCAATTATATGTAATGTTAATTAATTAAACTTCTTTGATTAAAAAGTATCTTCTCAATATTTATTCAATCATTTTTTTTGTTATTATAAGTTATTATAAAGAAAGTAACAGTGTTAGACAAAATTATATATTTTGCACACGGTAATTATTTCACCTAGCCTAGTAGAAATCATCAACCTTTATCAACTTCAAAAAGATTTCGGAAATTGATTATTATTAACGTGTACTTTAGGTTATGTGCTATCAAAAAGTTTTCGGAATGAGTCTTGAAAATGACAAAGTGCATTACAATATAATAAGAGAACATAAGTTTAGTCTTCTTATCTGACTATTACTAGTAAACGTCCAATGCCGTATATACGGTTCTCGCAAGACCCTGAAGAAATGATCAGTTTTTTTGAGACTTCTGAGTTGCTTTTCAGATATATTATTATCATTATAGTACTTTTTGACGTGTTGTTTTTATTATTTAGGTGGAGTTAGTTGCATCAACCTTGATTAAGAGCCCAAAAGAATAAATTTACTCGAGATAATTAAGTTGGTTTGAAAAACATGGAAGAATTTTCATTAAAATCTTAACAATTTTAAGTTCTATACGTAAACGTCAGCTTCATATGCAGTCTAATTAACTTGACTGAGACCATCTTATATATATACATATATTTACTTGCATTATTATTCTCATTTATGACTCATCATGCAAATACAATCAATGAAAATTATAAGGAGGGAATCATTGATCATCATCCTACTTGTGTTGATTTTGCATGAAACGAGCACTTTGAGTTATGATGAAGGGTTCTTGCTTTTGATTACTACAAAGAGACGTGCCCCTATGCAGAAGAGATTGTGAGACGTGATGTTGAGTATGCTGTGTTCAAAGACCCTCGCATTGCTGCTTCACTCCTTCGCTTACACTTCCATGATTGCTTTGTCATGGTTAACTATATACTATTATCTCTTTCACAATCTATATAGTCTTGAAGCTAATTACTTTACATTAATTGCTGTTGCTAGAAGTGCTCAACTTTCTCATTGTTTAAAAATGTTTCTGCAATTATCGTCTTATATATGATTCTATATCTCCTTGGTGTTAATGTGCAAATTTCTTTTTGGAGTAAAGGGTTGTGATGGATCGGTTCTGCTGGACAGCTTCGGGGGAATTGTAAGTGAAAAGCTAGCAGCGCCTAACGTCAACTCACTGCGTGGGTTCGATGTGATTGATAGGATCAAATATAATTTGGAAGTAGCATGTCCATATACAGTCTCATGTGCTGATATTCTGGCCCTGGCTGCTCGTGATTCTGTTGTTTTGGTATTTAAACTTCCTCCCTTTTTCTCAGATTTTACTGCATATATATTATTTTTTTGGTTATTGAAAGTTTGTTTTATTTTATTTATTTATTTTTTTGGTATCAGAGAGGTGGACCTACATGGCAGGTTGCACTGGGCAGGCGAGACTCTCTGACCGCAAGCTTGAATGGTGCCAATCAATACATTCCTTCGCCAAATTCATCTCTGGAAACTCTCATTGCCAACTTCCAAGTACAGGGCCTTGACATTGGAGACTTGGTTGCTTTATCAGGTGATGACTTTAATTACAAACTATTTTCAATCCTTACATTAGTCAGACTGCCCATGATAATAATACTTTGTCAATACTGCAGGTAGCCACACTTTTGGGAGGGCAAGATGTGTGAGCTTCAGAAAAAGGGTGTATGACATTAGCCTGGAAGAATATCATGATAAATACAAGAGATATAGAACCTTCAGAAGAATCCTACGATCCATATGCCCTGAATCAGGAAGGGACAATCAATTGACCCCACTTGATTTTACCACTCCTACAAGATTTGACAACAATTATTACCTTAACTTGCTTCAAGGGAATGGTTTGTTGTTCTCTGATAATGTGTTGGTCAATCAAGACCATGAAGGAGGGATTATAAGGCAGGTGTGGGCTTATGCCTCTGATCAAGACCTCTTCTTTGATTCATTTGTGAATTCTATAATAAAGATGGGCAACATTAATGTACTCACTGGAGCAGAAGGAGAAATCAGGAAGAATTGCAGGTTTGTCAACACCTAAGTGGTGGGGAATAAAATGGCTCAGATTGCTGTATTTGTATTCTTTAATTTGTATTTAGCAAGCTTAGGTTATTTGTATAAGATGATTTTGTTATAATCTAGAAGGAATATTGTCTTGTTAAGTATGATAAGAGACATGATTCTCACTTGAAGAAAGAGTAGTACTCCTTTTTGTTTATGTGTTCTGAAAATAATTTTTAAAAATGCACAATTACTAATATATTTAAACTGCATATCATTTTCCAAATTCAAAAAAATTTAAAATTAACAACATATTCTTATTAAATTTTGAAAAGAAAACTTACAATACACAAATAAACATTAGTATTTTATGATTGAACTTAATCATCTTCTTAACTTTTTGCTTTGGAAGTATGTAAGTTTGAAGCTTCGGGACTGCAACATGTCCCACTCATTTCATAATATAATCGAAAAGGTATAGTTGAACAATTCAATTTAATTCCGACATTAACTATGCAATTCTATCGCTAGTTTTTTTTTTTTTTTTTGGGTATCTTTTGTTTGTTTTCTGTATTTGTTTATCGCTAGTTGGCTTTCACCTCAAAATGAGAGAGGATATCTTTGTTTATAACGAATTCTGTACAAATAATAAAGAATGATCTCTTCAAATTTTTAAATTTTTGGACGTGAACAATCTAATTAACTAAACTATCGATCTCCATATTTGCAACTTAAGTTAATATACTTGTCATTTACGATAATGTTCACGTCTTAATCGGTTGATTGATTCTTGTCAAAGCAGACTTGAGTTGATAAATGAATAGCAACTGCATTTTCCTCGGAATGCATAATTGATCTACTTGGATAAACGTCAAGTTCGGCATTGATATTGATATGATAGATATTTTAAGTTGAAGACAAAACGTTCTAAAGGGAATAACAATAGCCACCCAACCAAGGCATCATCCCAAGACATTGTCGCTTCGTTATCAGCTTAGTACATATATTCGTCTACTTCGTGTAACATAACAAAGAGATAGATAGCCAGAAAGGATTGTGAGGCGAATTGTTAAATGGGAATCGAGTATGGTGGGTCTCTACCAGTTGAGAATGTCCAAGCTCTGGCTTCTAATCACTTGAAGGACATCCCACCTCGGTACATCCGGCCAGAACTTGAATCTGATGAAGTTCTAATTGATGAGACTCTTCAAATTCCTGTCATCAACATGGACAAGCTTGCTGATGACCTATTAATCCATGATGATGAGCTGTTGAAGCTTCATTTGGCTTGCAAAGAGTGGGGCTTCTTCCACTTGGTCAATCATGGAATACCTGAAGAAGCTATTGAGAAAATGAAGATTGACATAGCAGACTTCTTTAAGTTGCCACTAGAGGAGAAGATGGCTTGTGCGCAGCCACCTAACAGCTTAGAAGGTTATGGGCAAGCTTTCGTTGTATCTGAAGAACAGAAGCTTGATTGGGGTGACATGCTTTTTCTCATGGCCCAACCGGACTACTTGAGAAACATGAAGCTTTGGCCTAAAATCCCTGCTACCTTCAGGTAATTTACACAGCCTCAAAACAATATAAATATTGCACAAGAATTTCAAGTTTCAGTACCAATAGGTAAGAGCTCATAGACTCATTCCAAGATTTATGCTTCTGCTTGTGATTTTGCTTCTTATATCAGAGCAACCCTTGATACGTACTCAACAGAGCTACAAAAGGTTACAATCCGTCTGTTGAAGTTGATGTCTAAGAATCTGGGGCTGGAGTCTGATAAACTTGAAAGCTTGTTTGAAGGAGGAACACAAGGTGTGAGAATGAATTATTATCCACCTTGTGCACTGGCAGACAAGGTTATGGGTCTAACAACGCACTCTGATGCTGCTGGATTGACCCTGTTGCTTCAAGTGAACGAAATCCAAGGACTACAAATCAAGAAAGATGGTAAATGGGTACCCATTAAACCTATCCCAGGTGCCTTCATTATCAACATTGGCGACATATTTGAGGTAAGTAATTAGTTGTAAATCATGCAATAACTTCATTTACTACTAGTGTAAGAGAAAATAGTTAATCCATCACATTGTTATGAGCAAAATAAACTTTTATTTCTGAATCAGATTATAAGCAATGGAGAATACAAGAGCATAGAGCACAGAGCTACAGTGAATCCAGAAAAGGAACGCCTTTCAGTAGCGGCCTTTCACGGTCCAAGCATGAAATCGATAATTGGTCCTCTGCCAGAACTTGTGCGAGACAAAGCAATTTACAAGAGCTTAACACACGATGAATTCATAAAGATCGTTGTAGCCAGGAAACTTGATGGCAAGAACCTGTTGAGTCAAATGAAACTTGAACTCTGAAATAGTAAACTTTAGTTCCAGTAAAGCTAACATCGGCAAATGTAATCAACAGACCATATGTCTCTCCTTAGCCTATTCCTTACACAAGGATAGGCTGTGCAGTTTTAGTTCGGAGATAGGGCCCAAAATTCCATCCTATAAGTAAATTCAGGAGTTCCTGCTTTTCCTGAATCTCAAATACAATAAATTCCAACAAATTTCAGTAGACTTTACAACAAAAAGTATGATTCGATGATTGAAAAAAAAATACTACATGACAGAATCAACCGAAGACCCCAAATTCTGAAATCATGAGATTCAAGACAAGCATTTTTATATACTTCTTTAGTTTTAAGATAGCTTTTTTCCTTGCTATTTTTAAGATTTTTAGCCTTAGCTAAGAAAATCCTTAAACATAAAGATTTCCTTGACATGTACCCTAAGGACACATGTTAAGGTCATAAAAAGACATTTTCATTATATCAACGAATAAAAAATCATAGTCCAATATGTTTTCACCATTAAAATAATCAAAACTTATCTCCTGTAACCTCAACATGTAAGCTTAGGGCACATTTTAGGCTAGGTCACACATTAAACACAATTCAATTATAACAAAAATGTTATGAATCAAACAAAAGCACACTATCATTTTACACAATTATAATATAAGATTTCACTATCTAAACAAATTAGGTAAGAATAAGGCATCAGCACCCCAAGGTGATAGCATCAATGAAAGATTTCAGACGCAAATTACCCATTAAATATAGTAAAATTCATCACCTGCCCAATTCCCTACGGAAACAGTCACAACAGCAACTAGTACTAAATTGCTGAACTCGACCATAAACTTTCCTATTCTTAACGATGTAAGACAGTACTGGAGAGCTAGCTTGTCCAGGCACATAACTTGCATTGCTATACAATGGAAGCTAAACCCCACTCACCCATATCAAATGCCTTTAACACTGTGCTATGATGGTAGATAGCATCATTTCATAGTGGTAAAAGCATCCAAAAGGATGGAGATAAAGACCAGCATTCAATTCATTTAACAAATGTATGAGCTCATGGAAAAGCCAACAATCAGCTGTTACTAACTCAACCCTATCATAAAAAATAAATAAAATGATTAATCGAAGAAAATTAACTAAAACAAGCTCAGAACATAAACAGAGCATATGGGCATCAGTTCTCCAAGGTGATATAGCATCAAAGAAAAGTTTCAGACGCAAATTACCCATTAATAAATGAGATTCATCACTTGCCCACTAAAATTAAAGAAAAAAATATTTTTGCAGGAAATTAAGCGATCAGAACCTGTCGGGATTCATGCTAACATCACACTGTAAGTCAGTGGATTGACAGACTAATGAATTTCTATCTTCACCTCGCTTTCAGACATTAAAAGTTTCAATTAAAAAGCAAAAAACAATGAAACCCCACAAACCAGATTTAAGAAAAACAGAAATTGAGAAAAAGGGTAAGCTCAGAACTTCTTAGAGGGATGTGTTGCCGTCACAGACGGGCCATTGACCCGTCTTCTTCGGTACACGGCATATAAGTTTCATCATAGCAAAACTGTTGTGAACTGTAACAGAGAATAAGCACAAACAGAGAAATCCAGATCCTGAGGAAACTTAGACATGATAGAAGAGGAAGAGATGGCTTAGGAAGAAGAAGAGGATGAGAGGGTTTAGGGTTTGGGTGAAAGGAAGCCGCGACAAAGAGTGCTTTTATAGACACGAGCGCAGCCATAGATTGAGAAACCCTAAAACGTGCCTCTTACAATGCTTTCTTTTAAACTATTAAAAATAATTTATTTGTTAATTAAGTAATTAGAAGTATAAAATTCCGTTTTTAACCAATTAGACAATATTTGTGAAATTCGAATCGCTAATTACATATGATTAGCTACAAGTGGAGAAAGTTTGTTGGATATATCTTAAATTTAAAAACAATAAAATATGTAATTATAATAATTTTTTTTACAACCTTAGGAAAGGTCACCACAATTTACACTAAAAACACTATCTAAATCTTTTTTTTTTTCAAAGTTCATCTATGAAACAAAAATCATAAGTACCAATCAAAATTTATTTTTTTAACTTAAATGAATCATTATATTTATACATCTTACTGATAAGTAAAAAAACCAAACTCAAGTTTTTAAAGAAAATAAAAAAACTTCCTTGTTGAAACAAATAAAAATAAGCAATTTTTTTGGCCAAAAAAAAAACTTGACTTTGTATTAAATGATATACTCACAAATGGTGCTGTACGTAAAATTGTTTTTACAAACTTAACTTTACATACAAATGTAATATTATTACATGATTTTTACATTATCAACCTTAATTAATAAGTTAACATTTTTTCATGTACTCATCAAATCATTTAATATCATAATAATTTATAAAGTTAGATTTGTATAGATAACTTGTAAATACAGTATTATTTTATATTTATGAAGAGCAAGAAAGTATTTTCACAAGGAAACATAAAGTTACTAAAGATTAAAGTACGAGATAATACTTGAAAAGTATAGTATTGCTAATATACAAATCCACAGTTACAACAAATATATTTCCAACCTTGAGCGTGAGCCTTCACAGCCACGGAAAAAAAAAATAAAAAAGAGGGTGCATTCATGTTTACAACACAAAAAGTTCAAGTGCCCCAAACAAGTTTTGTTGCTATACAGGGATGATGGTTTGAGTTCGGTTTATGGCCATGAACAATTACAGAAAAAACTTCCGGGCAAAAGTTTTCAAATAGGATTCTGATCTCAGTGACTGGTTAATTGAAGCAGCCAAGATTATAGTCTATTTTGATTCTTTTTTGGGTCATGTGAGGAGATTGAAAAGCAACCTGCAAGTTGACAAAAGGTGCCACCTGCCAGAAAATTTGATGTATGTCGAACCAGCCACGTATTCCGGTCTAGTTCAGCATACAACCATCCAAGCAGAGATCATCATGTACAATTTAGATATTAAAGAAGATGGAAAACAATATGAAAAAGGGGAATGTCAACCAAGATGAAAATCTATTGGAGGAAAAAAAAAAACTGTGGAAAATGATAAATTGAAGCTACGAAACAATGTAGAGATTCTATTCTCCCTTTTTAATTGCGAAGATTAGATTCTAACTAAACCTACTCCAATCCTATGACCTTCTTTGACACCCCCAAGACCTGATGTGGCCATGAATAGATATGAAGGAGCTACTGAAGTGCTGATATTCAGTTTCTTCCCTGATTTCACTGGAAAATGCTACTCACGGAACAATCATCGTGAACACGCCATATAGTTTCACCTAGCAGGTTTGCTACTGAAAGAACAGTCAACTCCGGGAAGTAGTTCTTCTCTGCTAGCGGAAGTGTGTTTGTGATTATAACCTCTTGAAACAAGCCACCGGACAACCTCTCAATTGCAGGAGGGCTGTGATAAGAAAACGACAGAATCATAACTCAGAGGAAATATGTGGGTAAATGTTTCAACTTTAACTTGCATATGCATAAACAATGTAGACTTGTAATTATACTGTTATGTAAGCTGCAAAAGTCAGACATCGGTGACATTGTTCAGTATATATCCAAATTTTTAACAGTTTATACAACTCACAACGATAGAATGCACATAATATTGACTGACAGAATGGTAGATGGGGTCAGATCTTGGGACTTATTTCATCTTTTAAGAAAAAAAGACGCAAACTTCCAGATATTCATCTATTTCAATCTAACAGTTATGCTAACACTAAATGTCAAAGTAAGAAGCCAGTACTAGACTGCGACTTCAAGTCAGCATCACACTACAGCTTCACGGGCAAAATCACACAACTTTTCCTATTAGCTCAACCTAAACTAGAAAAGATATTGACAGCCTTGATCATTCTCTTGGCTTGACATAAGCAGAAATGACATCACCAGTTATTCAGCCTTGATTTCTAAGAAGAATAGATTAGACCCTTGACTTTTAACAAGAGAAGTGATAATAACACAATTTCAAGTCATCAAAGTTAATCATGCAATTACAATTAATGATGTCTCTGAGAAAATTAGAATTAATTGGTACCTGAAAACAGCATGCGTGCAGCATGCATAAACTTCTCTGGCCCCTTCTTGATGCAAGAGAGCTGCTCCTTTTGCAATAGTTCCTAAAGCGAACAAAACAATTAAAGGTTGACGTAGAAAAGAATATTACCAAAAAGGCAGTTTTAATCATCAAAGGTACCTATACTGTACTCAGGAAACTTAGCCCAAAAGTTCGAAAAATGAAAAACAAAGAAAATGCAACAATTATCCAAGGATTTAAAGATTTAAATCCTAATGAACTGAGATCACCAGTGCAACCTTCATATTACTAACTAAAACGTAATGGGGAAAGATGGCAGGCACACTGATTGAAGAAATTCTTACTCATTTCTCTTTCTGGGGGGATGGATTGCAAAGAAAGAAAATATTAACTTCATTATCATTTATAATAACAGGCCTATGATCTGGTATGAAATGAAGTTTACTTCACTAACCAGCAGTGTCGATCATGTCATCCACCATGACTGCAACTTTTCCTTTTACATCACCAATAAGGTTCATCACCTGAAATTTAAACATCAGGCAAAATAGGATGTGACTGATGTACTAGCTACTAAGAAAATAAAGAACAAAGAGAAGCAAGCTTTTGCTTTGCATCAATATTGGTTCACTAAAAACTAAACAAAAAATCACTTGATTAGCATCATTACAGAAAAATTACTGATCGAAGCAGGTTGCAGTAAGTGTTAGCTATATAGATGGTGATTTTTGAGATGAAAGAATCAATGAAGAACAAGAAACGTCTTTACATATATCAACAATATATAAAACCGGAGAACAATAAAGTGAGAAGAGTTGTGCTGCAGTTAGTACCTCTGCGACATTGTGTCCCTGACGCCTTTTATCCACAATGGCCAAAGGTGCATCTGATAACTTTTTTGCAAAAGCACGTGCTCTTGCGACACCACCAACATCGGGTGAAACAACAACCAAATCATTAGAAGAAACCGTCTTGCTGGCAAGGTAATCAAGAATCACAGGCTAGAGAGCACAGGATACACAATCATACAAAGTCAGCGAATAGTACACAATTTCTATGCTCCAATTAAGTGAATAATAAATCAATCAGACTTAACAATAGAATAATGTGGACTACTTACCTGACAGTATACATGGTCCACTGGAATATCAAAGTAACCCATGGATTGCCCAGAATGAAGATCACAAGCCAGAACACGGTTTGCACCTGCCTCTGTTATAAGGTTTGCAACAAGTTTGGCTGCAATAGATTCACGTCCTTGGGTCTGGAAAGAATATGTACAGACAACATATAAGTGAAGATAATATGAAAGCATCTACACGCAAATAAATCCAATGCTTCAAAAGATCATTCTCGTGCTTAAAATGCAAACACAAAGAATTACTGCCACTAACTGTTCGCTATGTCGTTTTCAACACTCATAATGTTCTCCCTTTAATTGACCACTTAATTAGATGATCGGAACCACCCATTAAGTTGACATTAGTTCCTTCTTGTTTTTCAACAAGAAGAAAAGAAGAGCAAATATTAAGCAGCTGCCACCACTATTTAATGTTTTTCATCACTTGAATATTTGTCAAATATCCATTGTTAGATTGTAATCTCTGATCTCCAGATATAAATAAATAAAGATTTTCCCAAGATAAGTTCATCTAAAGTTCACAGCAGATAATTCTTGCCTTTCTGTCAGCTCTAGCATATCCGAAATAAGGAATCACAGCCGTAATATTCTTGGCCGACGCTCTCCGACAAGCATCTATCATAATTAGAAGCTCCATGAGATTCTCATTTGCTGGTGGGCAGGTGGGCTGCACCAAATAAACATCACATCCTCTAACACTCTCTTGCAATTGAACATAGATTTCACCATCAGCAAATCTCTTTATGTTGATCTTTCCCAATTCCAGGCCCATGTACCAAGCAATTTCCTATTGCATAATAAAAAAGAAGTTATCAACTACAAAGCTCCAAGAATCATAAGATACTTAAATTGCTTACAGAAAATTTAATTAAAAAATTGGAGAAGAAAGTGTTTTAAATAACTTATTGTCAACATCTTTATATATACAACCGAAGAATAGTATCAACATCCTAGGGGAAAAAATAATTTAAGGCAAGATTAATATGTGAAAAGTTAATACATTAACCACAAGGAACAGAAGGAAGCTTAAATATGTCAATAAGTATGCTAAAGTTTAAATACTATTGTTGGTACCATCACACTTCGGCTACAAAGATGATTTTTATCACAAACTTATAAGAAAAGATCACCAGAGAAAGTAATATAAGAAAACATGATGGCAATGTAAATTTTATAGCATAACTAAAAATGGTACACATTGTAATGGCTTCCCTTCTTGAACTTATGAGGAACTTGCAAAACTATTAAATCAGGTGCCATCTTGATCAAAATGACATGTCATAAAAGTTACTGAATATTGACTACTGACAACAGGTAACCAGTGTCAGTCATGCTTTATAGGATATTTCCTCTTCCCGTGTAACTAAATGGAGGTTGATGCTAAATATGCAAAATTCTTCAACCATGTCTGTTTTTACTCGTAGGAAGGAACATAAAGGCCCAACAATGTTAACGGGAAGCATGAGGCGCCATTTGGGGAGAAGTTCCGTCAAATTGGCAACTGAACTCATTTAGTTCAGAATCTGCAACAAATTACGAAAACTGAACCTAAATGGAGATTCTTTAGGTTTGTTTTATGAAGAATATTATTCTAAAAAATTATAAGGAGCTTCTAATAAAATTAGAGGAGAAGTAACAAAACAAGCAATCTTAACTAGAATAGGAGTTTGTTTCAACAGTCTAAGAAAAGCTAGCACACAAACTTCAAAATGTTTGAATTCAATTCTTCGAATGATTAAATATAGTCTAAGATTAGAATTAAACCAAAGAGATTGACATGTGTTGGCTATAATTCACATTAAATTCTATATTCACCAATGACATAAGCACAACAACACAAATGATGACTATTTTTCACATTTCTTAGGCACCAACACCTTGAAAAAGACAGCAACAGGAAACAGTATTGATAAAAAATAAACAATTACCTGCGAAAGCTCAGGATTCGCCGTACCAGAGAACAATTTGATCCTGCTACTACTTCTGCTAACTGTTTTCTCCATACGTGCAGATTCCAAAAATTTGGGCAGCGTCCGTTCATTAAGAACAGGAACATTAGGCTTCCCATTAAAATTCAAAGGCTCAGACAGGTCACATCTCTGCCACATTAAATAAATAGCCATATGAGCTCAACTTTTCAATATTAGAATAAACTAATTTGAAAAATCACAACACACTCAATCCAAGTTCACACCTGAAAAACATAAACTATTCCACTAAATCTTCCCATATCGACCAAAACAAAAAAAAAATCTTTATACAGAAATCACTTTCCTTCAAAACAAACAGAACCCAGATTCCATAATAACAAAATAACGATAAAACAAGCAAATTTTATCATGTCAAACAAACATATACATACATATATATATATATATATATATAATTCATAAATTTTTCCGCTAGCTAAACCTTCAACGAATTAAAAGCAAATTAAAAACAACACAAAACCCATCACGGACTATTTAAAAATGAAAAAAAAATAAAAACAAAACAACAAAACATAAAATAAAATAAAATAAAACAAAACAAAAGCAAGTAATGAGAGGCATAAACGCATGAGCATGTAAGTGCTTACAACGGCTTTAGAGAAATGGATTCGAGATCGAGAGTGGGTGAAAGAAGGACTGGTTCGGTAACTGAGAGAAGAAGATGAAGAAGGAGAACAAGAGGAAGATTGCAGTGCAGCTGATGCCATAACGGATGAATTATAGAAGAGAAAAGACGAGAGTTGGAGTTTCGGGTTAGTTGAGGTTAATGTTTGAGAGCGAATGGGTGAGAGAGAGCGCGTTTTCAGCTGCTTCAGGTCGCGCTTTCTGATGGTAAAGAAGTAAAGAAAGCAGCAGCAGCACCTCTCCTCTCGGTGCTTCTTTGTTTCTTCCTCTTCTCTTTTGCCTCTTGGATTTTCGCCAATTTGCAATTTATACAAGTTGGTGGTGGCTTTTAACAGAATCTACACGATGTCGTTTTCATGCTTACCTTAATACCTTCATCGATTTAGTTCCTCCGTGGTTTTCTTAAACCCCTTAAGTTTGGAAAATTCCATTTAACTCCTAAATGTTTAAAAATTCTCACAAGATTCCTTGTCATTCATCAAAGTAAATTCATTAAAATTAACGATTATAGATTACACTAGAGATAGTAGGACATTTAGTAATGATTTAAAAAAAAAAAAAGTTATTAGATTTTGGGTTTTTAGGGAATTCCAATAGCGAGTTGGACACAATATGGTCCCCAAAAGTTTATGATTTATCGCAAAACTCCTTATCGTTATCATTTGTAAAATTCATTGAAATTCAACAATATGCCTATTAATTTTAATTTTGGTAGATGGGTATTTTATATAAGTGAAATTTATACAAACTTTTGTGACTGATTTCATTGGTGACTTAATAAACAACTTTGCTACTTTCCTCCTATAAAATGACTTAATTTGGTGATAAATCTTTTATGCATAAAAAAATACTTAACCTTTTAAGGGATGAAATTTATTGAAATGAATGCAGACTTGCAATAAAATTTGTATTCTAGAAATTAATTTCCCTATAGTAGATGTAATATTATTGATAATAATTAAGGAAATTAAAAACTCTGACAAATTAAGTAGTCAATAAAATAATTTACCTCGTTCATGAACAAAGTTGTAAATCTAATAGAAGAAAAATGGTACACTTCCAATATCTTTGTTATAACCTTGGAACATATAATTCTCTTTATTATAACATCAAAAGAAATAAATAAAGAAAGCTAATAAAATACTTTAATTAATACAACTAAATAAGATTGAAACCTTTTCATAAAGATAAGATAATCTTCACCACAAAAAATGATATTTTTCTTAGTATCTTCATATTTTAATATTTATATGTGATTAATATTTATTACTTTCTCTCTCTTTTTTTTTTAATAATTTTTCATTAATCATCAATCAATGTTATTTAATTTTACTAATTAAAAAAAATCAAATTATAAGAGAATCTCGATATGAAAAGAAACTACATTTTCTTTTTTCAAAGCACGATATAAACATTTTGCAAATGTTTGTTTATATAAAATCGATGAGATGTTTACTTTTGTTCATTTTCATGTCATGAATCACAAATATGAAAAGTTTGTAATATAATTTTCTTTCATTAATAATAACCATATTTTACATGTGTTTCAATCGTTCATATATTTTTAACTTGTCCCTTTTGAAAAAAACATTAATTCTCAAACTATTATATTAAGATAGATGAATAATTAAAATTTTATAATCGAGTCAAATTTTAATACATTATTCACACAATAATTGATATAGTGTAAATTTATATTATGTTCTGAGTTATCAATTATCGATTAGAATAAACTTACATACAAGCTACACCCTTTACACGTTAAAGTGAATTCCGTAAAAAAAAAAAGATTATTATACAAATGAGTAAAAGATATTTTAAAATAAATATTTTCTCAAACGTTAGTAGATTTTACGATTTCTATTGCAGCCGAATATCTCTTACTCAATTAAAAGAATTCTACTTGTGAAATATTAGGTCAAAACTCAAAATTTTCAACGTTATAAATGTGAAACTACAAACATGTTCATTTTTATCATTAAGGGCCCGTAATATGATGGTGATTTCGATCAAAAGAGACTTTTGACTCGATGAGTCAAAAACAGAATCATAAAATCTTAATTGAATGTAATATTAATACATGTAATACAAGGGACGTATCCAGACGTAACAGGGAGAAGGAAACTTCGGAAGCGTCGAGTAAGGTGTGGAAGAAAGGGTGGTCCAAGTCAAAGAAAAGTTAAACACGAAATGACCTTTCAAATTTCGAAGGAAGACAATTGACAAGTTTATGCTGCTGCTAATTCATAATTTTGGTGGTGGGCTCATGCGATGCCACGAGGAGAATCAAATCCAAGTGGCTTCGTGTGGAGGGGATCTCCATTCTCGACCATTCAAAACTTGTTACTAGTCCATTCAAGAGTCTTAACGGCTGGCTGCAATTTGTCATGTTATCCTTTCCAATCCCTTTTGATTCCTTTTTCGACATTTAATATCTTTCTGGTCCAAGTTCTTCGAAAATATAAGATTCTTTTCTTCTTTTTTTATGAAATTAAGAATAAAAATGTAATAATCAAGATGGGTAGTGGAATTTTAACGATGTAGTTACAGGATTGAGATGGGAAGATTCGTGATAGGTGACAAAGTGTGTGGCTCACAAAGAAAAAGTGTAGCTCTTTGCCAAATGGCTAACTTGGAGGGTCAAAATCAATTATCAGTATAAGATAAGTCGATGTAAAATTTATTTTTCAAAGCTGGATAAATTTAATCTCGTATAGTTTTTCTTAAATCCCTTAGGTTGTGTTTGTTTAAAAATTTAAAAAACATGTGGTTTTAAATTCTTTTAAATTTCTAAAAATACATGTCGTTGATATTAATTTAAATGCATTGAAAAACGTGCATTTTCAGAAAATAGAATTTGAAAAATGTTAACAAACACACCCTTAGTTCTTTGAGATAATTTCATTATGGAGTAATATCAAACAATACCTTTAAAGTTTGGCATAATATAATTTAAAAATGTAGTTTTGTAGTTGTATCATTTTGCTTCTTAAGATTTATATATGTGCGTTATCTAGATCTAGTTAACTAATTTTCTTTACTTTTTTCACAAACTAAATTATAATTGAATAATTATTTGTGATGAAAATAAAATAATGTTACCTCATATTTATTAAAAATCTACATCTAATTGACGAAAATGTCTTTATTCCTTTGTTAAAAAGGAAAATAAATTAATCAACTAGACCTAAATGATACGAATACGTAAACCTTAAGGATTAAAATAATATAAATATGAAATGATATTTCTGGATGATATTAATGTCAAACATTAGGAATAGTATATGATATTACTCCATTTCATTATTTACTCTTATAAGTTTAAATGAATTATATATTGACCATTATAAGCTTTGGAGTTTATTATTTTTATTTAAAAGAAAAACCATTCTAATGTACAAAAAAGTTGCAAAACTATCTCTTAAATAAAACTAATACAAATGTTATATCACAGATTTCACTACTTGTGTGAAAGGAAGGGTATTATTTTACATACAATTAACTCTATACAACCTAACGTAACAAAATTTTATTAGATTCTGATAAATGATATAACATTCATTCATCTAATAAAATTGCATCATATTAGATTGTACAATTTTAAATGAATGAATTAATTATATGTGTAAAATTGTTTGGAAAGGAAATGTGAACGCTAGGCCTTCACTTATTGTGATAGTGGAAATTAGGACACTTGCGTGAATATCACGTATGTGCTTCTATTTATGTTCTTTTATCACTAAACTTGATTGGCATTGCCCCTTTGAATCTTGACGAATTGGGCAAATATTTATGGAAGGAAGAAATGGTAAGTTAATTAGTGAATATTTACACAAGATAAGGTACTTTTTAAAAGCAATTTATGCCTATCTAACGCCACCAATTATTTCTCTTTACGCTTGTTTTGCTTTGGTAATTAACAATTGGAGCTTTTCATAGATAACTTGAATATGTGCTACGCTAAGGCAATAAATTAATTGTTTCGATTAAAACTTTCTTAAAAGTTGGGAGACTTTTCTATTTTCAGTTATTTTTTTATCCACACTCATCTCTTATAATGCATTGAATGGTGAAGAAAAATCCTCATCTATGACTTACTTTTTAACATTCATTGCATTTATACAAAAATAAATTCTCTAGACAAACCTTGCATATTCACAAGGCCATGCAAGAGTACTACAACGTCATGCAATGACCTTTTCGCGATGTAAATAAGTGGGCACAGAGTCTAAATTATGGGGTGAGAGATTTTTCTTTCTAGCTATACATGTTACACGAGCTTTTGCGAGTTTAGCACATTGAGAGCAATTATGCAAGTTTGGCCAACATTAATCAATCAATGGAGAAAAGTGCGAACTCATCTTAATTGTCTTCAACTTGACTTGGGACTGTGGCATTTATATTTTCCGTATCATGTAACAAAGACAGTATTTTAGGAACAATAATACTACATTTACATAGTCAGTATATAAAATTTGTATACAAAATTGATGTGATATCAAATGAATGAAAATATTAAATGAATTGTCAATATAATAAATACTAATGAATTATGTAGAACTGAATTAATGATGTCACATCTACTTTGTAAACAGGATTTGTAAATGTAGTCCTACTAACCCAAAAAACAAGATAGAATCCAAGCTAGACTTTTTTTGCCATATTCACACTAAAAACCGTGTCTGAATGTGAAAACAAGAAAAATTATTGTGTTGCTACCATCAGGATGAAGGAATTTGCTTCAAGAGGAAATGGAAAAATCAATAGTAAAGAAAATGCGATACTTGGTTCTCTATTTTTATATCAACGGGTCAATCAACCTTTTGTACAAGGCGAAAACGTGTTTCAGAAGTCGGAGAAAGAAACAAATATGTGTTCTCTAACTAGATTCAAAGTAATGGGACCACAAATGGGGCATAATATGACATTTGTTACCCAATGAGACTGCAATGGACCATTTCTTTCTGTTACTACCTCCAATACGCCCGTGGCTGATCATGAATCAATCTAGCACCAGGAGCAACAATTCCTCTTGAGCTTGAATAAGTAAGTTAGGCATGAACTAAGTCATAGTCTTACTTAACCGTGCTATTAAAGGACTCTGCAGAAGGTCACCAAAGTTCGGTCAATTAATCCTTTCCTGGAGGAAGATTTGCCAACTCAGGCTCCTGTAATAGGAGTGGAAAACAGAGGAGTGTTACTTGGAGCACAAGATTTAATTGTCTATTAAATGATGGTCTTAACATTCTATTAAAGAAAATTAGATATAGGACCCAATGTTTACTCAGTCAATCCAAGGGGGTGATTTACCAAATAAATTCCCAGTGATTGGCAACAAAACAAAGAGATGCACTTAAAGAATACTGGATCGAAATTTGCAACTAAAGATAGCCTTAACGTGCTATTAGAAAACTGCAGCAGATGGCTACAAAATTTGGCCAGCCAATCCACCTCTTAAGGTTTGTTTGCCAAGTTAGGTTCCTGTGACTAGAATTAAAGCAAAGAGATGTCACATTGCACATATGATCATATAAGAGAGAGAGAGAGGCGATGTCTATACCTTTTGAGTCAGATGAGTTTGAGAGAGAGAATTAAGCTGGCAGCTCTCCATATTTGCAAGTATCTGGGCTATGGGTTTTAGATGAGGAACACTGCAGAATTGTTACACAAATAAGACAACAGAGTGAGAAACAGAATTCCATTTCAGTATATAAAAATTAAACGAAACAAGTAGAGGTACTCTTCTTTTCTTTAAAAAAATTAAAAAATAAATTTAAGGTACTCTCTTTAAGTATTCACACATTACTGTAGTCTTGCAAAGCGTCAATTTTAACAGTTTCTAAGTGTTTTAAATGGTGTCTCAGGATCATTTCCCTTGTATCTAAATAACACACATAGGGGTGTTCAAAATAATCCGACTCAATCAGGTTTTATCAGGTTATACTCAGCCTCATTAAGGAAAAACCCAAAATCGGGTTTTTGTGGAATCGGTTTCTGATCGGGTTTTCGTATACAACCTGACAACACCCGACCCAATGCATTTTTTTAAAAAAATTTTAAATTTTGCCACATGTCTGTCTATGATTAGTGGATTAAACAATTTACAATGGTTGCCACACCTGATCAACAATATAAAATGCATTCACACACACACACGCACACGCAAAGTACATGGTTAAAAAGGTCCCTTAATTTCTTATTTTACTAGAGACTATGCTAAATGGCAAAAAATGTTCATGGTCCCAACTCTAAGAAGTTCATAGAAGTTACATTCAATTGCAATTGCTTCTTATTAAATATTGTTTCCCATAAGTGTATCATATTCCGGCATCATGTCCAAAGATATTTGCATTTTTTAAAATTATATGATTTTTATATCAAATAATAAACACACCATAAAATATACAAAATACTACACTGGAATATGCTTGATTTGGATTTGGTAATGTAACACTTAATTTAACATGTCTCTATGAGTTGGGAGTGACTTCTCAGCTACTTTCTGACACATGAAGTACAGGCTGTGTTAAAAATCAGCAATGTCTAAAACACCAAAGGTTCATATACAAACCAGTGTAATCCATTTTCCATATATGCATCCAGAGAAGAAATAACCTGAGGCATCTGCTGTAACACCTGGATTAAAAAGGGTAAAATCAGAAGGCCCATTAATGTACCTGGCATAAAAGGTACTTTTTAAATGAGGTAAACATACCTGCCCAGTATTCTTAATCATAGAGGTTTTTGCCAAAAGGTTTTTCGGGATCTTTGTTAGTTGGACCTGCAAATAGGATAATGAATGGAATATATGAGTAATCATGCACAGAGGAATAGAGAGGCAAACTCAAACACACATCAAAATAGTATTGTAACATGACCTTAAAAAGAATTCATCTTGTGCAAACTAACAATGGTCATGCAAAAATATGAGGGTGAGATGAGTTGATTGAATCACAATGATAGGCCTCCAATCAGACTCACTTATGCCAGGCGACACCAGAGCAAGAAGAATTAAGGGCAGAAGGGGAAAATTGCTTTTATAATTACTGTCTTTTATAATTCTGTTATGCTTTGCTGTCATTTGTTGGTTATGTTTTGGGGTAGGGAAATTGGTTATACTGTCCTAGGAACTTGTGCGGAGTTAGTTAGAGAAATAAGAGGGAGAAAGGGAGGGAAGGCAGAGTAGATTTCTCGAGTAAGGAATTGGGAGACACTAGTCTCTAGGGAGAGCTTGCAGGACTCTCGAAGATCCTGCTATCTATCTTTGTTACCTTCTGATTTGTTCCTTCAATACAGAAACTAAGTGTTATTTTGCCATCTATTTCAATTCCTGTCATTCTAGTGGTGTGTGCAGTGAGTGTAGTGAGGTTGGGTTCTATCACACAAACATATACAAACATAGGCATCCAGTGAATCATTCCACTGGATGATTCATCCATTGCATTCGCATGCTAAGATTTATTAATCTTTTTTCAATTGTAAGTGAAAATAAGACTACCTCTTGCAACATTTTCAACCTAATCTGTACCAAATAATTTGCCTTCTAATACCTCAAGATGTAAAGAAGATTCTCAGAATATATAATTAAAACATTAATTAATTTCTCAAGTTATCTTAAACAGTTTTATTCAAGTGGGCTCGTACCCTATGTATTGTAGACCAATTTTTCTGATTCTTCCTTGAAAATTTCAGTATAATGTTAGGACCCTCACTGCTACAATGTCTTGAACACACACTCACACACACTTGTAACCGATATTAAGAACGACAGAGATGGCAAAAACAGGAAATAGGACAAACGGAGGAAAAATAGAACAGGAAATGGATTACTGCATATTTCTGTATTGGATTAAGAAAATTTAGCAGGCAATTCGAGAGGCCTGCAAGCTCTCCCTAGACACTGTGGTCTCCAAATAACAGAAAAATTCCCCCCCCTCTATTCCTCTCTCCTCCCTTATATACCAGCCTGTCCCTATTCTCTTCTTTCCTAAATTCAGGGTAACTAACTCCGCAACCTACACACCAAAAAGCAACACAAGGAAAAGCAAACAAAAAGCAGCTACAAGTATAACATACTACCCTTGCCCATATGCCAAATAACAACCCTGCCCTTCCCTTATTTCTTGTTCCGCCTACTGTAAGTAAACTTAATAGGTGGCCTATCATTACCCCCCGCCCAAGCCAGCACCTTGTCCTCAAGGTGAAAGGCAGGGAATTGATTTTTTATCAAATCGAGCTGTTCCGAAGTAGCATCAAAAGCCGGTAGGTCCTTCCATTGGACCAGCACTTCAGTGAGAAGCCCTGAAGTCCCCTGCT
Source organism: Boswellia sacra (assembly GCA_013180625.2). Taxonomy (NCBI): domain Eukaryota; kingdom Viridiplantae; phylum Streptophyta; class Magnoliopsida; order Sapindales; family Burseraceae; genus Boswellia; species Boswellia sacra. Next base: position 173,369 of record SNVD02012022.1, read on the forward strand.
TCTGTCTGACATTGAGGATGTTGGCAGGTTCAACCTTCAATTCCATGGAGGAATTGAGTTGAGGAGGAATGACTGGGGAAACAAAATCTGTGGAATTGATGGCCGGTTTCAGCTGAGAAACATGAAATACTGGGTGAATCAGAGTAATCAGGCAGTTGGAGTTTGTAAGCGACTGGTCCAACTTTGGCCTCCACCGGAAAAGGACCATAGTAGCGGGGGCTAAGTTTCTCATTCCGTCGTTGAGCCAAAGATCGCTGCTTATATGGCTGTAATTTGAGGTAAACCAGATCTCCTACACTGAATTGTAGCTCGCTTCTTTTACCATATGCCATAACCTTCATCCGAGTTTGTGCTTTGCTCAAATTCTGTTTCAGCTCCTCCAATACTGCATCCCTTTCTTCCAAGAGTAATTCAACAGTGGAGACAGCAGTGGAATTGTCCGTAACGGACCAATGGAGGAGGGTCTCGGCCATACAGAATTTTGAAAGGCGTACATTTGGCAGAAGAATGAAAGGAAGTATTATACCAATACTCCGCCCACGGAAGCCATTTGATCCATTGTCTTGGTTTGTTGGATACAAAGTAGCGAAGATACGTTTCCAAGCACCGGTTCACAACTTCGGATTGCCCATCCGATTGGGGATGATAGGCAGTGCTTCTCTTGAGGTTGGTACCCTGAAGCTTGAATAATTCAGTCCAGAACAAACTCAAAAAAATCCGGTCTCTATCTGTAACAATGGACCTAGGGATCCCATGTAGACGCACCACTTCCTTGAGGAAAACAGCAGCTACTGCCGGGGCATTGAAGGGATGCCTAAGAGCTATAAAATGGGCAAATTTGCTCAGCCGGTCAACCACAACTAAAACCGTATCAAAGCCTTCAGATTTCGGAAGTCCTTCTATAAAATCCATGGAAAGATCTTCCCATACTTGTGTAGGCAGTGGTAAGGGCTGTAATAATCCTGCTGGAGACATGGCAAGATACTTGTTCTGTTGGCACACCGGGCAAGCCTCCACATAGAGTTTGATAGTCTTCTTCATTCCCACCCAATAGAATTCCTTGGTAATCCGCTGGGTCGTTTTCAGCAATCCAGAATGCCCCCCAATGGAGCTGTCATGAAATTCCTTGAGCAGCTTGGGAATTAAGGATGAATGTTGACTCAATACCATTCGGCCCTTGTATAGTAGAGTGCCATGGACTACTATAAATCCCTCCTTAACTGAGTTTCCTGCCAAAATCTCTGCCTTAATTTTGCTCAATTCAGCATCTTCATTCACTGCTTGCTGTATCTCTTGGAAATCGAAAGAAGGAGAAAAGGCTCTGGCAGCAAATTCCGGATGGCGGGAAAGGGCATCAGCAGCCTTATTCTCCAGTCCCGGTTTATATTGGATTTCGAAATCGAACCCCAACAGTTTTGTTACCCATTTTTGGTGCTCAGTACTGATAAGACGCTGCTCCAACAGATATTTCAAACTTTTCTGATCTGTCTGTACAATGAATCTGCGTCCCAGGAGATAGGGCCGCCATTTCTGGATTGCCAAGACCACTGCCATTAGTTCCCGCTCATATACAGATTTAAGCCGCTGGCTAGGAGGGAGTATATGACTAAAATAGGCTATGAGTCGATGTTCCTGCATTAGGACCGCCCCTAATCCCACCCCAGATGCATCAGTGTTGAGGAGAAATGGCTTAGAAAAGTCTGGAAGGGCCAGAACTGGAACTTCAGTCATAGCTTGTTTTAAGCAGTTAAAGGCCTCCTCAGCTGCCAGATTCCACCCGAATTGATCCTTCTTCAACTGTTCTGTCAGGGGTTGAGCTATATTCCCATAGTTTCTAACAAATTTTCTGTAATACCCAGTGAGACCTAGGAAGCCTCTCAATTCCTTCAAATTCCGGGGTCTAGGCCAGTGCAACATGACCTGGATCTTTGATTGATCCACTGAAACCCCCTCTGGAGAGATAATATGACCCAAATACTCCAATTCGGTACGAGCAAATAGACATTTCTTCCTATTCGCATACAGCTTATGTGCTGCCAGAGTTTGTAGTACCATTTCAAGATGTTTCACGTGGTCTGTCAGGCTAACACTATAGATCAGGATGTCATCAAAGAAGACAAGGATAAACTTCCTCAAGAATGGCCGAAATATTTCGTTCATCAGAGATTGGAATGTAGAAGGGGCGTTAGTGAGGCCAAAGGGCATTACCAGGAATTCATAATGACCGTCATGGGTGCGGAAAGCTGTCTTGTGAATATCCTCCGGTCTAATTCTGATATGATGATAGCCTGATTTTAGGTCCAGTTTTGAAAATATTGTGGCCCCGTGAAGTTCGTCTAACAATTCGTCGATCACTGGAATTGGGAACTTGTTCGGCACAGTGACTTGATTGAGGGCTCGGTAGTCCACACAAAATCGCCAGCTTCCATCCTTCTTTTTGACTAGCAAGACAGGACTGGAAAAGGGACTACTACTGGGGCGGATTATGCCAGCTGCCAGCATTTCCTGGACCAGGTGTTCTATTTCGGCCTTCTGGATATGGGGATACCGGTATGGGCGAACAGAAATGGGCTGGCTTCCTTCCTTGAGTATAATAGCATGATCTTGGCTTCGTTCCGGAGGTAACCCAGGGGGCAAATGAAATACTGAGTCATGGGTGTGCAACAATCGGCTGATTTCTGCTGGAATTTCCGGTTCTTCCTGTGCATTAGAAACTGACAGGGCACTCAACTCCAACAAGATGCCTTGTCCTCCTCCTTTAACAGCTTTAAACAGGTTTTTTAACTTAACTTGAGCTTTACACAGACTAGGGTCCCCCTGAAGGATTACCCTGTGACCATCCACAACAAACTCCATCGTCAGTGCTTTGCAATCAAACCGGATGACCCCTAAATTTTCCAGCCACTGCATGCCCAAAACCAAGTCCGATCCTCCCAGCTCCAGGGGAAGATAATCCTCCACCACCTCCAACCCTTGCAGAGACAGAACAACTCCCTTACACACCCCTTCCCCTCTAATCGGCCTTCCAGTACCTAGGAGGATCCCGTACCCTTTAGTCTTATCCAGAGGTAAGCCCAATTTCTGCACCAGCTGTCTTGAGATGAAATTATGTGTAGCCCCTGGATCGACCAGAACAATGACATTCTCCGTTCCCACAGTTCCCACTAGCTTAATTGTTTTGGGAGAAGAGAGACCCACCACAGAATTCATCGATAGTTCTATCATCTCCGACTTTTCCGGCATCTGATCGTCCTCATCTTCGATTTGCCCCTCCTCGGAATTCTGCTCCTCCCCCGCTTCTTGTACTACCATGACTTGCAATTCCCGGAATCGGCAACGGTGCCCCGGAGAGAACTTCTCGTCGCGTCGGTAGCACAGGCCTTTTTCTCTCTTGGCCTGCAGCTCGGCATCGGATAATCGCCGGAACTGCCCATCGCCCTTCTTCGCTCCCGTCTTCTCTGGAAATGTCGTGGAACGCATTTGGGGCGTTAATGAACTTCGGACTTGGGCTGTAACGGGTTGGGCCGCGTTCTTTCTTTCTCCAAACATCCCACCGGCCTTATAACTTTTAAGGGCCAAATTTTTAACTTCAATCTTCTGGGCCAACTCCATTATCCTTCCCAGACCCGTGGGCCGATAGGCCCGCAACTCAGCCCTAATGTCTGGTTTCAGCCCATTCACGAATTGGCCCTCTAATATATGGTCCGGCAGATCCGCCATTGTTGACGAGATTCTTTCGAATTGCCACCAGTAGTCTCGCACCGTCCCTTCCTGCCTCAACGCCAGAAATTGTTCCGACAATCCTTCCTTATTATCCCGAAATCGTTCCAGCAGCAACTCTTTGAGCTCAGTCCAGGAACGGAAAGGCCGTCTGGAATCTTCCCACTGGTGCCAGGCGAAAGCTTCGCCTTCCATGGAAACCGCAACCGCCATCAGTTTCTCAGCCTCACCCATGTGGTTCAACGAGAAGAAATGTTCTAATCGGTACACCCATTCATCCGGATCACCTCCACTGAACGTCGGCATCTCTACCTGCCGTGTTCTGATTTCTCCTCTGCGCGTCTCCCCAAGCCTCCATCCATAATTTCTGGGTTGTGAATCCTCACCTTCACCCTTCACTGGGCTTCCCTTTGATTCCATCTCCATCGACTCCAGCTTCTGCAGAATCGCTGCAATGTTTTGCTCCAAGCTTTGAACTCTAGTTAATCCGTCCTTAACCGCCCCGAGGTCTCCCTGAAACCTGGTGATCTTTTCTTCCAACTCATCTATCCTTCCCTCCCCCTTCTTAGCCATTTAAGGATTTCAACCGGCTCTGATACCAAACCTGTTAGGACCCTCACTGCTACAATGTCTTGAACACACACTCACACACACTTGTAACCGATATTAAGAACAACAGAGATGGCAAAAACAGGAAATAGGACAAACGGAGGAAAAATAGAACAGGAAATGGATTACTGCATATTTCTGTATTGGATTAAGAAAATTTAGCAGGCAATTCGAGAGGCCTGCAAGCTCTCCCTAGACACTGTGGTCTCCAAATAACAGAAAAATTCCCCCCCCTCTATTCCTCTCTCCTCCCTTATATACCAGCCTGTCCCTATTCTCTTCTTTCCTAAATTCGGGGTAACTAACTCCGCAACCTACACACCAAAAAGCAACACAAGGAAAAGCAAACAAAAAGCAGCTACAAGTATAACATACTACCCTTGCCCATATGCCAAATAACAACCCTGCCCTTCCCTTATTTCTTGTTCCGCCTACTGTAAGTAAACTTAATAGGTGGCCTATCATATAACTACACTGGAACAAAAAAATTCATTGATTATGTGATGGACATATCATATTAGCATACTACAACGATCAGATTCAAAATGAAATTGTATAACATCCTTTCAATTAAGAATAAGGAGAAACTATCATTCCATGCAGAAGGGCATTCTTCTAAATAGAGATGCTCTCATATTTGGACAAATGAACCACCAACTTGGAGTGTAAGCAGAGGAAATAGCATATCCAAAGACAGAAGAAAGACCAAAGAAGGGTTTCATAACCCATGAATTAACAGGGCATAAACAAAGATATTCTTGTACAGACACATTCACCATATTCCCTCAAAGCTATCTTATCTGTATTAGAGTGGACAACACCATTTTAGAATAAACATAAACTTTAAAAGCTGAGAACTTTAGTGACGCAACTAGGGAGAACTAATTCATCAACTTTTGGTCTACTATTTTTCTGGATCTCTTCATCCTAGCATACAATCCAAGTACTACTACCAACAATTCAAAATTCCGTAGAAATCAATTATTCATGTCCTTTCCTCATGGCTGTACACCTGAACTGACAATCCATTCACATCATCCTAGACATTAATCAAAATATTACAAACTGTTGGATATGATTTCAGCAGGTAAAAGACCCCCAAGTGCTGTAGCTTTTGCAGAGTATAGGTACAGGAATAAAATCTGGAATTTTTCAGTGAATAGGACAGCGAAGATGGTTTTCTGCAGTACATTTCTGGTCTGATCTTTTGATCACTTTCTACAATCACAAGAACAGTATTATATACTGGTATTTACAAACATCATGTTAAGGTCTACTAGTCAGACCATGCATTGTTATAGTGTCAGATTAACTGAACTTACACAAATTTAACTCAAGTTAAAAACTACAGTGCTGGCAGTATTTCCTTCAATAAAAAGAGGAAATACCTGTTTTTGAAATAAGATGGGGTGTTTGTGTGCCCACAAAAATCTTGCATGAAACAGCTCCCACACTTTCTTTGCTCTCTATGCCACAACCTTTAGAAAAAATTATTTCATGCTTCCACAGAGCACATCCTTGACACACTTGTTGTTGCCCTTCGATTCTAGGATGCCTTTCCACCATTTGCTTTCGATGCAACAACTTTAGGCCATAAAGTTTCAAGCACCTGAACCTCTTGTGCCATAACCAACACTCATTCGTCGCTTGAACACTCAAAGCAACTTTATTTGTGTACCGGAAGCTCAATGGAAAATTTCCATTTGTCATTGTAAAAGCAGCCACAACCAGCCTCTCCCTTTTTTATAAATAATACAATCCTTGCCTTCAACTGCAAGGACCCAATTTCCAAAAGTCATCCTACACCGAGCAAATTATGTTCCAACTAGAACTAATAGAATATCAGAAATGTTTGACTCCTTTCTTGATTTGATTATCAATTGTGCCTTTGCCTTGGACTTGTAAAAGCACACCATTCTAACATTTCTAGATATGTAGATTTTGCAGCCACTGCCAAGAATCACACTGTCAAGAATGACACATCATTTTGGTGCTCAAGTGCACATTTAACAATTATGAAACTATCTTCTCCTTCCTTTCCTTTTATCCAGCTAGCTTAACGGGTTGCTTTGTATTTGCAGTCCTTTTGTAAATGTCCAAACTTCTTACAATGAAAGCACCGTTGTTTCCCTTTGAACCAGCAATAATTTTCAGTATAGTTGCTTCGTTTACAATTATTACACTTTTGGGAATGCCCTTCGTCGCTAGAATGTTTCCTATCAAAGTTTTCTATACCTCGAGAGTTCATATTTCTGCCTCTTCCCTTACCTTGCTTTCCTCCTCTATTTTGATCAAAGTTTGAGGGATGTTCATCAGAGTTAACATTGGGCCTAGAGTGAAACACGCTATCAACAGATTTTTCAAAGCGATATAATAGTCTTTGCTCAAATGACATTAAATATCTGGCAACTCAGATAAGTCTTTTGTTGCTTCAATCACAATAACAACAGGACCAAATTTTTTAGGCAAGCTATTTAGTACCTTCTCTATGATTTTCTTATTTTCCATCATTTCACCAAACCTCTTCATTTGGCAAACAAACCCAGTGAATCTATGATAAAATTCTTCTACAGTTTCATTTTCTCTCATTTTCATGTTTTTAAAATCCCTTCTAAGCTTTTGGAGTTTTATGGTTCTTATCTTGATACTCTCTTGATAATCTTGTTGTAAGATCTCCCAAGCCTCTTTTGCTGTGGTAGCTCCAATAATTTTTAGAAATATGGCATCTGATACTCCTTGGTGAATCTTGCAAAGAGCAATAGCCTCTTTTTGCTTGAACTTCTTCAGGTATATTAATTCAGCTTCTGATAGCTTGTCTTCAAACTTCAGTTCTACAAACCCATTTTCTATCGAGTCCCATAAATCAAGAGACAAGATAAGGGTTTTCATTTTCACACACCAAAAATCAAAGTTTTCACCATAAAAAAACGTGTAAATGAAGTTGCAGGACTGAGTCACTGGAAGAGTTTGAATCGGCCATCTGATTTGTCATAAAAGGAAGGATCTAATGACATCATGTTTGTGTTCACAAGTTGATCAGACATTGTTAATATAGATTAACTCGCGGTAGTTTGACTCAAAAGTTAAAAAACTATAGTTTCACAATATTTCCTTCAATTATTGACACAAACCTCAATCGCAACTCATCTAGCAATTCACATTATACAAATACAGTTTATAAAGACTTTCCTTATCGTTGTCTTCATGTCCCTTATTTCAACTTCCATTAGATGATTGTTCTACCTAGTCTATAAGGTTCTAAGCAGTATAGCAGTTCACATACTCATTCATGATCACTTTTAGTAGTTAAGGTTTTTATAAAGAAAAATTATGCCTATAAATGATAGTATTATTTTCATGACACAACAACATGAAATTGAGAACAAAACTATAGAGAAATCTCATCCTAATTTATTTCATTAATGCTCACAAGTCATCTTCAATTCTAAAAGCTTAAAAATTTCTCCACTACAATTCTAAACCAGACAAGTCTTCGTTTTAGCCTCGGGACAACTTCTTTCTAATATGCATCATCGAAATCCTCATGAACATGTTTTGGCCAAGCTCAAATTTGACAAATTATCAAACTTTAAACAAATCCATTTCACAAATATTCTTAAAACACGACATGCTTGGTTCTCAATCCAAATCTAAGCAAACCCATTCCACAACTGAACAAGCAAAAACTATCAGACAACAAGAGCACTTAGAGAGAGAGACAGAGAGAGAGAGAGAGAGAGAGAGGTGAAAAGGGTGAGATGCGGTGCCTGCCTGAGAAGGTGAGGACTCTTGCATGAGATGAAGAAGATTGGCGGTGGACTGTATGGCCTGCGAAATCTGATCATTCACCATTGCTTTGGCTGTTCCTTCTCTGCTGCTTGACCCCTTCGCGTTTCCACCACCGGTAGCTGATGTTGCCATCAGAATTTTTTTTGTTTTTTTTCCACTTCAGAAACTAGAGACCAAATGGAAAACCCAAATGCTGTTAGTAGCTTGATTGCTCGTCCTTTAGTTCCTTCTTTCTCGAGACTCTATTTTAACTCGTTCTTGTTTGGAACTTGATTTATTTGGATTCGGACTTACCTCAACTCGGCTCAGTATCATTATCCAACCGACTCAGTCAAGTGGGCTTGGTTTTCTTATAGTATTTAAAATTTCAGGATATTTATCCTAAAACTTTAAAGAAAAAAAAATTAAATTATACAAAAAATAATAGTTCTCTTCCCAAAAATTATCTTGAAAACTCATTCAAATGATGCATACAAGTGATTTGTTTTCCATTAAATGGACAATAGATTGATATGATACACAATTTTATACGAGTTTTGTGATAATTTTTTAGTAAGAGTATTACTCATATGGATTTTTTTTTCTTCTATCGCTTATTTCATCAATTTAAGGATTGACTTACTGAAAGCTTCATTGATTAGTTAGAACAGTGGGTATAAAAAGTAATGCTAGCAAAGGTTACTATAGAAAAGCCATATCCGGGCAGTATTTTTGTACAACTATATGACAAGAAAATTTTTATGGTTAAGAGTGATAATTACAAAAATATATGACAAGAAAATTTTGATAGTGAAAGAGTGATGGTTGATATTGTTTGAGCTGTTATACGATGCTACCAAAATGTGTAAACCACTGAAATTGTATGTTCCTTTGAACTTTTTATTAATGAAATCTTTTGAGTGTAGTCCCTTTTCAAAGGGTGAACAAATAACTTAAGACTATTATTGATCTCAGAATAATATGAGCTTTAAGAGTTGATAAGTGGGTTGTTTGACTTCGGAAGTAAGTTGATATACTTCCACATCCTGCAGCTTATATTCATTGAATCATCGTTCCAAGCAGACAGTGTCAGTGCAGGAGCCTCTGATCTCACCACGAAAAAAGGAAAAATTTTACAAGTGCTGGTTTCTGGGTAATTAGTGAATGAGAAACAAACTTTGAAAATGGTCTCAAAAAATCATATAAGAAATCCACAACTGAGCCTCACAATTTCCTACTTTTAGCTAGTTCAGGTTCAGCCATCCATATATAAAAGACGGCGAGAAATCAACTTCTAACTGAAGCAACTAGCAATCATACAGAAGGTAGAATCAAGGAGGCAAGAAAAACCCATCCACATGCATGATAGCTTTTACTAAACCTTCCAAGTCAGCTAGATCAAGTAAGCACCACAGGTCCCAAGCAACTGATTATGCAACAAAAGATAATTAAAAAACACCGTCCTTTTTTGTACACATACAACACTAGCTTGCAACAGTAGAGTTCCTCTTAACAAGGCCATGAAAAGCAGCTTTCGCAATGTGGCAGGTCAAGTGAAAAATGGCATTCGACTGCATAATGTCTAAATCATCTGTCTTGATTCAATCAACCGAAACATAATGCCTGCACAAAAATGTTCTTTTCTGGGAATTCCTTTGGCCCTAAATATTACAATAGTTTTTGCTAAACTGGCTCAATCTCTGTGATGCTGATTGCTGAGGCTGGCTAACTTGATGAGGATGGGGTAGATGTGGCCAAATATGGAGAGGAATTAAGGGTAACGTTTAACATTACATCTAGCTTTGAAATTCTAAGCGAAGAAAAACCATTCAGGGTTCTAAATGCCATACAAGATCAATAAATCAATCTCAAAGTCATCAATGCATACATTACAATCAAATTTGTTAAGAAAAGCTTTCCCATTTTTCTTAAGAGAAGAATAGAAAGGCATGCTTGACTTTTAGATTAGTACACCTTGTTAACTAGAAGCCCTAGCATCTAAAAATTTAAACATCGTTTTAATAGTTTCAACCATTATGAAGCTAAGATTAATCACGTAAGTTAACATCTTCTTGAAAGCAGCTAAAGAATATAGAATTCTGCACTGATTCGCTTGTTGGCTTCAGAATCATTATCTTGTTGTTTGGGCAGAAAGAAAGTAGGCAAAACAAAAGAAAATTTAGAGAGATTTTAATGAAGAATGGAAACTGAGGGATTTGCTAATTACCATTTTGACAATGAATCAAGGCTGAAAAGGTAAGTGCAATTAATCTTTCCAAAAATACTAGCACAATAAGGAAAGATATCTAAATTTTATTGCTGCAATCATCGCAATGGATTCTTAGTACTTAATAATATAAGCAACCAAATTTCGTGGCATAATTTAAGTTAAAAACAACAACTCGCATTGCTATACATATCCTAGAGGCAATTGCTAATAAATTACATATTTGCAAATATGTCAAACCTTACTAAGAAGAAGCAGCAGCTCTAATAGCTTTCTGCAACTCAGACTCCAAATCACTGGCCTGATTCACAGATTTCTTCAACTCCGTTTGGCCATTCCCTTCACCATTTCTCTTTCCCCTCCGCCTCTCAGATTCACCAAAACTCTCATTTGAAGATGGAAACACTTTTTTCCCATTACTATCATCTCCGCCGCGATAACTCCTTGTCTCACCAAAACTGTCACTTGGAGATGGAAAGACCTTCTTGTCAATACTATCACTTACTCCACGGAAACTCCTGGCTGAAACTCCCATTCTCATATCCTCCAAACACTGCTTCATATCTATGTTCTCCTTCTCCAATAATTCCAAGTCTCTTCTCATCCAAAAGCACATTCCTTTCAACAACTCCATGTCACCAGCACTACTCTCAAAATTCATCTTCTTCACTTCCTCTACCTTCTCAACACTCTCAATTCCAATCTTATTCAGAGTTAAATACGGCATCTTGACTAAATCCGCCGGCAAATTCACTCCCCACCTCAAATTCAGCTTTACCCTTTTTGTCACAGGCAACACTGTCTTTGCCTTTACAGAGATCCCACTCAAAGAGCCGCCTCTTTTACCATCTTTCAACACCAAAACCCTCTCTTTAACAAACCCAAGTCCATCAGTTGAACCAACCCCATCAAGAAAGCTAGGGTTCACATTTCTGAACTCATTTTCACTGCTACTACATGGCTCCAATTTCAAATCTTGCCAACCCGACGCCTCATTTGAAACCGACCCATTTACAAACTCAGAATTTGAAGGCGACCCAGGTTGCAAGTCGGGCCCGGAAACGGAAAGGGACCCAGAATTTCTAGGATTAGTGTTTGTTGAGGAGGTAGTTTTGTGCAGAGAAAAGTGGCCGAATTGAGGCTTGAAATGGAGCAAAAAGGAAGGAGAAATGGTTGAAGGGTTTGTTGGGGAAAGGGAGAAGTGGGCAGAGAAAACGAGAGGAGAGTCGTGGGGTGAGCCAAAGAGACCAAGCCCTGATTTCAGAGAAAGAGAGAAAGGGGCTGCAGGTGACGTTGTTGCAGTGGAGATAGGTGTGTAAGTAAGTCTGAAAGAAGGGCCGGAAGAGAAGTTGGTGGAGAGAGAAAAAGAGAGGTCTTGAGGAGTGGCGGTGGTGGCGGTGGTGAGAGAAGTGGTGAAGGGTTGATTGAATATGGTTACAGGTATTTTGGCCTTGAGAAGCGGTGGCCTTTGGCTCTGCTGCTGATAATCATCTTGAAGTTTCAGGGAGAACTTCATCTCTGTTTCTCAGGCTGAAAAGTGCTGAGTGATGACCGATCAAAACCTTAAAAGAAAAAAAAAAAAAAGAAATTTACTTTTACAAGTTGAGGAATTTGATTGGATGAATGTGCGGTGGTTAAGGAGCCTCCACCCATAATCCGTCATCATGAGATGCGTGATATGCATCATACGGTCATGGCTCATGCTAAGTGTTGACCTTGTTGACTCATGGACCATCAGGATTTGCTTGCACTACGTCCACATCATCATCCTTTCCTGACCATGACTCACCATATTTTTTTAATTTTTATTTCTTCATTTTCAAATATCTCACTGGTTCTGGTTGCGACTTCAATGTCAATGATGTCCTCATAATTGGAGATGGTTACTAGAATTTGAAAAATTTTCATCCTTGGTTTGATTACCTTTCCTGCTATAGACATCCAAAAGCTTATGATATAATCCGCGCTTATTTTGTAGTTCAATTCATTATATTTCTATTAACGATGTTATGAGAAATTAAAATTTAAAATAATTCTTAAAATTAAATTTCTTGTTTGGATTAATGAGAAGGAGAGGATCAGAATATTTCATATCGTATGTGGTTACTGGTTACCTACAGAATCTTTTTAAGCCATTAAAAAGTTTTTATTGTGAATCTAGAATTAAACAATAATGGTTATGTTATATAAAGTAAAACAATTGCTTTGTTGAACACTCACCAAACTTGCTTCGAGAAGGAAAAACCATTCTTGAAGAACAGTGTGACCATTCAGTTGGATCTCGTCACCCTCCTCTTTCGTTATGAGACCGGACCGACCTACCATCCATTTTGCTATTATGGAGCCATGCATTTAGCATGTAGATATGATCTTATACTCACTTAGGGCTATTTGGGCATGTTTGACATGCGACATTGTATAATGTAGTATAGTATTATATTATATAACATTACATTGTATAATACTGAAAATAATATTATGTCAAAATTATATAGTATTTAGTATACTCATGTATTGTATTAATTTGTATAAAAAAGTAAGAATTTTTTTTTCAAAAAAGATATACAAAGTATAGATATATTTTTAGTTTATTTATAAAATTAGTTATTTAGTAATTTACTGAACAGTTGTTAATTGTTGAAAAAATTACTTGGGGTCCAATGCCTTCACTGGAGCTATTAGACAATTCGAGTTTATGGTGGCATACTAGGTGCCAAATGGTCTAATGGGGGCAGTGGACCTCTGGTGTAACCCAGTGGGGGCGGTGACTCCCTTCATCTCTTTTTTATTTTTAGAAAATAAATTTTAAATAAATTTGATTTTATAATTTATCTATTAAATACATCTTTATTTATTTTAAAATTTTAAAAAATTAGAGGGTATTGTTGGATATATAGAATTTTATAGGGATAATTTTTATATTTTTTATTAGTGCTATACAATGTAATGCTAATGTCATGGATAGCTCTACATAATTTAATACAATGTTGATGCATCTAAGGGTTGTACTTTGTATTAATTAATACTATACTAAATTAGCACCAAACACATGTATTATACTATTTAATACAATATAGTAAAATAGTACTATACAATGTCGCGTACCAAACATGCCCTTTTACATTCAAAATAATACTCTCCACACCTATTCTACACACCCCATTAATTAGAATTCAATAAATTCTATTTTCTTAATATCATTTACATAATTCGAAGTGAAAAATAATCCTAACATAAATTTAATAGATTAATTCTTAATTAAAAAAATTACTACAAGAATTATTTTTCCATAAGCTTGTGTGAGACATATATAAAAACTCATTTTAGAAAAGAAAAATATCTAATCAAATTAAACATGATCAACTTAATTGGGTTAGTTCTATATGGTTATTCGTGAAATTTTGAAGATTAATAAATGAGAAATTAAATTATTTAAAATACTAATAATGAGCATATCTAGAAGAATGGATTTTAAGGATTTTTTTAATGTGTAAATACCTCATCCTAACACAAATAATATGACATTATAATTTACATTTTTTTGAAGAATTAGGGTAGCAATATAATTAGATTTACCTGCCTTCTATAAAAAGTAACAAATAAAATTTATGCCTTTTAGTTGCTATAAAGGAGAAAAGTTACGAGTGAAGAGTATAGAGTATCTCGTCTCTAAGAGCATATAACCAATCATATCAATAAAACTATATGTAGAACTACTCTATACAATGTTACACATTTAACTTGATGTGTCATGGTATCATCGGATGTGTGGTTACCTTAAAATATTTGTCTTTATTTTTATTTTGTAACATTTCTAGTCATTGATATATAGTGAATATTACGTTGTAATGATGATCTTAACGACATGGCAATATAAATTGAGAATGTTGTGTTGATATGCAGTGCTAAGCTTGAGCCATGCAGGGTTTTCACTCCTCGTAATTCAGAAGAACGGCTTTCTCATGTGATAATGGATGTGATAGGTCGGACGGCAAGAGCTCATTCAGGCTAAGGCGACCCTATCTCCACTCTTTTCTCTAGTAGTCTAGCTAGCTCTAGCAAGTTTTTTTTTTTTTTTAAATTTGTTTTGTTCCTTGCTTTCTTTTTTATTTTCCTGCTTGTCTGTGACATGCTTTCTTTCTTTTTGCAGAAGCTTAGGTGATTCGAAGTTGGCCTGATGCAACTTTACTTCAAATATTACTTGTGCTGGAGGAAGAACTTTGATCTTTCTTAATATGTGCCATGCTTAAATAGGATAGAGAATTGAAGACTTTGTTAATTTATAAGTGTGTTTGGTTTTATGTTTGACAGTGTACACTTTGGTCTAAGAAACTTAATTTTGGATTTCTTGTTGTTTATATATAGATAACAAAAATGCTTCTTTCTTCTTGGAAAGGCACTCCGCCATTCACCATCATGAACCATACACTGCTGCATCCATTGTTTTGCATATCCTGTCAAGAATCTCAATCATTTAAATTTACAATAATGCTAGGCTTATAAACTTTGTAAACAAACTAATATATCATATAGTGACTGGAAGAGTAAATATATAAGTCAATTCATTAATGAAGAGTGATGCCGTGTCGATAAATGAGGGATACTATATTAGTTTTTATGTACTAAAAATTTGTGTAGGAAGCTTGTAAATGTAACACTACTTACTCTTAAATCTGTTATAAGTCAAATATATCTTATATTAATAAGAAATTGTTATGTGATTGAAATTAGTGATGTTTCGCCATATCAAACATCTTAAAATGTATATAATATGAAATGAACAAATATCAAACACTATATATGTAACATTATTAAAACTTGACAAGATAATAAGATAGAGGGGTGTCATTTATTTGCATATATACTAAAGAAATGAGAAATGTTACTTAATGCTTATTTTGTTTCATTGATTTGCATACTAAAAATCTGAAAAATCATTTAATGCTTATTTTCTTTACTTTGCATCAGATTTATTTTCGTTTTATGTCAGAAAGATAACATACTTTTTTTCCCTCATATTATTTTTAGCACTATATTTTATTTTCTTATTATAATTACTTTTAAACTTATTATAAGAGAAATATCATATAATTTATATTGAGAAGGAACGATTATGTGATTGAAATCGGCAATGTTGCTAGTTTATTATATTGAACATCTTAAAAAAGTGAATAAATATATGAATTGAACAAAATATGAAAGTCATGTAACATTTATTAACATGATAAGATCATAATTATCATAGAAGGGTTTCATTTATTTGCATACTAAAAAAAGAGAAAAACTGAGTACCACTTATTCTGTTTCATTAATTTGCATACCAAAAAAGGTAAAATCTAATTAATGCTTATTTTATTTACTTCAAATTGGATTTCTTTTATTCTTTTTAATTTTTAAAAAGACAAAAGAAAGTACTTATCAAATTTCTTTTTTTCCTTCGTATAAGCAGGTTCACTTATACACAATTTTCTCCAATTTCAAGAAAAAGAGAAAATGTTATGAGTTGTCACTTCCATACACATTCCCCTTTCATCATCATTCCCTATTCACCAACTCTCATTAATTTAACTTTTCTTACTCCATTATTTCCGTGCCTTTGTCTGAAACTCTCTCAATACACAACTCCGCACATTCCATTCACCGATCAACTCCTTCCCAAATCCCACCAACATGCGGCCGAGGAAGAAGGCTAAGACTAAGAGAGCAAAGAAATGCGCAGGAGATCGACTCAGCAGCTTACCAGACTCCATTCTTCACCATATCCTCTCTCTCCAGGAGGACACCAAATTTGCTGTCCGAACCTGCATCCTCTCCAAGCGCTGGAAAGACCTCTGGAAATCTCTCCCTATTTTCAGGTTTGATAATTTATACTTTTCCAGGATGGTCTGCTTCAAGAAATTTGTCAACACCGTCCTGTCCCGTCGCGATCCCTCCATCAGTATTGACAAATTCGCTCTGACCCGTCGTGGCAAGATGGATAAGGTCTTCCTGACTAAAGTCATCAACCACTTGGCCAACCATGAAGTTAAAGAACTCACCCTTCAAGTCGATTGGGGAGACTTTGTACTGCCGGAGAAGCTGCTTGCATGTCGGTCGATAACAGCTCTTGAGATGCAAGGTTTCCATCCGGAGATTTTGCCAGGAAAATGGTTTGGGTTTGACGGTTTGACGGTTTTGCATCTCAACAAATGTTCCTTCAATCTTCGAGTTAATGTCTTTGATCCCTTCTCCAGCTGCCCCAATTTGAGGAGCTTGTCTTTAGCTGAATGTTACTTGGGTGCAGTGAAGACTTTCAAAGTATCAGGACCTCGGCTTGTTGAGTTTAGCTTGTCACAGATTCTATTGAAAAGTACTGTCAGCTGTGAGATTGAGGTTCTTGCACCAGGGCTCAAGTCCTTCAGTTTTACAGATTCATTGCCGTTGCGCTTCGCCACGGTTGATCTTCCTTCTCTGAGAGATGTGCAGCTTCAGGTTTATTTACCTCATGAGTTCTTTCTTTTTAGGGAGATAAAGGAAAAGGCTGCAGAACAATTGACCAATCTCTTCCAAGTACTCCATCATGCACCATCTTTTACGCTGGCCTACAGCACAGTTGAGGTATATTTAAACTTAATTTAATGCGTATATACATCTAAATAGTTCTCAAAATGCTTTTCGTTGGTTTTTGCATGCTTTTCGTTTGAATTATTGATTCCCATATCTATTAATTTTACAAAGAATGATTTTGAATGAGTTGCTGAATATTTAATTGATATCTTTATCGTCTCCACAACTGGAACTGATAATGAAGTATATTAATTTCAACAGCAGCCCATTAATTTCAGTTCTCATGTATATTGTAGAAAATGCATTTTGGTCATCAAGCTTTAATTTGTGAATATGGGATACGATGTAGAAACTTTTTTCTTAAATAATGTTCAATATAATCATCGTTGGAAAGTTATCTAGCATGAAATATAATCCTCACAGACAAATCCATATTTCTTTAATGATTCTAAGAAAGAAATATAATTTAAGAACAAGATGATTATATATATTTTGCATCTTTATAACTATGGTTTTTCTTCAAAACTACAATTAAAATGCATTAACAAAAAAAAAAAAGAAAAAAAAAGTACTACTTTTCCATGAATGTTTGTTTTCCGGGAATTTTGTTAACTTGTACATATGTTATAATACCTTTACTAAATATATAAATAGATAACATGGTACATATATGTTTTGCACCTAATCATTCTTTCCGATCTTGTTATATAGTAATAATCATATAATTAAGACGCCATGTGATCATTCTCATGGAATTTATGTCTCTAATGTGTCAAGATTCTCATCAAGGATCCAAAAAAACTAGAAAATCAAGATTCTCCCTTAAGAGAATTGAAGAAGCTGAAGTTGAACTTGCAACCCAGCCGAAGCTCTTCTATGATTCCTAGCCATGTGACAAAGTACTTGCTCAGTGCTTCTCTTTATGCTGCATCTGTGGAGATTGAACACTACAGGTATCATCATCGTATCACAATTTTGATTTACATAATAGTGTGTTTTCATTGTCTTTGATTACAAATTTTAAGTGCTTTCTACTTTAGTTTTTTGCTATATATACACAGTTACACACTACTTGCGATTTTTTTTTTTTTGAGTTATTTAAAGCACTTATTAATGTTTAGTTCTTATTCTTATATGTTATATCGTCAAAATTTCACTTATGATTCTTTGTGGATATATTAATATGAAAAGCATGTTGCAAAATTATTTTTACTTATGAATTGATTAATTAATGTGATAGTGTTAATCAGGTGCTTGCTTATGAAAATATTTATTTATTAATATTTTTTAATTTGTCCTGTTATTTAATATATTAATCATAACTACTTAGTAAGTTGCCAAGCTCACTGATCTTTTTCTTCGTTGGATAATTAGATCTTGAAGTGTGGAGTTCATTTAACAGTTTGAGATCTTTGTTTTTTGTTCTAAGTCTAAATCACATGATTTTTGGTAAAACAAATAGCCTTCTACTTATGATAAAAATTAAAATTATCACCCACTCTTGTGAAACACACAAATGAATAACTAAATCTTGATATGCAAGAAAACTTCATAAAATTATATGTAGTACATTAATCCTTGACACAAATATATTATAATTCTACAAAATATTAAGTAGATCATAAGCTTTCTATGGGTCAATAGAGCAGATATAAATAACAAGTACTCATCCTTTTCATCATCATAATCTAATAATAGCTTCTCAATTTACCCTTAAATGCAAAATGCTATGGATAAAAAAAGAAATCTATGAGATGCTCGACATATTCCATATCAGTAGCAAAGGAAGTCTTGTCCGCGTTTATAAGGTTTGGATTTCCTTAACTAAGTAGATGCATTTTGGGTAAGGGATTGTTGCCTGAGCTCCAAATGCAAATGCACGAGGGCTAAGGACATGTGCATGAACTTAAAATAGACAATATTTCGACATGTAACTCAAGGAGGTAAGAAGTGGAGAGATTGGACAGAAGTTTGAAGTGCTCAAATAGCTTATATGGTAGGCCTTTTGGCAGAAGCAAAGTCTTTTACAAGAATAAAAAGCCATGCCAAATGTCGCCTAGAATGACACATGCTTTTTGATGTTAGGAAGAGATTTTGACCATTGGCAAAAACTAAGTGGTTAGAAGAAGAATGGTGGCCTCGATTCAAACTTTTAGTAGATGAACTTCCGATCAACCTCATTATGATAGCTAAGAAGTGAGCCCCGATCAATGACGAGGAAAGCCACAACAGATATACTTGGTTTGGGCCTGAGCAGTTCTGGTGCTTTTACGCACTTTTTAAACTTTGGGAAAGACTGTCATTTCATGAAACTTCCAAAGGAAGAATAATCATTTACCTTTATAATAATAACAAATCAGACGATCAATTTCCTTTCAACTTTCCTAATATATTCATTTAGTTTCTTTAGCATGCACCTCTTACCATTTCCCATTTACTAATATCAAATTAGATGATCTATCTTTGAGGTTGTTATGAAAAGGAAATTTGATATTTAACCATCGTGCTCCATTAATTACAAAAGATCTAGCAAAGTATTAGAATGTCAAAATTAAATATATAGTTTTGATCATATCACAAGATGCAAAGAGATTATAGAGAAAATCTTACTCACTCCCAAGGGGTAGCCCAATTGGTTGAGGGGCTTGAGACTTAGTGCTCGACTAGTTCTCATGTTCCGGTGAAGCTTAAAAAGTTTTCAACTTTTATTGTCTCCCAGGTCATGGGTTGGGGAGCCCGACTGACCACCAGTTGGGGCCTGGCCAGGGCAAAGTTGGGCTTATAAAAAAATCTTATTATAAATAAGTGCTTATGGTGAAGCTTAAAAATTTTCAACTTTTATTGTCTCCCAAGTCATGTGGTTGGGGAGCCCGACTGACTGCCTAGTTGGGGCTTGGCCAGGGCCGACGTAGTCCTGTTCAATGTGGGAGTCTAGGTTATCAAAAAAAATCTTATTATAAATGAGTGATGAAATAAGGCAATTTACTCTATTCCAAATCAAGAGATCAATAATGGTAACGTATAAAATAATATTCTCAAGAAAAAATAAGATATGGATTATGTATTATGAATAGGACTTATAAACTGGCTCATTGATGATGATTAAGTGATCTTATCGTGTCTATTGGTTTTATCTTTTATGGAAGAGATGAGACCATACATCTTAGAGAACTTGGAAAAAGATTGAGGACTTTAGCATGGCTTCTATATATTTGCTTTTCAATGTACAAGTTAATGAAACTATTTTGAGATAGATATATAGCCCAAAACAATTAGGACTTTTTTTCTAGAGAATTTAACATAGACTAATGGATTGAATATGATTGAATTAGAAATCTTTTACCTCTCTATTAACGTTATTTTTGTCATGGATGAATAATGCTAATGTGGATTCCTAATTGGACTAATATTAATTGCCTTTGGGAAATATCCTTGTTTATCTCAAACATATATGTTGTCTTAGATCTAAAATATAAAAGTTACATCTTTCTCTAATTGACTTATTACCTTGATCAAATATTATGGTATGTCAATCCATGATTGTATGCGTCATCTCTCAAATATATACTTGTCTAGAGCGTTGCCCATAGATCTGAGTAAGAGCTATAATTTAGATTGATGAGTCATACTCATGTACTGTGTCAAAATACAAGTTAATAGAAATTTTGATGATCAACAAAGATATGATTCAATTAATCGTTTATGTCAAGAGTTGAAATTCAAATGCACCATTAACTACCAAATATTTTACTTCATCATTTCGCTCAGGCTATATATACAGATATTTAAAGTGGTAGATAAGTAGATGTTGTCAATTGCACTGTGGAGTGTAAAATCTCGATCAAGCAAATAGTAGGAATCCGACTGGAAGTTCACAAGGCGTCATGCGATACCAATAGAGCATTGAAACTACTTCCCATTCATTCACTCAATCTCGGTGTCGTTTAAATAACATTGAAACTACTTCACATTGACCTGCTCAATCTTGGTGTTGTTTAAACATCTCTTTAAAAAATCTTCCCTCATCCTTATAAAAGAACTTATCTAATGGTTAACCGCTTACATCAAGCCCTCTCTCATAATTATATCTAATTCTTAACCTTTAAATTTAAAGGCACATGTAGAGATCTTCTATTTCTCGTAGAAGTAAGACTTTATTTCCTATGTAATTCTAATTTTTCATTTCTTATACTTTTTTTAGCTACTTCTCAAAAAAGTTAAGTTGAACAAGGAAACAAGCTGTAAGATCCTAACAAACTATTAAGAAAACTAATGCATAGAAGTATAAATAAAATGGTATATAAGATTTATCATAGTTCGACCAATCATAAGTAAAGCTTTTGTAGTTTCGTTAGATTTTTCACTATTATATGGTTTTTTACTTTTAGATAACTTTAAAATGGGTCAAGTCAAGTATTAAAGATTTAGACTTTACCACTAGACACCAAAATAGATTAATGAAATGCAAAGCTTTGAGCTCTACAACTAGATAGAGTATAACGATCTATAAAATAAAGATGACTAATAAATAAACACATGTAACCTCTTTTCATTATTTTTTTTTCCAGTAATCTCCTTGAAACTTTCAGGGAATAAGCTCGACACATGGTAACATTTTATTTGGGAGCTCTTAATTTCCAAAGATATGTTTTTGAATAAAAAATAGACGCTTTGGTGTGGTTGTCCAAAAACTTTTATGGAATGATTTTCATATCAACAATAAATGAAATGTTTTCATTCTAAGCTCTTTATTAATACTCAATAATGGTTAGTCTTTGAAAGGTATTCCTTCGCTATGTTACTAATCGTTGATTATATATATGTTTTTATAGGTACTTCTAATAGTAACATTTAATAAGGTATAAAAATGTCTTGGGAACTTTTAATTCATTACATCAAAATATTATTAAAACTTTAAACTTTGAAAGAATAATTATATATATAAAACCTATTTAAAAGACTAAATTCATTCAACCTGAGTTGTCAAAGTCTTACTACATGGATAAATACCATATCATGCATTTTAACCTTCCACGCTTATTTTTATTTTTTATTTTTCCAATGATATTTTGTTAATCCATATTATATGGATAGGTTGTATATCTAACATTATTGATTTTAAAAACAAGCCTACGCATGAATGTTCTCTTGCTAGCTAGCTTATCTCTAAGGTAAGGTATGGCTATTTGAATTCATGTTAGTAAAAGTTCTGTTTATTCTAAAGAGAGGGATTTTGCCTAATTAGCACATCCAACAACATTGTTTCAAGTGAATTTTACCCCAAATTTACAACAAACTAAAACAATATTATTATTTACATCAATTATAAATGCTTACCACAAAGATGTTAACTTTTAACCTAGCAAAAATTCGAGTAATAGTCTTTGAAAAATATGAATAATCCAATTAGGACTTCTCATTTCCAAATTATTTAAAAGTTTATTAACAATCATATTTCATGCCTTAAACTATAAGAAAGCATACTAGTTTTGTTAGAAATATTGTTTTTTTTTTTTACCTTTTTTTATAAGTATTTATAGCAACCTTCAAATTTTGGCTGGGAATATGTATGAACAATTTATCATAGTCATGCATTTCCTAAATATATATGATTGCTAAACCTCCAACATCACATTACAATTAGTGAGAAAAAAGGTTCTTGGTCTTATCTTTAATCTATTTGTTGTGTACCTTTTCTTGACATGGACAAGGTGAATATTACGTTCTAATGATGATCTAAAAGACATACATAAATTTCGAATGTTTTATATATCTTTTGTGTTGATATGTAGTAGTATACGAAGGGGTTTTAGCCACTCATTTAGAAGGATGCCTTTCTGATGTACTAAAGGATGTGTTAGCAAGGAGAACTCATTTTAGTTGAGGTGACTCTAGCTATCTCCAATACTCTTTTATTTGTTCTAGCTAGCAAGACTTTTTTTTTTTTTTTTTTGGTGACTGGATTACATGCTTGCTTTGTTTCTGCAGAATCTAGTTAAGATGGTGAAAGATGGTGACATAACAACTTTACACAAAGTATCACAAGTGCTGGAGGAAGAACTTTTATCTTTCTTAATCTATACTATGAGAGAATTGAAAGATTTTATCTATAGTTGTCTTTGGTTTTATGTCATATGTAGTAAGAAACTTGATCTTGGATTTCTAATTATTTAGATAACAAACGTTTTAGCTGGACTTCAATCTTCTCTCTCTCTTTTTTTTGGTTGTTTACTTTTTTTGTTTATTATATACGTGTGTGAACATATATATATATATATATATATACACACACACACACACACACACAAACACACATGCACTGTGCATCACTACTTTTGTTAAATTATTGATATGTGTAATACTATTTGAAAAAGATCGCAATCCCTAATTATTGTCACAAAAAATAGTCACATGCACTTTGCTTACCAACAACCCATAACAAGCCTATATCTATCACAGAATCAAATATTTCATCTAAGATCTTTGATACTTCTGAATTTGTATCATTTTGGTGGTATTATTGATATGTATAATATTACAAGCTTAAAGAGGGAGACATTCATTTACCCATATTCATGAGACGTGTGTGTGTATGTGTATGGTAATGTTATAATTATTCACTAATAAAAATTATATAAAACATCTAATTATAAAGTCAAAATAACATGAATTGCATTGAAAGAAAATTTCAAACAGTTCATTTAACATTATTAACCTCATAGTACAAGATAGAAGGTTTTCATTTATTTGATTACTAAAAAGAGAGAGAGAAATCAATTAATAATGCTGATTTTGAGCCAACGCACTTATACACAGTTTTCTCCAATTTCAAGAAGAGACAGAAGTTATTTAGCTGTCACTCCTATAGACCTTTCCCTGTCATCATCCTTTCCGATTCATCAACCCTTATTTCACTTTGCTCCTCCATTTCCATGCCCTTTTCTGAAACTGAAACTCTCTCAATACACAACTCCACGCATTCCCATCTACCGATCGATTCCTTCCTACCCAACATGGAGAGGAAGAAGGCTAAGATAGTAAAGAAATGCACAGAAGATCGACTCAGCAGCCTACCAGATCCCATTCTTCACCATATCCTCTCTCTCCAGGACGATACCAAATTTGCTGTCCAAACCTGCGTCCTCCAGGCGCTGGAAAGACCTCTGGAAATCTCTCCCTATTTTGAAGTTCGATACTTTATGCTTTTCCAGGATGTTCCGCTTCAAGAAATTTGTCACTTCCGTCTTGTCCCGTCATGATCCCTCCATTACTCTAGATAACTTCACATTGACCCGTCGAGGGGGAAATGATAAGATCTTCTTGACTAAAGTCATCAACTACTTGGTCAAACATGACGTTAAAGAACTTAACCTTCAAGTCGAGTGGGGAGACTTTGTACTTCCGGAGAAGCTGCTTGCATGCCGGTCAGTAACAGCTCTTCGGATGGAAGGTTTCCGTCCCGAGAATTTGCCAGGAAAATGGTTTGGGTTTGAGGGTTTGAACGTTTTGCAACTCAACAAATGTTCCTTCAATCATCAAGTAAAGGTCTTTGATCCCTTCTCTAGCTGCCCCAATTTGAGAAGCTTGTCCTTGACTGAATGTTACTTCGGTGAGGTGAAGGTTTTCAAAATATCAGGACCTCGGCTTGTGGAGCTTTGCTTGTCAGCGATTGTATTGATAAGTGCTGTCAACTGTGAATTTCAGCTTCTTGCACCGGGGCTCAAGTCCTTCACTTTGACGGATTCATTGCCAATGTGTTTCACCATGGTCGAGCTTCCTTCTTTGAGGGATGTGAACCTTCATGTTTATTTACCTTATCAGTTCTTTCGATTTCGGGAGGTTCGGGGATATGCTGCGCGTGAACTGACCAACCTTTTCAAGGTGTTCCGTCATGCACAATCTTTCTCCTTGTCCTACAGTACAATTGAGGTATAATTATTTGTATATTTACGAGGTTCCATAGCTTTTTTTTTTTTGGTGCTTTTTGGTTCGAATTATTGATAACCATTTTGATTAATTTTAGTAATAATGGTTTTAATACTCCTTGAATTGAGCTGCGTTATAATGAGAGGTTTATAGTGAATGATTCTGCAAGAATTGTTGACAATATCTAATTAATAACTTGGTCTCTAGAACTGAAAATGATTAGTGTGGATTTCAACATTATAATTAATTTTCTCGGAATTCATTTTACTTCTGGATGGTATTGTAGAAACTGCCATTTTCTTTCGTTTGTTTGGTTATCAAGCTTTAATTAGTGATCATGTGATATAAAGTAGAAGCTTTTGAGATTAAAAAATTTGAGTTCAATATTCATGATTTGAAGGTGGCATGAGAAATATCCTTAGTGATAAATTAATTCTTGGTCTTTCATTATTTTTAGAAGGAAATTTGAGAATATTAAAGTATAAAACTAATATTAAGCCTACACCTACCCGCTTAAGCTTTTAGGTAAAATAGCAAACTTAACCAAGAATAAAATGATGTTATATTTTACATCTTTATCTAGACAACTACTTGTTTTACTTAATAAATTTTTTGTTCGTAGAAAAGTTTAAAATGTCATGAGCATATCATGTCAGTCTTTATATACATGTAATCATATCAAATAAGAATCTATCTGAAATCACTTCCTCTTTTATTATAAATATTTATCAACAACATGATTAGATTTTCTCTTATTTAATTATTTCAATCTTATTATAAAGAAGTCATATTATCACTCTCGTGGAATTTCCATCTCTTTAATGCGCACCCAGATTCTTATTGAGGATCCGAACAAACTAGAACATCAAGTTTCTCCCTTAAGAGAATTGAAGAAGCTGAGGTTGAACATGCGACATGGAGAAAGCTCTTTGATGATTCCCGGCTGCGTGACTAAGTACTTGCTCAGTGCTTGTCTCTATACTGCATCTGTAGAGATTGAAAACCAAAGGTATCATCATCACAACCACAATTTTAAAATATTTGTGCATGTGTGTTTTTTTTAATAGTACTAGCTTATTGATGTTTAATTGTCATTCTGAAATGTAAAATATACGTACATATATGAAAGTTTCACATATGCTTCTTTCTAAATATATTCTTCATTTACTAACATGGTGAAAACTTTTGTTTTACTTATGAAACTAATTAATTAATGGGATATTGTTTAGTTAACATCACATTGCAAATCGATCATACATATTCTTCTTTATATTAAATTGTTTATTTTGTATCTTTTCGTAGTTGTGGATATAGTGAACATTATGTTGTAATGATTATCTAAAAGCCATGCATTATCGAGAATGTTTTATGTATTCTGTTTTTATATTTATGTAGTGATGAGCTTGAGCCATGGAGGGTTTTTCACCCCTCATCATTACGAAGGATGCGTTTCTAATTTACTCATGGAAATGCTTAGGAGAGCTCTTTTGAGGTAAGGTGTCTCTATGTGATCCAACTTTTTTTTTTTAATAAATATGTTACATACTAATTGCTTTCTATTTGCAGAAGCTCAGGTACTTGATATATAAATGTTGGCTTCGTAACAACGTTACCCAAAATGTCACAAGTACTAGAGGAAGAACTTTGATCTCTCTTAACATATTTATGCGATATATTTAGGAGAGAAATGAAGGCTTTATTTATAATATATATTGTGTTTTCTGTTATGTTTGGAGCAGACTTTGAAGGCATCTAATTAAGATAAATTTTGGATTTCCAGTTGTATATATAACAAACATGCTAGTATGGACTTGAAATCCTTTTTTTTTTTAATTTGCATTATATATATTAATTATATGTATGCACGTATCTCTAGTTTGTTAAATTATGCTGGTGATGTATCGTAAATTTATTAATTTCATAATTAGACATCATTATTCTCTTTTATCTCACTCTATGTACCCTTTAACTTTGAACCATGTGATTTGATTGAATTATTGGTTTCCATATCATGAAATTCAACTCAAATTGGGAGTACGTAATGTTGGTTGCATGCCTCGAGTTGATATAGTACTATCCAAACTTTCTTGTCAACCATTTATAGAAGTGAGAAGAAGAAGATATTAATGACAACTAGTTTAATCTATTAAGAGGGAGTGAAGAAACATGCAAACTTCAAATAAGTTTGAAGCTAATTAACTAGCTTCGAAAGCCTAATCCAAAATCTTGATTATTATTATTTTTTTAAGAGACCACGAAATGCCCAATCCCAAACTTTTAATCAAATAATTATCACTGTGAGAAGCCCCTGAAGAGCCCACAACCCAAATTATATATTGTCTCAAATAGTCACACCAAGTCTAGGCCTTCCGAGAGCCTACAACAAACCTTTTATCTATTAAAAAATTCACATATTTCACCTATGCCTTTCATGTTATTGAAACAGTAGAACCCATATTAAATAATGTTAGTCCCTTGTATTTCTTTTTTTTTTTTTTGAAATAGAAAATGCTTGCTTTAGGTTATAAATGTAGGCCATGACCCATGAGTGCACATACTTTGTTCGAGAGCTCAATAATGGACCATTCTATTTAGAAACTTGAGCAATATGTGGCAACAAATGACCATGGAATTTAATAAACTCATTGTTAATATGAAAGATTTAACCATTTAAAAGAAGTAAAGGAAACATAAATATTTCAAATCAATGCAGGTATCGCATAGAGTCCAATCCAAGATCTTAAATAATTTCCCTTTGGAGACTATGGAATACCGAAAATCAATCAACTTTTTATTCGTCTATAATTATCACTTTGATTATTTTCTCAAGAGTCCAATCCCTTATTTTTGTCACTAATTAATAAATAGTCACACCAAGCCTACCAACCCACAACAAGCCTTTTGGTCTCTTAGCAAGTCGCATGATTAACATATGATCTTACTTTTAGACTCGAAAATTGTTTCATTTTTGGTAACATTATTCAAACAATAAGAAACTGTTTTATACATGGTACATCGCAAATACTACTTTTTTTTCTAGAAAAAAAAATAATGGACCAATAAATATTAAAAACCTCTATGAATCATTTAAAAAATTTACAAAGTCTGAGAATCTCTTAAGTGTTGATAGATATATAATATTTTATATGAGTTTCTAAAATAATAAGAAAAATTATCAAGCTTAAGGGATGAATTGAGAATAGTCAAATCCTTCTTCTTTTTTTTTTTTTTTTTAGCTAACGACCTGTCAAGGCTGACATCAATAGTCAAATCATACCGTAATTAGCCAATAAGAGAAGGATTAGACTTACCCATTGATCTATTATAGAGCTAACGACCTATCAAGATTTATACGGACAATCTGATCATACTGTAACTAGCCAACAAGAGAAGGATTGGACTTGCCCATTGACCTATCATGGAGCGACAAGTTGATAGGCAAGGCTCTAACAAGCTAATCGACTAATTATTTAGGTAGAGAATTAAAAAAAAAAAGCTATTTTTTAATACATCCTTCAAAAATTTCAAAATTTTCTGTTATTTTAAATTCATGTGTTTTCTAAATAAATTTACAGCAATCCCTCAGCCCCCCAATATTTGTCAAAATTTCACTGCCCACCCCAATTTTTCAAAAATCTTCACAAAACTCCTGAACCGTTAATAATTTCCGTTAAAATAAATTGATGATGAGATAATATCATTTATACCCTCATCTCTCAAGTGAAATATCATATTTACTCTTTTATCTTTTAAACTTTTGAAATTTGTACGAGTTAGGATTTAAATCTAGTACCTATTAGTAATAAAACATATGCTTTGCTACTAGGCCAAAGAGATCATTTCATTTTAAGTGAATAAAAAAAGTTATTTAACCTATTTGAACGAAATTTATTTAAGTGTTAAGATTTTAATTTTTTCTATTTTAATTAGGTTTAGTTTTTTTCTTTTGATATATATTTTATTGCTTTATTTTGAATAGGTTTAATTTTTTTATTTTGATATAGATTTTATTGTTTTATTTTGAATAGGTTTAATTTTTTATTTTGATACAAATTTTATTTTTTTATTTTGATTATGTTTAATTTTTTTATTTTGATATAGATTTTATTGTTTTATTTTGAATAGGTTTAATTTTTTATTTTGATATAGATTTTAATTTTTTTAATTTTGATTAGGTTTTATTTTTTTATTTGGATATATGTTTTAATTTTTTATTCTGATTAGGTTTCTAATTTCCATTTGATTTTCTAAAGTAAAAAAGTAAAGAAACAAATTAGATTGCTTGGATTTTGGTTGGGGTTAGGGATGGCAAAAAAACTCATGGTTATGGGGACTTGCAGGGATCCAATCGTTAGGGGTGGGGATGAAGCGTGATGATATGGAGATGGGGTGGGGATATGACAAATTTATCATATTCATTTTTAAATTGGGTAGGGATGAGGATTATATACCTTGATTGATTTCGTCTTATATCCCTTGTTAAAATTAAAAACAATAAGAGGTGGATTTTGAAATAATATCAGTTTTGAAAGCAAAGTGGTGGGACCAAAGTTATTAATTAAGTGCGAAAAACGTAGACCCTTGAAATATCCATTAAAATATTCTATATGCTTAGACCTTCGTCAAGTATGGTGGAATCATATTGATTAGTGTTTTTCTTTTTTATTTTTCTAATCATTTTTTTTAGATAACAAACACTACATTTGAAATTGCCACGTACACGT
Organism: Boswellia sacra; assembly: GCA_013180625.2. Lineage (NCBI taxonomy): Eukaryota > Viridiplantae > Streptophyta > Magnoliopsida > Sapindales > Burseraceae > Boswellia > Boswellia sacra. The sequence goes on from SNVD02012022.1 coordinate 202,889, forward strand.
ATTTAGTATTAAATAATAATAATAATACTAAATAGATATTTATAATGAATATGAATTTAACGCTATGAATATGAATTTAATGATTGAGTTTCACATATTTATTATGTTAAATAGATACATTATTAATTTTGGAAACATATTGAGATTTTTCTAATCATTTTTTTTTGTTTAGATAACAAACACCACATTTGAAATTGCTCTGTACATGTATTTAGTATTAAATAATAATAATCCTAAATAGATATTTACAATGAATATGAATTTAATGCTATTAATATGAATTTAATAATTGAGTTTTGTATATTTATTATGTTAAATAAATATATTATTAATTTTGATTATATATGATTTTATAGATTAAGGTTGACCATTGGCAATGGGGTAGGGAGGGTTGGGGATGGGGATGAACTTTTCAATTTGGGGAATCCTCGTCCCTACCCCGTGTTACTAGTTTGGGGATATAAGCGGAGATGAAAATGGTCTCTATGAATGGGAATGGGATGGCAATCCTTGCTCTATCGCCATCCCTAGTAGAAGTTGTGTCATTGAGATTTGAGTTTGATTGTAATTTAGGTGTTATTGAAATTAAATTTAGTTGTGGTGATAAGGCAAATGGTGAATAAGCCAATATTTCATTCAAATAAGTTAAATAATTTTTTTGTTCACTTAAAGTTAAATTACCTCTTTAGTTTAATGGTAGAGTACATGTTTTGTAACTAGGTTGAAATTTTAATATTAAGTTTTTTGAAATTTTTAAAAATAAAAAGATAAAAAGGACAAATAAAATAATTCATATTTTAACGAAAATTATTAACAGCTGCGGTGTTTAATGATAGTTTGTGAAAAATCGGAGTAGAAAAGTTTGGCAAACATCGGGGGACTGGGTGAAGATTGCCCGTAAATTTAATAGATTATTATATTTATTTATTAAATTGAAAACAGTTGGATTTAGGTAGTATCGTGCAGGCCACGCGTTCACGTGCTTTGTTTCGATTCGATACTTTCGATGAAAGAGAATATGCTCATGCCATCCTCAAAACGTGACTCACTCCAGCGACAAGGCAGCTTTCAATTGACAAAAACATCTTTAAAACGTTGTCGTTTAGTTGACGTTGCAAAAGATCAGAGATCTGATACGGGACACCTCTACTTTCTCTGTTTGGCAGAACCGTTGGGCCATAAAAATTATCTGCAGTGGGGTCTCTCTCATGGGTTTCTCTGCCGCACGATGATTTCTCGTACACGCGGCAGAGATCTAGTGGCAGTATTGTCACAGCAAATTTAGCGATATTTACAATAATTGGTCCATAGTTTCAGTTATGTAAAGGTGAAACGTGATGCCCTAATTTGGAAGATGTGCAACCCGCCTTTTGGCGATTGAAGTACACTTGCTAGCTTAGAATAATTTTTTTAAAGAAATTAGGAAAAAAGAACCATTTAACAGTATCATTTTTAATTCGTAAATTATAGTTTAATTATTGTTATTATTTACTTATTAAATGTAATTTGTATGATTTTAAGTAAATATTTTGTTCTAAAACATGCTAGTCAATCATATATTTTTAATATTTTATTATATTTTTTATTTTTTAAATAAAACATCAAATTATAGACCAATAACTTAAAATTTATGATTTTATTTTAATCGTGCCTTATGATTATTTAGAATTTAAAAAAGAATACGAATTTAATTATATAATATACTAAAAACAATTTTTTTTTCCATCTGTACTAACGTTTCGTAACATTAGAATACGAAATAAGATATGTACTTCTAACATCTACGGGATTTGTTATCAACATGAAAATATTTTTGTTCACAGATTTAAATTGAAAAAAGAAAAAAAAATGGGGGTGTAGGATCCGATTGGAGTGCGAGTGAGAAAGAGAAAGAGAAAGAAAGAAAAACCGAGAAAGAAGAGACGAGAAAGTAGAAACAGAAAGAACAGAGAAGAGAAGAGAAGGGGCGCAGAGAGAGAGAGAGAGAGAGAGAGAGTCCCAACTGTCCGGACCACAAACACATATAACAAACACTTGTCGTTTTCCATAATATCTCCGACTCTCTTGTCAGGTCCTCAGGGGAGTCTTCAATCTTCTACTAGACTTTAACCCTTCTCCTTCTTCTACTTCTTCTCTGCCTCACTCAGAGTCAGTCAGAGTCAGAGTCAGAGTCAGCTTAGTAGTGTCTGGCTTTCAAATGGCGTCGATTAATCACGTGTGTAGGAGCATCTCAACGGATCGAGCGTTGTCGTCATCGTCGTCGAGGAGTTTGAGTGATTTGTCGTTATTTGACTCCAGAATAGGGAGGAGATGTTCCTTCCAGAAGCAGAGCTTCACTGTTAGATTGATGAGGGTGACTGAGGAGAACCAAGGACAAAATCTTTCTGTCTCTCACAATGGTCCTTTGACTCCTGTAAGTTACCTACTACTTCCATCTTGTTTTAAATATGTTTTGATATTGTCTCGATTTCAGTCTGAGAGTAGTTGTGAATTTTGCTTGTATTTAGCTGAGAAATGAAAGTTTTTTACACTAGGAGTTTGTGGTGGTGCTTATTATGTTACAAGTTAATGTCGATGAATCCACAAGGTTTTGTTAAATCTTATTATGTGAAGGAAAAGGGCTAAAGGATAGTATTGGTTGGGAATATTTTGTGTTTCTTGAAACGGAAGTTGTTTATTTTTATTCTTACGTGTATATGAATATCTTGGCACTGTGGTGTGGTGGGGTGCTTTGTGTATTGAGGTTTGAATTCGTTCAAGGAATTTATTTCTACAACCAGACATTTCCCAGAATTAGATAAATTTGAACTTAGGAACTTGGACTGTACTTAACTTATTTTTTCTCAAGTTGCATTAACTCGTTAGGCAATGTTACCCTGATAAGTATATTGTCCCTTTAGGAAAGTTTTATTGAAATATGTTTGAAGCAACCCCATGGGTTACCTAGTGAAGCTTTTTTGTTCTCTTGGTTAATGTTTTCAACTTTACATGGCAGATGGATGGCCTCTGAGAGGTCTCTTGTTGTAAGTATAAAATTTAATGTGCTCTTGGAGACTCATCCGAGAAACTCTTTTCGTGTTATGGGATCTAATATTTTGCCAATGTTATGTGATTCTAAATTTGGGAAGTCATGATACTGTTAAGCTGAATGCTTCAGTGGATAAGAGAAACTACGTCAAAGAATGATTTAATATCTTTCAAGCTTTCAATTTTAATGCTTTTTTAGCAAGCAACCTGTGTGTTATATGATGTGTTAGAGAAATTCAAAAAAGTATGATCTGTTTCTGGCATCCTCTCTTGCAGCTGTCGCTCTAGGTCTGCTAACGTTTGCTTCCAAATTGTCTCAATTTGTATGTATATTACTATTTTTAGAAAATATTCTTTCTCTTCTACAGTTTCCAACCTTGACGTATTTGGTTGTTTCAGGAAGATACGAGCTCTCCTATCAAGCTTCTGAATGGCAAGGACACTTTGGGACAGGCAGTTTTAAGTCCTAATGCTCGGAGAAAAACAAAGATAGTGTGTACAATTGGTCCTTCCACAAGCTCACGTGAAATGATATGGAAACTGGCAGAAGAAGGAATGAATGTGGCACGTCTAAATATGTCACATGGAGACCATGCTTCACATCAGAAAACTATTGATCTTGTTAAAGAATACAACTCTCAATTTGAAGACAAGGTTATAGCCATAATGCTAGACACAAAGGTATTTATCATGGGATTCTTAGCCTAGTCTTTTCCTTGCATGATTACTATGGAATATATTAATTTTGGTTGTACTTGGACCTAATCTGCCCGTTATATGAAGTGGGTCCTAACTGAGACAAAAGTCACGTATTTGACATTTTTGGTCAATTATTGCCCTTCTCTTTATATATACATTATCTGGTGGAACTTATTTCATTTTTACCAGGTGGACTAATGGATGCTTAGGTGGGAACTTTTAATGCATTTGGGGTTAACTTTTATATTTATTGCATGCTGTTTCCGATTGCCTACCCTGTTGCAGCATTCTCTGAAAAAATATTATGAAGAATGCAATTGAAGAGACTCAAGGATTGTCGTCTAATTAATTAGACCATATTTATAATCTCTATCTGGTTCAATTTATTTCCATATATTCTGTTATAGGCCTTCTATATCTTAGTGATATTTAGGATATGATGCTTTATATTTGTTAATGCAGGGTCCTGAGGTTAGAAGTGGAGATGTACCTCAACCAATCATACTGAAAGAGGGTCAAGAATTTAATTTCACTATCAAGAGAGGAGTCAGCACAGAGGATACTGTTAGTGTAAACTATGATGATTTTGTGAATGATGTAGAGGTTGGAGACATACTACTTGTAGATGGTAAGTGAAATGCCTTTTACATCCACCGGGTTGATGGACAAGTTGAATTGTGTTTGGATACAGGGTTTTTTCTTAAATGATAAACATTTTTCCTTCATGTTGTGGTGTAGAGTGGAAATTAAAACAAATTGAAACCATTTAAGATTTATCATGGAAAGGAATTGTTGACTGATGAGAGTAATGAGACAATGAGGTTGAAAATTCTGGATGCTCACAGTTCCTGTAAATTATTAACTCAAGTAACGGCATTGGATAAATTTCTCAATGTATCTTTGTGTTCATTTAGATTTCTAGTTGATTTGTTCTTTGATAAATTGTTGTATGAAGTAGCCACATATTGGATTAGATTAATACTGCCATTTAGCTGGCCTGAAGATGACTGCAAGTTGTTAATGGGGTTTTATGACTTATAATTCCCCAGATGGTGATTCCGCTAGCTTTAGTATCTTCAATGCAATTTTTCATTTTAACGTGTGTCAAAATACTGGTTTTTGACAATTATATACTTTGCAGAAACTGTGGTGAATAATCACATAGCAAACTTGATTTTACATTCTTTCTTGTTGAGGAAATTATCATTTTAAACAAGGTGCAAAAATTTTCTCATCTTAGGTCTTGTGCTCTTATTTGCAATTCTGGCAATCCGAACATATATCAACTTGGGAAATGACGAGAAATATATTTTGAGTATTTGATTGTTGAAAACATGTTTTTGAGAACAAAAACAGAAATTCAGCAGCACAGATGCGCATTATACCTTTAATATTAATCTTATGATGTTTGAGCAATGTTCTTGTTATGGTTCTTATGATCACATATTTCACTTTACTTCTATCATTCACATTTAAAAAAAAAAAAAAATTCACCCAAGTTTCCATTGGCATACTTGTTCATCAAACATGCCCAGTCATATTTTTGTTTTTCTGTAATAGGTGGAATGATGTCATTAGCTGTGAAGTCAAAGACAAAGGATACGGTTAAATGTGTAGTAATTGATGGTGGTGAACTAAAATCAAGACGTCATTTAAATGTCCGTGGAAAAAGCGCAAATCTGCCTTCAATAACAGGTTGTTATCTGTTTCTCTTGTCATGGTATTGATATGAAGTTTTTCTTCTCCGTTTATCCTATTTATGTTGAAAAGTATAAAGTGATTGTAAATTTGTTAATCATTTATATAGACAAAGATTGGGAAGATATCAAATTTGGGGTGGACAATGGAGTTGATTTCTATGCTGTCTCTTTTGTGAAAGACGCTAAAGTGGTCCATGAGTTGAAAGATTATCTCAAAAGTAAAGTTCTTTTGCCATTTTCCCTCGGGTTACAGACTTATAAACATTATTATTGTTTATTAGTTTCCTCTATGTCTAATCGAACTGTTGCAAACATGTAATTAGGTTGCAATGCGGATATTCATGTCATTGTGAAAATTGAAAGTGCTGACTCTATACCAAATCTTCAATCAATATTATCAGCATCTGATGGGGTTGGTTTCAATTTTTTAAGGATTAAATACCATTAATCTCTGCGCAGATGAATCTTAACCAGTTTCTAAAACCTTATAGGCAATGGTTGCTCGTGGAGACCTTGGTGCTGAACTTCCAATTGAGGAAGTCCCATTATTGCAGGTTACCGCTACTTTACAAATGCTCTTTCAATCTGCTGTGTCAGAAGCCGTCAGATGTTCAGAATGCAGATTTATTTGTTAACCTGATTGACTACTTAGTATAGTTTTTATAAATAATTTTATAGTGTCTTGCATCAAAGTTGTTGACATGCTTTACATATATGCAGGGCACACTCACAAGCACATTAATAAAATTACAGCAAGTCCTTTTTATTTACCTTATGAATCTTAATTTTATCTAGAGTGTATTCATTTGGTAAAGAAAGAATGATGAAATTGATAAATATGGTGTATTTCATGCTTGACTACAAACCCATAAGAGAAAATACTGGAAGTGGTTTTATTAGATGTTACGGGTGACATAAAATACTGGAATTTGATGGATAAGTGACCTGCTGAACCCAAATAGTGGCTTCGATGGAATTATTGCTGAGCAGGTGTCGACTAAATAATTTTATGTAATTCTTCCCTAATTATCTTGCCTCCATAGTTTATTGTAGTTGCCGTATGTAATCACTTTTGGTGAAATAGGTGTATTCACTATGTGGTATCTTGCTATCTGGATGAAGAGGTCTAGGATCTTGGATTAATTTTTTCTCCAATTAATCAATTGCAAAAATAGGTTAGTGGTTTTTCCAATCATCATTGTAATTGAATGCCTTATTATCATATGAACAGGAAGATATCATTAGAAGGTGTCGCATTCTGAAGAAACCAGTGATTGTAGCAACAAACATGCTGGAAAGTATGATTAATCATCCTACACCAACAAGGGCAGAAGTTTCTGACATTGCAATTGCGGTGCGAGAAGGTGCTGATGCGGTCATGCTGTCCGGAGAAACTGCCCATGGAAAGTAAGTCAACTTGGCTTATATTTGGTGGTGTTTCACAACTTCTCATTCCACTATGATTATTGTTGTGTGCTGTGGTCTAATTTATTACTAGATTTGTAACACATTTTTACTGCACTTGTGTTTAAATGTGCATTTGTTCCTGTAATGACTTGATATCATCTTTCCCTTGGAAAATGTCTTTATTGGTTGTTACTTGTAGATAGAACTAGTTTTATTGATTTTTAACTTTATAACATGACTCAAGGTATCCATTGAAAGCTGTTAAAGTTATGCATAGTGTGGCATTAAGGACCGAGGCAAGTCTACCAGTTAGCATTACTCCTCCAACTGAGACTAATGCATATAAGGTAAGAATTTATTGAATTTTAAAGTCAATGCCTGTTTTCTTTACTTTATGGAGTTGGTTTACTTGACAATTTACTTTTTGCTAATTTGAACTGGGCCTGCGGTGTGTTAAAAAGAGGAATTTTGTCCAAAGCTGCAATTTCCTAAATACTTTACAAAGTTCCCGCTATATTCTCCCTGCATTATCTGATTACTCTTAGGACATTCTTTTGCAGAGCCATATGAGTGAAATGTTTGCTTTTCATTCAACAACTATGGCTAACACGCTCAGTACGCCCATCATTGTCTTCACAAGAACAGGATCCATGGCTATACTTCTAAGTCATTATCGGCCTTCCTCAACAATCTTTGCCTTCACAAATGAGTAAGTCCCTTGTGCTGTATTATGTGGAGTACACTTTTCAAATCTCTGGGATCTGATTTCTTGAATGTTATGGTTTTAAGGCTTACATGCTAAGCTGTATTTTTTTTTATCTGAAATTCTAAGTTTCAGGTGTATGACTTGCGCATGTAAGCCTTTTAACCTGTATTGAGTTTTTTGTGGGGTGATTCCTATGGTTTGTAAATAGTTGCCTGATGTGTATATCATTCTCTGGTCAGAATCAAACTTGTCTTAATTCTTTGTTCTCGATTTTGTCTGACCTATTCTCATGCTTGGCACTTGGCAGACAAAGAATTAAGCAGAGACTGGCGCTTTATCAAGGTGTCATGCCCATATATATGCAGTTTTCAGATGACGCAGAGGAGACATTCTCCCGAGCTATCAAGCTATTAATGGTATGCTTGCTTAATGATTTTCTGTTATATTTGGATTGCATCATCTTGGCATCTGATGTGGTTTAAAAATTTGTATATTTCTTGTGATGTAGAATAAGAAACTGGTAAGGGAGGGGGAGTACATTACTCTTGTCCAAAGTGGAGCGCAGCCAATCTGGCGTCAAGAATCTACTCATCATATCCAAGTTCGTAAGGTCCAAGGCTGATGTTGTACTAGTCAAATCACTTATCCCTTAATATACTGGAGTAATGGTAGTTAACTGAAGTATAAATTAACAGTTGCAGTTTACCCTTGCAAGTGTGAATTATACAGGTTTCTGTTAGAGTTTGAGAACCACAAATACGATTTACTTGTTCTTTTGTGAAAGAATTATGTGACTGATAAGTATTCTTTGGATTCTGCTTACACATGCCAATTGCAGCTTTATCTTTGTGTATGTTCTCACTTATGTAAAATGCAGTAAATTATTACAACGATCCAACTTTTTTTCCATCTGGTAGTGTTGATAATCGTTTAACAATATGCTCGTGATTGAGCTATAAATTCAGTTGTGGAAATGCTAAGACCAGCTTTTCCCCTTTTTCCCAACTACTCACGTAGTCAAAATATGTTTACATGTGTTAGTTGTTAGTAACGTACTACCAATCAAAATACTGGTTTCTAATTTGAATAATGCTAGTGTTATAAATTTTATATACAAACTCTTATATATATATATTGATTTGTTATATTATGATTGGATCAATAAATATATAAAGTCAACTCATTTAATGAAAGGTAATGATGCGTGACTAAATAAGTAATATTATATTCGTTTGTACATAGAATTTGCATATAGAGTTTGTTCGTGTAGCACTACTCTTCTAATGTGAACACGAGTTTTGTACTTTATAGTATTCTGTAAACTAAATCTTATTGTAATGGTGTCTCTGTACTGAATATTATGTAAATCAGTGCAGACACAGCGTTGAGCATACTACCAAGCAATTTGGCCTCGAGGAAAAGCCATTTTGAATGATGGAACTGCTTTTGCTACAGCCCCTTCCTAAATCAATGTTCCTGCACCAGATAAACCTTGTTCAGGCCAGAGTTCGGTTGCAGTAGTTCCTTGATTTATGGACACAGAAAAATCCTCTTGCTTCTAAGTTTGATGCCCAAGTTTCAGCGTTGATTGTCACTTCATGCAGTTTTCTTTTATTTCGATTGAATTCAAACTTAGGACTTTGTGCTGCATCAAGAGAATTTATTTATTAACCGATCAAAAGGAAATTCACAATTATGGGTTCCATTAATATTCAAGAGAGCTGATGTGTACAGATATTGAACAAACTCAGAGGAACGGGGTGCTTCCATTAATATTCAAGAGAGCTGTTGTACAGATATTGACATAATATCACATTAGATTTGCCCAAAAGTGCATGTTAATACTCCAGAAAGAAATAGAACCAACAAATGACAATGAAGTGAGATCTAAAACACCCTTAACCAAAAGTTACTCTCCTCTTCAGAGCACTACACAGTCTAGTTACAAGAGTAACCACATTGAGTTGGATGTTGTAGATGAAAGTGAAGAGCCTTGAGACAAAAATAGGTTTCTCTTACCCTTAGGACACCAATATTCTTTTCACTGGAGCTCTCTGCAAAGTGTTTGTGCTTTCCCCATCCCCCCTCTTATTATATAAGTTGGTACAATAGGGCTTACATTTCAGGCTGATGTGTACATCAGACCTCAAAGTTCTCTTTGTCATTGCTTCCTCCACATTTTCCTTCCATCTTGATACACTTGTACCACTTGGCACAGGCAATATAGACAACCAAGTCGATTGTTGTTAAGCCGGCTAGGAGGAAGTAAAATCTGTCTAGATGACCCTTGTTGAGGTTTCCAGGGACCCATCCAGGCATGTGATCGACAGTTGAGATCTTCATAACCATGGTCAAAAGCAAGCTACTTACATAGTTCCCCAGCGAGATTGAGGTCATGCACAGTGCACTTCCAAAGCTCTTTAACCCATCTGGCGCTTGTGCATTGAAGAATTCCAGCTGACCTACATACATGAAAACTTCAGATGCTCCAATGAATGCATACTGAGGAACTTGCCAAAAGATGCTTAAGGTGCTTGAGCCTTCACAATGTCTGCAGTCCTTGTTGGCATACTCCAGTCTGTAGATCTCCACAATCCCAGCGGCAACCATTGCCATTATTGCAATGACAAGGCCAATTCCCATTCTTTGAAGCTCAGTAAGCCCTCTAGAATTCTTCTTTCTTAGTCTGCTCACAAGTGGATCAAGAACTCGCCGATAAAGGAATATGAAAACTGCCACGCTCAGAATGTCAAAGCTTGACATGCTTGCAGGCGGGATTTTGAAGTTTGACACTGTAGTTTTCATCGCTGCACCTTGCTCAACAAAAAGAGAAGCCATTTGCGTAAAGACTACTGAGTAGATTATGGTGCAGAGCCATATCGGCAGTAGTCTCAGGATGCATTTAACTTCTTCTACTTGTGTAACAGGGCAGAGACGCCAGAGGCTGGGACGACCCTGCTTCTGCTCATCTAAATCCCTTGATGAGATAAAAGCTGCTCTATCCAAAAACCTGAATTACAATTGAGCATCTATTAGCGTTTGACTAGGTACTATGATTCTCAATAACAAGAGATCATGGTCATGTCCAAATGCTTACTTGAATCCATGCGTGTAGAGGATCTTTCTGTTGCCATTCATGGAACTGTCATTTCCATCTATATGATATAAGTCCTCTCCTCCTGGTGGCATCTCAGCCCTCCATTTCCTGCATGCGGATACAATGACTTGGCAAAACCTGGAGAGAGGATTGCCGCTTGGCTTGAAGTGCCTGTACCTAGTTGTTCCTCCAAGAAACAAGACCAGTGCTGCAAAAGCAGAGCCTGCGGAAGCCCAGAATCCAAGTGCCCACATGCCTTCATCTTCAAAGTATCCCAATATGGTGTTGGAGAAGAGGGAACCAAGGTTCAAAGCCAAGTAAAAGTAGCTAAAGAAGGCCACCTTAGAGTGTCCTTCCTTGGGGTCCTCTTCATCAAACTGATCAGCCCCAAAAGTAGCTATATTTGGTTGATATCCACCATTTCCCAGAGCCACAAGGTAGATTGAGAGATAAAATAACCAAATCTCCAAGTTTGAATGCGATCCACAAGGAGTTTCTTCATCTCCACAACCCTTTGGTCTAATCAAGAACACATAGGATGATAGTGATAGTGATACCAATCCCTGAAATTGCATCCGTAAGAGAACAATTAGGAACTCTATTAGGCGCCAACAAGTTATCATTGGTATCTTTTATCCGAAACGACCAATTAATATGAATTACAAGAAAATTTATTTCTTTCACTATCTAGCCTCAAATTGTTAGATTAATAATTAATCTCTGAGAAGGAAACTATGTTTTTCTTGTTCAGCGCAATCAGCAGAGTCCTGAAAAATTGAATACAAAGAAATAAAAAAGAACGATTCAATGTTAGGTGGTATACTTACTATGACAAATATGACCTGAAAGATGGCACAAGTTTTGTATCTTCCCCAATAGGAGTCACTGAGGAAAGCTCCAACGAGGGAGAAGATGTAGACAGTTCCAGTCCATTTGCTTACATTGTTAGCAGCATCAGCATTGTCTTGTTGCAAAACCCTTGTAAGGAACAACACCAAATTCACCCCAACTCCAAAGAATGCTAGGGTTGCCAGACCTTGGTTCACTGGTTGATTCATTAGGCAAGAAGAAATATAAGTACATAATTACAGTTAATTTTCCAGGGAATTAAATTTAAACTGGGTAGTTAATATTAACTAATAAATTAATCAGACTTGTGTCTACTTCATCATGGTGCTTGATTAATTAATGACATGTGACTGTAAAAATCATTGAACAGCTAGACAAAGAAAATGAAAGATAGATAATTTAGAATAGCCAGCTTTAGGTTGGGAAATCTAGGTTTGGAGAATCAAACGAATCAATGATAGAAGTTGTCGTCAGGGTAATACCCTCTAGTAGAAGACTTGAAACAGAAATATGTCATTTTCTTTTCAAGAAAAGGAGCAGATGTCATAGCAAGAATCATAAGATCATTCCCATCATTGAATATGCATCATTTTCACCAACCCATGTGCAATCAAATTATGTATTTGGCAACCTGACAACTACATCAAGGTAGATATTTAACCGATTTTCCCTCTATAAAACAGTGGCTATGATCAACATAAAGGTGGTGTTTAAATTGTGAAGTGATAGATAACAATTTATTTCTATTAAAGTTATCAGCTACATATCTTAATTGGTAAGATCTCTTTCTATCATAGAGAGGTTTTTGGACTAAATCACCAGGATTGAGGATAGTGGCTTTCAATTTTGACCATATTTTTCGTAATGTTTAGTTGACATGATTTTTCTTATCATTGGCCAACTCCAACTATCTAGTAAAAGGAGAAAATAGATATAATGCTTTTGCAGTATACACCACCTTTCCCTTTTCATCAATAGAACTGATTTATCTATGGACTGAAGATATTGACAATCTTTTTCATCAAATGATAATAAATAACTTGTCTAGCTAGCTGACCTGAACTAACTAAGATGACGGTATTCATTAATTATTATTATCCTAATGAACCCATTTAGGGTAAGATATATCAGGAGAATGCTTAAATGCAGCTTTAATAGCCGTTAATGAATTACATTATTTGGGTAATATAACTTGGTATACCCAAGTGTACACGCATATCCATCCACAACCACAGATGGATGACAAGCAACATGTGCACAACACCTTAATTTTACATGAAAACATGGCTAGAAAGAAGCAGCCATCGTTGGTTGAATATAATATATTGAATAGTTTATATTTTAATCTGCAAATGGATGGATAATTTCCCTGTTGCCCTTATTTGTCTTTAAATGTATTATTCACCTCACTTGTTAGAATTTGAAGAGAAGAAGAAAGAAACAAAAACTCTCAAACAATAGTTCTCATATATCAATTCCCAATTTTATCCCAATTTCATTCTCACGTATGCAAGCACACACGAATTTTCAGGCTTCTTTTCTCATTTATTTATTTATTTTTGGGTTGAACTTTACCGTTTCAGGCAAAAGCAAATCCACTAATTGATATTTCTTTCTGTATTTTCTTACATATTTTCTTTTCTTCTTTCTATTAAAAAATATCTAAAAACCAACCTTAACTTCCTATGCTTATTTCTTGCCAGGAACAACTTCTATCATCACTTTGTTCTCAATACTCATTGACAAACTAGCCATTTACGCAATTGTTTGTGCAGATCGATGTCGAACAGTACAAACAATAACAACAGTTTGAGTGGGTAGTCCTGTTTACTGCTACTATTTTCCATTTTCGTAACGCAAATAGCGACGTGGCAAGAACCCGCTTCATGCATAGTCAGCCACTGATTATGTGTCAGGACGTCTTTCTCTTAATTAATGGATCCTAAACCTCGCCTCCTCCTCCTCTCTCTTTCTTGCTATGTCGTTTAGTATTCTCTCGAGGACCTCGCTGGCCTTCCTTATCAGCACAAGTCCATAACCTCCTCTCTCTCGCTCTCTCTCTGTCTCTCTCTCTCTCTTTCTCTATAAACTCTAAAGCATATGGTGGTGGGTGGCCGTGGCCTTTTGTTAGGTGGCTAAAGCTCAGCATGCAACAAGGACTAAACACTTGGTTCGGTTATGAGATCCAAGTGTTACACGTTCCAATATGTGTATTGTCCTGTTCCCTATACCAAGCACCACTAGAAGGGTGCTGCTCCCTGATCCCCAAGTGATGATAGCTTATCTAAAACATCAAACTGTTTGCAGATCAAAATTCATTTTACACTCTGTATAATTAGTTTGGTAATTTGATAAGTTTTTGGAATTCCTGTAGCCATGTGTTTGCGGTGAGAATTTATTCTTTAGTGCGTTTGGACTAAGCAATAAGAATTACATCATTAAAATGTTTATTATATGTTCAGCTACTCTGATTCTGGACCTACAAAAGCATAGGATCTCTGATGGTGACGGATTAAGTGCTTTTATGAACGAGAAATTCAAAAAAGATAAATAAATATATAAATAAAAGATATATAATAAATTGTGGAATAAGTAAAGAATGGACTAAGAAGAAACTATGTAGAAACTAGAAACGATCTTTCATGTTAATTCATTCATTTACGTATAATGGATCAAGGAAACTTTTAATAATTAAAGTTTATGAAAAGATATTTGATTTGGAGAGCTTACGAAGTATGATGATTCCAGCAACCCATCCTCCGGATTTTCCTCTGATTGCAGGGCGGCCATGCCAATCAATAGTTCCATCTTGAGTCCGAACTTGTTCTTCTTTGAACTTCTCCTATAAAAGAGTACGTTAAGGAAAAGGAAAAATGGTAAGAGTAAATATCTAGCTAGAGAGAGACATCGATCATATAGGTCACATGATAAGATGATCGCATTGCAAGAGTGATCAAGTCTTTGCATGAGCAATAAAAAAAACAAAACTATCATTTTCCAACTTCATTTTTCTTCTCTTTTTATTTTTTCGTTACCTCATACCAAAAAAAGAAAAATTGAAAGAAAGTAGATGATAAGAAAACCATGAAATGGAACAATATGAAGCTCAAGGAAAAGATAAGAGAGATTGACAAGATATGAGTCACATATATGTCCATATGAGTACTCCATCTTTTCAGAAAAGAAGACAGAAGAAATAGCTAGCTAGGAGCCTCGACTAACCTGCTTACAAACCTCTAAGCAAGCCATTGATAATCTTGAAAGGATGAAATTTTGGTAGTAAAATGCAGGACAGGGAGATAGGGAATTGAAGCTGGTGATAAGTAGTAGCTAGCAAGGGAATATATAAGAGAGGACTACTACTACTTGGGGTCTAGAAACCGAAGGAGAAGGTGAATATATAGACGAGGGGAGGGTCAAATGGACGGTGTAGATTATAGGAAAAAGCCCCACATTGCCAAATAATCTAAATTCATATATTTGCAAATGTTTTTTTGACAGAGAGAAAGAGAGATTTAGATAGGGCCAGCCAGAGAGGTTTTGTTTTGTTTTGATTTCCTTTGCTTTATGCACTACTATTTCTCAAGACTTTAGTGGTTAAGGGTCCCTCTCTGATATCCAAGCTGTCCCTCATTGCATATTGCTTTGATTTTGACACCTTTGAGACACTAACTAATTTGGTTTCCTAGAATTATTTTGAGCGCCTAATTTATACATGAAAAGACTTATTATTTGACAAATTAATCCGGTCCCTACAAAGAATTTGGCTGTGTTTTATATATTCAATAAATTATCGCAACATTTCAGGTTAATTTCTCTGTTGCACCCATATATTAATTATTTTATTTTCTTTCCTAATTGACATTTCTTCAACATAATCAATGCCCATCCATGCACGTTGATTGAAGTGTTCAAGGACAATTTGAATACTTTATATCCTTTCGAACCAGTTTCAAAGGATTATGGGAATAATCCTCTACTGTGCATGTCTTTTATTAGGTTTTGATAGGATTGTTCAAGACATATATTATCCAATCCATCATTCAATAAAAACCCATATTTTATATAAACTTATTTCTATATTATTTATCGAATTATCTTCATGATTTGTTCTTTCAAACTAATTGAGGAATAATAACCAAAATGAATATATTATGGTAGTGTTATTAGCCTCTACCAAGGAATAAAAAGATAATTCTAGTAACACTGGATGTTCTCTTGTGGAATAACTGAGTGAATATTGATCACAAGTTTGGATTTGCATCTAACTTTAATTACACTGCTGCTCTATTATTACTAAGGATATGATTCCAATGTTATATGCTGATTTGTATATTATTGCTGATGACTAAGAGGAGAATTTTTTTTTTCTCCCTAGTGGCAACACAAATTATAATGGCGTATATATAATTCGGCAATTTTATTACTAAAGTTATCGAATGTGTTGAATTATGTGCACAAATATTATAATCTAAATCGCGTTAAAGTCTTCATATCTTCCTCAACTTGCTAACACATTCTTGGACATATCTTCGTATGCTTCTATTGCTTTTCAACCTTTTGATTTACAACCAGCTCTATCTAAAAGCTTTTTTACTGTAATCAGTGGCAGACGTAGGATTAAATTTTTGGGGGTTGGGTTATGAAAAAGACTTGTTGATAAATGCAGACGCAGGATTAAGTTTTTGGTGGCTGGGTTATGGAAAAGATTTATTGATAAATTAAGTCCAAAAGATATATCAATAAAAATTCGTATTATACAAAACAGAAATAATATTATTAATATCAATAATATATAACAGTAGTTATATTAAAATTATATCAACTTAATTATATAATAAAAAGGGATTCGACATTCTTTCGTATTTTAAAAATTGATTCTATACTAATTTTTTTTGGATCTATCAATTCAAATATAATTATATTCTTACATGGAATTAGTTATATATTAAAAAGATTTGAAGAAACCGAAATAGTAAAACCTAATAAATACTATTTATATCATATAAAAATGGCTCAGATCCACTTAGGCCTAAGCTATGGTCCGCCCCGGTCTGCAATTATATATTCTGTAATGAATTATATAGGTTCATTCTTTATCGCATGTTTTCAAATGAAATTAGTCACCTTTGAGAAAGAGCCGACAAGTAAACATATACATGACAAAGAGTGATTAATAGCGGAGAGAGGCATTTAGCCACAATCTCTTGAAAGCCCCTTTTTTAAAAAAAAAAAAAAATTTATTATTCCATTTCCATATGCATCAAATAATCTCTGTCGATTCATGCTTTGAATTTCTCATCGTCCAAATCACTCACAACTTTTATAGCTAGAATCAACATAATGGATATGCTGGCTTTCATAATTGAATGCAAAATAATTTTCCTTGATCGGGACAAATGCCTCTCATGCATGAAGAATAAGGATCGATCAATAGTTACAAAATTTTCTTGACGTACCAAACTTTTTACTGTACCACGATTCAAATCTATTAACTGTCTCCAAGTTTGAGTAGTCGAGTCCAGTCAATTTTGGAGTTGGAATAATTCTATTAAAGATACGTTTTCTTTGAATTCGAGAGTTATAAGCTAATTAAATTTAAATTTGGTATTAGCTAAAAATGTTAAAATATATACTCTCTTCTCTTTCCTCTTTTTTACCATGAAATAGCTTCATGATCTTCTCTTTGGTTTCATTTATAAACTAATGTTTTGTTTAATTAATTTCCTGTAGAAATTCAACATGAATATTTCTTACAAATAAGTAAACATATCACAAGACTAAAAATAAAAATATGTCACTAATTAAGTAAATGTACATGCCTGCATCCGTCCAACTAAAGAACATCGCGAAAATGCTTGAAATTTATGTGCTCTTTCGTTGGACAAATGCATATATATGTGTGTGTGTGTGAGAGATATTTTCTCAAGGATCACATAATAGATGATATGGATTGGATAGTATAGTAGCACTATCACCAAATGGTACTTATCTAGAGTCATAAAAAATGGGTGTCATCGTTTGAAACAATTATCAATAATTCACAATTCTAAGTAATGGGCACTATATATGTATGGAAGGAGGTGATGTATAGTCGATAAGGTGAAAAGAGAGAGAGAGAGAGAGAGAGAGAGAGAGAGAGAAAGGGTTAGGTCAGTGTTAGATCATCACCCTTTTCATTTGGCTTTCAGCCATTAACATATTATTTCTTTTTCTAATATATTTTATTGTCTATTGTATTTTTCTTTTATTTTATGAGAAGTAAAGTGATTCGTCTTTCTGTTGGGAAAACTTGGAATGAAAGGACAATGTGGTAGGGTATCTTTCAGAAGATCATCAAAAATTAGTTGAATTTCAAATTAACTGGTTTTTCAAAAATCAAATCTGAACTCTACTTTCTCTCATTTCCAATTATATCCATGAAAAATAGATCATCAAATCAAAACATACTCTAGCTAGCTAACTTTCACTGCCATCCGTTGGTATATTTGGCATAATTATATGTGCATGAGTTTGTTCTTGCATAAATTCCTTTATGATTTTGTGCTGATTCTCCATCTTGCTGTATGGTGAATGGCTCTCGAAATTCTCGGAAAGACAAATTACTTAAGAAAATAATCAAATGAAACACGTTATACATGCATTGCCCTGTCAAAAGGAAAGTAAAATAAAAGTAAGAATGAGAATGGAAAATGACTAATAATCAAAGTAATTTAATACAATATGATTTCTTGTATATGTTGATTTATAAAAAAGGAGAAAAAGCAGAATATATACAATTAGCTGAGCTACACAAGCTAATTATTAAGAGCAGGATCATGAAAAAAGATAATAAATTTGATTAAGTTAATTTCCTGGCTATATCATCAATGCTACTGATAATCGATTTTTCCGGCAATGTTATATCTTAGTTATTTAGTGCTTCCATTAGAGAATTGAACTTAAAAAGGAGGATTGGCCCGATATTTATTATGTTTAGGTATGAATCAAGTCATTTCCAATATGGGTTAGAGGACCTCGAGCTATATACATGCAATCTTAATTTGTTAATTCCTTCATCAGATGATTGTTTTAATGTTGTTGTTTGCGATAGACTGAGTCAACTTAATTACGAAAATAACGAAGCATGCACCATTTTGATTTTTTTGGGTCTACATAAAGTTGATTAACTAGAGCCACACATCACATCAGTATTTATCATATTATTACATGATGGAGAATTAATATCCACCAGCTCATGACAGACGAGATGTTCATTTTTTTATCATTTTCATCATGTTTTCCCTCGTTACAATTAAGCTCCATTTAGTACCATCCCGATACCTTTCATGCACAAAGTTTTCAAAGTTAAAACAGCTAATTACAGGGAATTAGTACAACTGTTAAGCATGACCTAATACTCGGCCTTCTTACATCAAAGCAATAAAAAAAAAAAAAAATTAAAGAGACATTTTGTTCAATTTGTGGGATACAGCTAGCTATCTAGCTAAAGCTTAGAAGTGATGACAAAAGTATAATCGCAATCTAGCTATAGCGCAGCTTTTGTAATGTCATTTCTCATCAAATTTGGTTTGTCAAGTCTCCCATCATTTTAACTATTTGTGGTCTTCCAAGTTGCAACACGAAGCTTGTAATAAATGGAAAATGGAAAGAAAGTAGGTGATATGCATCATACTAATTTATTTATATACATATACATCATAGGGTTGATCATCTAACTAATTTATGATTCGTTACAATACAATTAATAATCACCTAATATTGTGATTTTGAAACGCAATCGCTCGTATTCTTTCCATGCATGCACTCATGATCAGCACTTATCAACAGCAATAACATGAATCCTATTGATTGGATTTTCTTACGCAAACATACACTGGCTACAAGCCAAATGTGTATAATTTTCAGCTAAAAAGTGGACTTCATTTTTATATAAAGTGATTGCTTATCGGCTTCAAACATGTCTCCAATTGCTCTTCTTACAATTTATTTAAGTCTAAAAGCCAGCTTCTGCATCCACTAGCTAGTCAGATTCCACTAGTCGCTTGCTCAAAACATCAACATCGTTACCAAATTTATGAGAATATCCATCTGGTGGAAATTAACAATTTTGATTACACATATATTGATGTATCACTTCATTTTGGTAAACAATGACCTGTTTTAATCCATGTTTACAAGCACATACCTGGGAATTCATTGGCGCACCACTGTGGAGCCACAGCCATAAAGTATTAATAAAATTTTCTAGTAGCTCCATCTGGATCAATCTTTTGGTGAAACTCATGTTTTCATCATAATAAAAAATCCAAATGATGGCTTGTGTCTGGCTCGCAAGATTAAATTGGATTCCAAATATGTCCATATGTGTCCAATCGATCAAAATTCACTCAAGAGTGAAAAAATATCACCGCCAACTTCTATCTTTGACTCTTAATTTGACTCTGTGTATGCATATCAACAATATCATACTAGTCATGATGATATAATCAACTTGATATCACATATATCAACTTGATATCACATATAAAGAAGTTCATTATCATTATGATGTGCATTCACATCTCATCATTAATATATTCCATTGAATGAATGGATTATGTCACATTAACAATATGAGACTACAAAGAAATTAATTATAAAGATCATGACTTTGTTTGGTCAAGTATGGCGACTATAATCCACTAAAAACAAAGAACCTCGCAGATATAATTGAGCCGATTATGTTTTCATGAATTTGGACCACATAATCTAGTGATTGCAGAGCTGTGACCTTTTAATTAATATAAATAATCATGGTACGATTAAATTTTGGTGGGGTAGAAGGTGTATGTGGCCATGTTAAGTGTTCCATGATATGTTTGCTTGTGCTTGGTGAACTTCGAGAGAACCGGCCCTCATAGGGTTGATCAGATCATAATGGAAATTGTATTTGTGCACTAAAAGCTGCGCATGCTTTTGTTCAATCAGCATATACCTAATTTTCGTTACAGATTGAACTACGAAAGGAACGCGACTGCTTCCAATTCGATAATATTATATGTTTGATTAAAATATAATTTAGCTCCTAATGGAAGACAAAGACCTAGCTCGCTCTCCAATCCACTGAGAAAGATACAGAAAAGTCAGCCTCTCCATCAGCTTATCTTTTCAGTTAGGTCATCGGACAAGAGTCCACAATGTCTTGCTTAAATGTTTGGTTGTCTAGTTGTGAGAGTCTAGAAGCTTTTCACTATTTTAACTTTTATGAGTCTTAATTTGAGAAGAGATGTCTCGTACTAGTTTTCAACAGGAATCACGTAACCACCTTAACTGTTTGAAAAGATGGTAGTTTCTGGTACTGAGAAAGATGTCTTCCCCATATCTTTATGTGCCTGCCCAGTAGACGATCCACGTATCTCAAAGTCAATCACCGATCGATGTAACTCAGGGCCTCATATTAACCAAGCACGAATGATTGCAACTTTTTATGGGGAGCTAGCATGCATGTATGCATTGTGGTACTCGGCTCTCCTCTCTCACAATCACTTCTTTCTTTCAAAACAATTTTTTTTTTTTAAATTTTATAAGCAAAATGAACCAAACTTAGATCTTACGTCCAAGGGATTGGTGTTGGACGGTTGGGCTCCATAGCATTACCAGTCTGATGATATAGTATTCTCCCACTTTCATTACTTGTTATATGAATAAACATTAATTGGAGTAAATTAAATTGATTAACAATAATAATGAATGCCATATAATTTATCACATGATCTGAGATAAGATTTGAAATGATCTTTTCTTTTTGGAAGTGTGGTATAATTGTTTTTGAAATAAAGAGATAAACGCTATTATTTAATATGATCATTAAGATAATTTGAGAACAATTATATGTGATTATGAATCCTCTTTCGATGAATTCAATTAGACTCATCTCACCAAATATAATTAATTTCAATAATACTAAATATACAATAAAAACACACAATTAATGTAATTATATGACATGGATCAAGTTGATTGTTTAGGTTAGTATTACTCAATTAATTTACATGAAAGACCTAAAATTCTAGGGTGGGGCCATTTACACCCCCCATTTTTTATTAACACCCACTTACTTGAGAAACCCATCTTCAAATTTAAAATATTCAATTTTACTTTATACACCTACCCTAATACCAAATAGGACACTTATTAAAAATAAATTCTATAAATACCTTTTTTCCTAAATGAACCCACCGTTTTAATATCCACATCGACCAAATAATAAACCTTATTTTACATTGAAGTTTCTGTAACATCATGCTTGTTCATGAAGTTAGTCCAATAACTAATTTATTGTGATAAAAAAATTCCAAGCTGTAAATTAAAAAAAGGTTAAGAAAACCATTATTTATTGTGATTAAAAAAATAAAATAATACACATTTTCAGTGTTGTAATCTTGACTAGCATTTATTTGCTCCTCCATATATAAAAAAAATTCTTTAGTTGCATGAATTTTTTATTGAACCAAATTTAAAACAAATAGGCTAGATGGTCACTAGCAAATTTGGAATAGTCATGATAACAAAGAGTGTATAGAAGTAAATGTTAAGGTGGGAGTAGAGAGTAAAAGATACTTAAGTCATTTAGGGTTAAAGGCGCTTAATTGTAAATATATAAAAAGATAAATTTGCAATAAAAATTTTAATAAAAAAGTGGGTATGTTAATAAAAAAAAAGGTTGCAAATAGCCCCACCCAAACTCTATTATAAATCATTTTAAATGCCATTCTCTCGAGGGGATAAGATAAAACATATATAGGCATCTTGTAGCCTTTAAATTCTGGTTGTTTAGTTATTAATTACAAATTATTTAGGTCGTGCTGACAATAACCACAAGTGTTCTCTTCTAAGAAAAAAAAAAGACTTGATTGTTATATAAACTGAAATTCTTGATATTTGATATTTCGTATGCAAAGTAGGATATTTATTGATCGAATCATCCAAATTATTTGCACGATGAGCAAGTTACTTATCAATTCTGATTACACAACCAAAATAGTAGCACTTATTGTTGGGAAAATGCCCAAGTGCAATAAGTCCACTTTCAAGAGGGAAAGGATAGAAAAGCTTGCCTTTAATTAGTAAAGAAAGAATATCTCAAACATCCGTTGAATGTGTGTCTTAGAATGCAAGGAGTATCAGTGTCAAATGTATATTCAAAGGAGTTTAATTACCGCATCGAGAAAAAAAACAAAAAAGAATTGAATCTACCTTCTTGGACATTTATAATAATTTATTTTGATCCAGGAAAATGATAAGACAAGGAACGTGAAGCCGTAGACGTTTCAAATTTATCCAAAAGAATCCCGGAGAGATTTCTCTAAAGCTCTGAAGCCCCAGCAACTGTCATCCAGTTGAAGAAAACACATAATTAACCAAACTTTCCACACTTATATAGCAATTTGGACGGGACACTTGGTGGTTTTGTTTGCTTCAACGTATTTATTAAAGGTTACACACGATGAGAAGGAGATCGATCGGTCTTATAGGTACATATATGATAATCAATTTTAGAACACCTGACCATGTGGTTAGAACTAGGATGGACATAAAATCTTTTTGGTGTGTGATCATAAATATTAGAACATATTTGATATATAGCTCATTTTCTCTGATGAGATGTAGGTCTAATATTTAAATTTAATTAGTTATTAGAGTTTTCTTTCCGAATGGTTCAATTTTCTTCTTTCTATGTACGTTTTCTGCTGTTTCTCTGGTCTATAAACGAGTGTGGTTCATATCATATATACAATATATTTCCAATAAGGTTAATTTGTAGATCGAGGGCTAGGGTTAGGTTGAAACACATCATTTTTAGCATACTTCAAGCAAGAATTCTTTCCAAATTTGAACCAGAAATTATTTATTCTAAATTATATTTTGCCATGATACTTTATGTGGGTGATGAGATGATGGGTGACGTATACCATCTAACTCTATTTTGTCATGTTACTCATGCTATGTACATTAAATAATCTGAACAAGTCGCATCTCAAGATTTTGTCCATTTATAATTCATTAAGATTCATGCTTTACTATAAAGAATTGAGCAACAAATCAGATTAGTCCGAGTGTGTGGTGCTTGTTTTATCAAGATCTTCTTTTGAAAAGAAGGAATTCGGATTCATTAACCCCAATAAAACATCGACTCATTGGTATTTGGTTAATTAATTTTGGTTATTATACAACAAATATTGGATCTTTTGATACTTTATGTTACAAACAACACTATAGCTAAAAATTTTGAGAGAAATTTTATGAAGATCTCTTCTTAGTAACTTTTTCTTCAATTAATATGCAATCAATTTTTTTCTTCCTCTTTTTTGGGTGAAAATGTCATTAGCTCTTGATTATAATATCATAGAATGATATCTTATATATGATGGTAGATATATCCATGTATGCATGCAAAATGGCTTAATATAATATCAACCAACCCAAAGGAAAAAAAATAGAATAACCTGGCAACACTCATTAGAAGACATTATTAGTTTCTATATAAATCAAACTTTTGCCCGTTCATCTTTTTCCCTTCAATGGATCTTATTCTATTATATTCTTGTTTATTTATCTTTTTTACTTTCACTTTTGCACCTTCAACGCTCGTGTTTAATTCAAGGATCTCGATCGTGGATACAGAGAATGATTTCCACAAAGAAGTTTCTAACATCTGGGTTCTAGGCCAATGAATACGCCTAAGAAAATGGGAAAGTAACCATAATCCAAAATGTGGACAAAAAAGATGAGTAAGTTACCACTATAACATAAATCTCTTATATATATTACATTCAAAACAAATTAAATTTTTATGCTTAGCAAAGAAGCTTGCCTTTTTTTAACTAATTAATTAAAATTACCTAAACTACTCTTTAATTAATCTTTTAATTAGTGTTTAATGGAGAATGGCACGCTGGATTCCAAACTTATAAGAAAATTCTTTGAATCTCTTCCAAGTTCCAATCTCTTCCAAGTTCCAAATTAAATGGTTTACAGGAGTTTAGCACTCTTTTAAGTCACTCTCATATTATTAATTAGTCATTCTTTATGGAAAATGTGAGTGCACTTTAGACTTAAGCTTGCCTTTGGCTTTGGTGTTGGAATTGAAAAAATATATATAAAATTTTTCTTCATCTTCTTTGTTTCTTTGTTGGCCTTTACTTAGCAAGTGAACTATATTTGAACAAATACCAAAAAATTGACTGTTTACCTTTTGATCAGAAGAGAAACATATGGCATAAGGAGATTGTACAAGTGATTTTCTTTTTCTTTTATGATTGTTTTCGCTAGCTCCACTTTCAACCCATGCACATTGTGAGTCATTAACTTGGATCAACTTTTTCTCTTCTTAATTATTTTTCGATTAATTAAGGTGTTGCACTCACTAAATGATTCAATTATTTAAGGAGTGAACAATGATGGTGGAAGAATTAGGCAAGTTTTCTGAGCCCATCCATGTGTGCAGCTTTCGTAAGCCATTAATTTCAAATTTGCGTCAGATGTAGGTCCATTGGATAACACATATTTTTTATACACGTATTAAGATGAATAATATATAAGTTAATGGAAAGAGATATTTTAATAAAAATTTCTTTTTTTTACACAAAATTCTAGCTATTAGTTTATAAAATTTAATGGTTAAGATAATTGATGAGTTGGTAGTGTTAAATGCAACTCTTTGACTTTCAATCTCAATTATTGAATTTGACGAGATCAATTAATAAAATATTGTGTAAAAAATTTTTATTAAAATATCACTTTTATAAGTTAATTATATAGTATAAAATTTTTTTATTTTTTGCTTTGGAAAACTATTTTGAGTCTTTTAAACTCTTATGATTGTTAGTCTAGCCAAATATTCCAATAGGGTTGGCAACTGCTTTTGCTAATACCAAGAAAATTTTGTGTCATATCTTATATGGTTCGCAACAAAAATAGTTTATTAGGATTTTAATTATATCACTTAGTAGATGCGTTTTGTGTGAAATACATTTATATGAGGTCTAAAAACAATTCATGAGAATAATTAATGATGCTTGCATGAAATCTTAGATTGACTAACATTACTCTTTGACATGAAGTTGAAGAGAGGAGAAAATGATTTTTGCGTTGTCTCCAACTTTGGACAGGATAAGGATTCGGGTCAGTTTCCACTGAATGCACACAACTCATTTACACCCACCAAAACAATGATCTTCTGTCTGAGCTCAACCCAAGCCCACATTTTTTAAATCGGCCGACGAGTGAGGCCCTAAAGTTAAGGAGTCCATAATAACTCTCCTTGACGGCATACGAAAACAATACTAGAAGTCCTCTGGAGGCATAATTTTGGAACCGTAAATAGCGTGGAACCAAGAGAGTTAAACACTGCTGATTAACTACTTGAATATGCTAATAATGGGGTTACCTCTACCTGACTTGCAATTGTGGGAAGGGCCTGCAACTTTCTGCCCAGAAAGAATTTTAGAGTGTAAAATTTGGTCTGAAGTTTTGAAGGCGTTACTCTACACAAACTATCGAGTTTACGACATCACACAAACTACCCGGTTGGAATATTTCAAAAAATAGACTAGATATATGACAAACTTATGCAATCTTTTTAATTTCATGTTAGATTTTACGTCATTGTTGTAATATCCTTAATTTGTTTTGAAAATTTATTATTCGACTATAGTATTAATTTTACCATATTGAATTCTATGAGAATGGTTTTATATATAAGTTGTATAAGAGGATACAATCAAGTTACGTATATAGAGGAAAATGGTGGATTGTTGAATTTGACTAAGCAGTAAGGTAAGAACAAGTGGCTGCCATACCCATCCGAGTGATTCACCAAAATCCAATAATAAATCACCAAATATGAACTCCGACGATTGATTGACTTTGGAAGCCTATAAATCAAATCAAATATTCGGATTGGTAGACAAAATAATATCTAATCTACGGCATAGTTAAAGAGTACTTGTATTTGATCAGTAAAATACTGCTTCTATGCTTGGTATCAAGAGGATATTTTTCTTCGGCATCTTGATTAATGTAATCGATACTCTTATATTATGTTCGATCTTCCTTATTAGAAATTACAGTAGTCAAAATTGGAAAGTTCTATATTCTAATGGGCCAAGTAAGTTAAAGATTAATTGTGATCAATTTGAATAAAATAATAAATATTCCTAAAAGGAATAATGTGAAAGGGATTAAATCTACTACCATAAAATGTTGGTAATGTTATGGGAATTTAAAAAAAAAATTAGGTCTATCATATCTATATACGGTTAATTATATTGATATAGTCAGCAGCCGATTCAGATTTAAACATTCGGAGGAGTAAATTAAAAAAAATCAGAAACTAGGGGAGTCAATAGAAAAAATTAATAATTAGATTACAATTCAAGTAAATTTGTAATAGAATCCCTAAAAATTTCAAATTTTGCGGGAGCTTAATATTAAGATGACAATATGAATATGAATCAAATGAATAGTCACATGAATTTATCATTTATTATAATATCTTGTGAACACTAAAATTAGAATGAATTCAAAGTCCTTTTGGGCTCTTTTTAGAAGTTTCTAACCGCCGCCAGCCTTTTCCTAGAATTTAACATAAACGCGAACAGGTACATATCCGGTATTCAGTTGGGTTTCTAGACAAGTATAGATAAAGACAAGAAGACGATAAGAACAACAGCACAACGTTGTGTTTTGTTAGACTGTTACTGTGTCGTTGGTGAGACGCTGTCCTTAACAGAACCGAGACAACTATTTCTACCATAACAATTCTTTATATTTACTTTATCCCCCAACGGGACTTTTCATCTTCCTGATCTCTTCTCCTGTTTGGTTCTCCAGAAGACTTCATCGTCAGCCTTGCAGATTAGTCCTTTCGCTTCCCTTTTCTTTTCAGACCAAGCAGAAACTTAAGGTCTGCTACTTTATTATTATTATTATTATATCTTGCTGCATGCTATTGCTTTGTGCCGTTCCTTTTTGTTTTAAGCAAAATACTTAGGAGGGTCAGTAAGATTTTCAGTTATGGTTCTGGGAAATTTTGTATGTGAACAACTGTTTATATGGAAAATTGGGTTTTTGATTTCAGGAGAAATTTGGGATTTTTATGGCTGTTGTAGCACCTGGTAAGGAGGTATCTAAGGAGCTTGCTAGGGAGTTACTTATAGAAATATCTAATACTTTACCCGATAAGCCTCAGAAGGTGGATGATATTCAATTGCCTGAAAAATTTTACAAACCTAATGGGTTTCCAGAGGCAGATGATGATGCAGCTGAAAAGTATAGGTCTAACTTGATCTCCATTTCCTATACTCAATTACCTGATGCTAACATGTCACCAGTTGCGCTGGTGGAACCTTGAGAGTTTGCAGTGAGTTGTGTGAAATAAATTGTTGTAAAATATAATCGAGGTTTGATGTGTACTGCACTTTCTTACCACGATCATATTTTTACAGCTGGTATTTTGTTGTTCTGTCTGTTTTTGAGTTGTTGCCAATATAAATAGAAGGATACTTTTAAGTTTTCTGTATAAATTACAATTTGATGATTAGAAAGAAAGTGTATGTTATTTTATCCCAAAAGAATTTTTGAAATTTGGCCTTAAATTGTGATTGATTCTTCCTATGTTTTGTTTTGCACATTGGATTTATATGCTAGACTTTGCTGGAATTACAGCTAGAATTCTGTGCTGCACTCTGTATTCTAGGAGCTAAAAATGATGCATTTGAACATTTCTCTATAACTGGTCTTAAGGTGAATGCCCCAATTAAATTGTATTTCTTTTTCTCATCCATCTTTTATTCAAGATTTGAATGATAGATTGAAGAGTAAGAGTAACTGCAAGTTTTATGGTTG
Organism: Boswellia sacra; assembly: GCA_013180625.2. NCBI lineage: Eukaryota > Viridiplantae > Streptophyta > Magnoliopsida > Sapindales > Burseraceae > Boswellia > Boswellia sacra. Next base: position 231,264 of record SNVD02012022.1, read on the forward strand.
GATTCAAGGTAGGATGAGACATGCTTGAAATTATGAGGTGCAAGGTAATTGTTTCGTGTTTGAGTATTGCTGTCTTTCAGGTTCTTACTGTTTTGGTGGGAAATTTATCTCGCAGGTGCTTCCATCTACTGGTGGGGTTATGATATTGGGAAACTGTACCATGAGGCTATTATAAGTTGATTTTATGCTGTTTGTAGTTGCCTTTGAGTTGCAATTCCATTTATGGTGCTTTTTAGGTTCTTCTACAAACTGAATTTATTAAGTTGTTGGGTGTTAATGTTACTTATATAGTTTTAGCTCTAACCATATTCTGTGGTTAGGTGTGCTCATTGTTAGTAAATTTGGAATGCAGGGTTGCTGAAATGGAAACAACTATATTCTCGATCGGCTGTCCTGACATTTATTGATCAATTTTCTTTCGTTAACACGATCGAATTTTTTGCTTATGTGCCATTATATGTGTAAAATGGATCGATAGATCTCTACATGTACTTCTTCAAGTGTTTTCCTTATATCATTGCTTTGTGTCGCTACTATATCCAATGACGTTTCTTCCCCACCAGCTTTATCAGTTCAGGAAAGCAAAATTCTTGTAATAAATGTTCAAGGTTCAATATGCAATAAAACTTACACTGTGAATTTTGCAGCTGATCTTGGGTTGTTAAGATTTTATCTCAATGAAAGAACTTCTTTTCTTTTTTTTTTTTCCTTTTTCTAGGATTGAAAATTAATGAAATTTTGTCTTGGATTTGTGGTTTATCATTCTTGCTTATGTTTGGGTTCAACAGAGACTGTGTGCTTTGTTAAGATGCAGAGCTTTGCATTTATCTGATATCTGATCCTTTTATGCCAGCGGGTCGGTGAGTGCAATTTTTGTCTTCGGTACGTCAAGTTTAAATGCTAATTGAAGAGTAGCATCAGTTATTTGGTTTTGACATACCATGCGGGTTATCTATCATTTCATATTCCATGTAGCATGGTGGTTGTTGCAATTGATTTTCTCTTTCTTCTGTTCTTTCAGAACTATCAGATGCATGTGGTAAACTTCTGCCGCTAACGAGAATATAACCTTGCTGATGTTACAGTGCTTTTTCTGTAGTGCAATTGTTAAATAGGACCCCAGAATGTTGCTGGTTTCATACTGTTCATTTATGTCTTGTACTTTCCTTTGATGATTTTGGTTTCTGCAATTAACTTCGTTTGTTCATCAGTAGCTAATATTTGCTGAGTCAATAACTTTTGCTTTGCCCTATAATTTGGTGCGTGTGCTGCAAACAATATCAGTATGCAGGATAGCATCACTTAAGTTAGTGGTTGTCTTGAGAGCTGTTAATTTCTGTGCTCAACATGCTCAAATTTTCTGTTCTGTCATATCTCATTAAATCATGGGATGATAGATGACTGTGTGGCTCTCTTTATCGATTTCTCTAAATTTTCACTGTTACTATTTAAAAGTGGAAATTGGATATGTTATGTTCCAAAACGAAGTTGCTTGATATTGTAGATTTGGTCTCTAATGCTCTGTGGTGAATTTCGACTGGTTATCACTATCACTTGGTTAAATAATCGTTTAGCAAGTGTGGGAAGAGTTGGTGGATTACTCTATCTGTACACAAGTTCCATGTAAAGAGCCATTGCCCCTGCTATTGCATCAGAATTTTCTAGACCACTGGATCAACCTTGTCAGTGAGGATATACCATTCCCAACTTCTCCTAGTCATTTCTCTAATCACTTTTGAAAAATTGTGTCAGAAATTGTTAGTATCCTTGACTAGAAAAGATTGTAACTCGATTGAATGTTGTGTACAATTAGTGTTACAGTAGGGGATTATGGTAGGATTGGAACTTGTGGACGTAAAACTGATTGATGAGCAGCCTAATGGGGAGGTCTAACGGTTGGACATTGTGTCAAAACCACATGGATCAAGGTGTAAATGTGAGTTCCTGAGCTTGGCTATTGCCATTCTCATGGTTGATGAATGCGAAGATATTCAGTCCTCCTGAACTGGGCATCATCAGTGAACTTTGTAGTTGTTGGTGGCTTTTCCGATGGGTTTCCTTCATTTTGTCACGTAGTTTTTGATGTGGAAAGAGTCCATTGCTATTGTGCGCTCTTGCATCCATCCATGTTCAATATTTAGTAGTTTGAAGGCCAAGTTAGGTTTGCGATGCAAGTAAGTACTCTCTCTCTTCCTTTTTTCTTTTATTACCCCCCTTAGGTTGTAGATACTGCTACACTTACAGATATTCAAAGACACTTTGATTTCTCAAGAGATTGTATATTGTGAAGCGATGTTCAAAATTAGCTGATAGAATTTCTTTGACAACTTAATTGTGACAGTAAGCCAGCTTGTGGCCAGGTCAATTCAGTAGTTGTACCAACCAGGCGTTATGTAGCCTTTGCGTATTACTGTTAATAAAATATAACCCGGATGTAGGGAAAAAAAAAAGGTGAGACTTTGTCATAGTCACGAAAAGCACTGCCCAGGAATGAAGCAGGCTTTCCTGCGTATCATGTCATCAACCTGATATAATCTATTCAAAGGACATGCGGCAGCTTTTTGGTCCAACATTGTCTTTGTACGAAGTAAACTGAATCTACATTTTATTTTTAAATTGCCAGTGTGGTAACTGTCTAAATCGTGAAAGTCAAAGTCATGAGGAATTATATGATTTGGAAGTAAGAGGATGCTTCATTCAAGAGGACAGGACTATGAGCAAAGGAGTTCAATAGTTGATATAGACAGTCTGCTACATGTATAAGACTGATCGAATACATTGCGCATTGTGACATTGAGTTTAACTGCATTGTAAGTTAAGCACTGGGAAGTTAGAAAATGAAGGTGGGTAATTCTTGGTGGATGGTTTTCGCAACATTGGCAGCAGTGTTTGTTGCAATATGTGGGCCGGTGAAGAGAGCAAATGAGTGGATGTATACGAGAAAGCTGGGTGAAAAGAAATATCTTCTTCCACCTGGTGGTATGGGTTGGCATTTTATTGGAAACATGTGGTCTTTTCTCATTGCTTTCAAGTTTGGTGATCCTGAAATTCATCTACAGCTTCGTTTCAAGGTCTTTCTCTTTCTCTCTACGTGTGTGTCTCTCTCTATTTGCTTGTTTATGAAGCTATGCAAGGTTTATCTAATTTTCTCCCAGTTGGCTAAACTGTAAAGTGCATATGGAGCACATTGACTGAAAGCTTGAATTTAAAGAGAATGACCTTCTGTACCACTAGACCCTGATAACATGGAGAAATGTTCTAAAAAGAAATTCAACCGAATTTTCCTTATTAGAATCCATCAAAAACTGTAAAGGCAAAAAAAAAAAAGGAGAAAGAAAAAAAAAGAGGAAGCCATAAGGAACTTGTCTAAGTGAAAATAATTTGGAACGGTCAAAGATATGAAAATCTATTCCACTGTCTTTCCCTTTTTTTGGGTCAGCAAAATCAACGCAGGTAAGTTCTTGACTATCTAATGTGCAAAAAGCACATAAAAGTCTTATGTAAAAAGGCAACTAAAAGACCATAACATATTCAAAAGGCAATGTAGAAAGACAACATCACCACGACCACAAACACATAAAAGTCACTATGACGGAGTTTGACTAAATATATCTTATAAGTTCACCAGCTGGTGATGTTGGTATCCATTTGATCAGGTTAGGGGGAAAAAAAAAAGGTGGCAACAGTCTCTCTCACCCTCGAGCATTAAGGTTACATGCGGAATAAAAGATATCTCATCTTAGATCCTCAGTTAATCTCTAAAGGGTTTATCTCACACGTGCAAAATCCCTCTGTTTTTCCATAAATAAACACAATCCTTATTTTTCACTTGCAGCACAGAGTTTAGCCAAAATTCAACACTGTTAACTGAATAGATGTTGCAGCAATTGGTTGATGCTTTATTTGTCATAACTGGATATGTAAAGATCACTCTATTAATATGTTGACTGAGTGGCTTTAACCTTTGCCATTAGGTTTTCCTGCAATTCTTGCTATTACTTATAACAATCTCACATTAGGATTTGACTTGAAAATCAGCAGAAAGATTCAAAAATCTGACGTTTGGAGAAAGTAACGAGAACAAATTCTCAAATTTCTTACTCAATATTTGTACATAAAACAGTTTGTCTTTTGCTTCCTTAAGTTTTAGTTATATAGATCTTTAGAGCATGAAGATGATAAAACTCTATTCGCCAAATAACTTATCAGACAAATGATTAAGCTGCTCAAATATATAATCTGGGTCAAACTCTATATAATTTGCTTGTTGGAAATCCAGATTTGGCAGGACAGGAATTTACAAGGCCTTCATGTATGGTAATCCTTGCGTTATTGTTACTATGCCCGAAACTAGCAGACAAGCTTTGATGGATGATCAACGATTTAAGCATGGCTGGCCTAAAGCTACTAATGAATTATTGGGGAGGAAATCATTTCTGAGCATTTCTCATGAAGAGCACAAGCGTCCCCGGAGGCTAACTGCATCACTTATCAGTGGTCAAAGGCATTAGCTATTTACCACAAGTATATCAAGGAAGTTGTAATTACTTCATTAGATGAATGGGCTAGCAGGGAGGGCCAGTTAAGTTCTTAAATGTGATAAGGAAGATCACCTTCTAAATAATCATGTACATATTTATGAGTGGTGAGAGTGGTTTGATGCTGGAGACAATGGAGAAGTTGTATGATGATCTAAATCAATGGCTGAGAGCCATGGCCATTGACTTCCCTGGCTTTGCTTACCGTAAAGTGTTATGCACAAGCGGAAGCGATAACCAAAAGAACAACAAAAATGCACAACCACAACTATGCCAGATAATTGAATATAATAGCGACTAAAGAGGCAACCAATCAACCACAATGCAAAAATAGAAAACACACCAGGATTTAACGAGGTTCGGTATAAGTACCTACGTCCTCGGGCGCCGCTGAAGAAACTTTCCACTATCTTCAAAGAGAATTACAAACTTTTGGGTTACAATACAAATACCACAACTATTGGGCCAAACTGTAATTACCCAAATAGTTGGGCCAAACTATAATTACCCAAACAATTGGGCAATACTACAAATACCCAAAATCAAAGGGAGAAAAAGCAAATATTATAAACTTTAAGGTCCTTACGAAAAGGACCTTAAACTATGAGGTCTTATTTGCGAGACCTTACAACTTTAGGGGGGTGAAAGATATTTCAATTTGGGACACTTATATTTCTCCCACATGGCCTCTTTTATAAGGCCAATGTGAGACCCAACTTTGCTTCTCAAGCAATGTGGGATCTCTCCCACTTTGTTTTCATATGAGCCAAATACCAACAAATCTCCACCTTGGCGAATATGCCGACCCATCACAAATTTCTTCTTTTCCCCACATTCTCTATCACAACTGCAACGCCTCCTAATGCGCCCAATGGCGCGGTCAAACAGGCACAATGTTGATCAAGTCCAAACAATGACTGAACTTGATCGCTGTCACAACCTTAGTCAACATATCTGCGGGATTCTCGGCAGTCTCAATCTTCTGAAGTAAGATTCTCCCTTCATCAATAATCTCCCGCACAAAATGATACCGAACATCAATATGCTTCGTACGAACATGGAACAATGGATTCTTCGCTAAGTGGATAGCACTCTGACTGTCAGAATAAAGAGTGATCTTCTTCTGCCCAAGTCCCAATTCATCCAGCAATCCCTGTAACCAAATAGCTTCCTTCACAGCCTCTGTCATAGCCATATACTCTGCCTCTGTAGTAGATAAAGCCATTGTAGACTGTAAAGTAGACTTCCAACTCACTGGTGCTCTTGCAAGAGTAAACACATAACCGGTTGTCGACCGACGTTTATCCAAATCACCAGCATAATCTGAATCAACATAACCAATAGCATACTGACCACATGTATCATCTCTCTCAAAGACTAAGCCAACATCCACGGTTTTCAACAAATACCGTAGAATCCATTTCACTGCTTGCCAATGTCCTTTACCAGGATCATGCATATACCTGCTCACAACTCCAACTGCATGTGAAATGTCCGGTCTCGTACACATCATAGCATACATCAGGCTACCAACTGCATTAGCATACGGAACTCGAGACATGTACTCTCGTTCCTCATCTGTACTAGGAGATAAAGATGCACTGAGCTTCATATGAGGAGCAAGTGGGGTACTTACAGGTTTAGACTGCTCTGTAATGCCAAACCGTTGTAATACCTTCTTCATATACTGCTTCTGAGTCAAACAAATCTTGCTTCTCCCTCTATCTCTGCTAATCTCTATGCCAAGAATCTTTTTAGCTTCACCCAAATCTTTCATCTCAAACTCTCGATTCAACTGAGTCTTCAACTTTGTAATTTCTTCGACATCCGTCGAAGCTATCAACATATCATCAACATACAAGAGTAGATAAATGAAAGAATCATCACGTAGCCTCCGAAATACACACAATTATCAAATTTGCTTCTTGTGTACCTCTGACCCATCATAAATCGATCAAATCGCTTATACCACTGTCTGGGAGATTGCTTCAAACCATAAAGCGATCTTTTCAGTTTGCAAACCAAATTTTCCTTACCAGCAACTCTGAATCCCTCTGGCTGAGTCATATAGATTTCCTCTTCCCAGTCACCATGTAAAAATGCAGTTTTTACATCCAATTGAACTAGTTCCATATTCATCTGAGCTACCAAAGCCAACAATATTCTAATGGAAGAATGTTTCACAACTTGAGAAAATACCTCATTGTAGTCAATTCCTTCCCTCTGAGCGTAGCCTTTAGCCACCAACCTTGCCTTGTATCGGACGTCATTCTTGTCAGGAAATCCATCTTTCTTTGCATATACCCATTTGCACCCAATTGCCTTTTTACCTTGCGGTAGTTGAGCTAGCTCCCAAGTTTCATTCTTCTGAAGAGACTGCATCTCTTCACTCATAGCTGTCTTCCACTGATCAACTTCAAAACATCTGACTGCCTCTCTATAAGTGGAAGGAACATCAGCATCTACAATTGGAAGTGCATAGGCCACCATATCAGCAAATCGAGCAGGTCTGCGAATCTTACGTCTTGGCCTATTAACTGCAATAGATTCTTGTTGCTGTTGAGGTTCCTGAGTAGAACCCTCACCATCATCTCCCAAATCTCCCTCTGTCATAGGAGTATCAACATCTGTCTCAACATATCTAACTGGGTTCAATGTCGTCGTTTCAAACTCCACCTGCTGCTGAGTATGCTCCCCCTGCTGTGGAGTACCATTCACCTTTGTCTGGTTTTCTGATTTCTTCAACATTGAAGACTCATCAAATGTCACATCTCTGCTGGATACAATCTTCCTAGAACTAGGACACCAAAGACGATATCCTTTTACTCCAGAAGCAAATCCCAAGAAAATCGCTTTCTTGGCTCTAGGATCCAGCTTAGATTTTTTCACATGATAATATGCAGTAGAACCAAAAACATGTAAAGAATCATAATCAGAAACAGGTTGTCCAGACCATACCTCTAATGGAGTTCTATCACCAATAGCAGCTGAAGGTAGACGATTAATGAGATGACACGCATAAGTCACAGCTTCAGCCCAAAATTCTTTGCCTAACCCAGCATTAGACAACATACACCGAACTTTCTCCAACAATGTCCGGTTCATGCGTTCTGCCACCCCATTCTGCTGCGGTGTACCTCTAACAGTAAAATGACGTACAATACCCTCATCTTGACACAATTTCAAAAACTGATCACTGCAATACTCACCACCATTATCCGTTCTGAGATGCTTGATCTTCTTGTCAGTCTGTGTCTCAATCATCTTTTTCCATTTAAGAAAAACATCAAGTACATCATCTTTTGATTTCAAACAGTACACCCAAGTTCTTCTGGAAAAGTCATCAACAAAAGTAACAAAGTAATGCCTACCTCCCATAGATGCGGTTTTAGTAGGTCCCCACACATCTGAGTGAACATAATCAAGAATACCCTTAGTATTATGAATAGCAGTGCCAAATTTCACTCTCTTCTGCTTTCCCAGAACACAATGCTCACAAAATCCAGCTTGCAGGTCTTTGCACCTTTCAATAAGCCTCGTTTCACTAAACTGAATAAGGCTTTCTCACCTGCATGTCCCAAACGCATATGCCACAGTCCCGTAATCTCTGAATCTGCATCATTATCAAAAACCGTAGCCGCTGATCTAGTAACTGTACTACCATTATAGTAATACAAGTTGTTTCTCCTAGTGCCTTTCAATACCACAAGAGCGCCTGAAGTGACCCTCAGAATACCATCTCGAATAGATATACCACAGCTTTTAGATTCTAAGGATCCCAAAGAGATGAGATTCTTCTTCAACTTCGGTACATACCGAACATCTGTCAAAACTCTAGTCAGTCCATCATGATTCCTCAATCGGATCGAACTTATCCCAGCAGTATGGCAAATATCATCATTGCCCATATACACAACTCCACAATCAAGCTCCTCAAACTGAAAGAACCACTCTCTATGTGGACACATATGATAAGTACAACCCGAATCCATAATCTACTCATCAGAAACAGAAGTGGATGGATGACCAACTAGACATATATCTGAATCACTATCATCCTCACGCTCAACAACACATGCATCAGAAACATCTTGCCCTTTTCTTTCTTTTTCAACTTAGGACAATCTTTCTTCTAATGCCATTTCTCACGACAAAAGGCACACTCATCTTTTCCTAATCTACCCCTCGACAAAGATTTTCCCCTTTTTTCTGGTTTCCTACTATGACTACGCCCTCTCACTGTCAATGCATCTACTGACTCATCCCTATGTTCCCTTTGATCTTTCTTACGAATTTCATAATTCAACAAAGCAGAACAAACTTCTTCAAAAGACAGTTTATCTTTCCCATGGATAAGAGTAATGCATAAATGATCTAATTCATCCGGAAGTGAGCCAATCAATAGCATAGCCTTAATCTCATCTTTGAATATTTCATCTAAGTTTAACAAATCAGCAATTAACTTATTAAACTCATCAATATGAGAACTGATGCTCGTACCTGGTTTCAACTGGAGACGGAACAATCTCTTCAATAGATACAACCGATTCTCATTGCTTTTCTTCATATATTTGTTTTCCAGCGCCTTCCACAGTTTGCTTGCAGATGTCTCCTTAGTGAACGGATACTTCTGTTCTCTACACAAGTAAGAGCGAATCAACCCAAGAGCTTTTATATTCAGCCTGTCCCAATCTCTTGCACTGATATCTTCTGGTTTTGTTTCTTCCAGAACAATATCCAAATCCTGCTGATACAACCCGTCCAACACCTCACTCTGCCATAAGCCGAAATTATTTCGACCATCAAATTTTTCAACATCTATTTTTGCATTTGTCACAGTCACTGTCTTCTCAGGTACAGTTGACGATGATGCCATAACTAACTCTCACAAATAAGCTCGATACACAAATCACCAATAACCAAGCTCCAAACAAACTATTATATTCAATAACTAGCAATCCAAAATCAATAGCCCAGAACAGTAGTAAGTGCTTCAATGAAATAGCCACTAACTACCTAAAACCTTCGGCTCTGATACCAATTGTTATGCACAAGCGGAAGCAATAACCAAAAGAACAACAAAAAATGCACAACTACAACTATGCCAGATAATTGAATATAATAGCGACTAAAGAGGCAACCAATCAACCACAATGCAGAAATAGAAACACACCAGGATTTAACGAGGTTCGGTATAAGTACCTACGTCCTCGGGCGCCACTGAAGAAACTTTCCACTATCTTCAAAGAGAATTACAAACTTTTGGGTTACAATACAAATACCACAACTATTGGGCCAAACTGTAATTATCCAAATAGTTGGGCCAAACTATAATTACCCAAACAATTGGGCAATACTACAAATACCCAAAATCAAAGGGAGAAAAAGCAAATATTACAAACTTTAAGGTCCTTACGAAAAGGCCTTTAAACTATGAGGTCTTATTTGCGAAACCTTACAACTTTAGAGGGGTGAAAGATATTTCAATTTGGGACACTTATATTTCTCCTACATGGCCTCTTTTATAAGGCCAATGTGAGACCCAACTTTGCTTCTCAAGCAATATGGGATCTCTCCCACTTTGTTTTCATATGAGCCAAATACCAACATAAAGCACTTAAGGTCAGGTTGGCATTACGTTTTTAATTTCCTTGATATTTAGCCATGATACACCTAGGAAAAACAGTAATTGTTATGGAGTTATTACTCCAGATTAGATTTGGAGTTTGGCCGTAATTTCTGATCAAGAGTCATAAACCAGTCTTGAGGAGCAGTAATGGGTAGGCATCCTGAACAAAATCATTAAAACAACTTCATTCTTTTTAAAATTGATGTTCCTTTCGGATATTCTTTTGCAGAAATAGTTGAATCCTTCAAAAGATTTTATTCGACGAAAATGCACATACAAGTTGGATAAACCTATACTGTAGAGGCTATTCAGGTGTCCATTCAAAATTGACTATTTGTCCTCTGTTAGAGGTGTTCTAGAAATGGCTGCAATCGAGTGAATAGCTCCTGATAGGTGGGGTGACCAAGCTCTTTATATACCCAAAAGAACCACCCTTAATCATCTAATATGTGATTCAAAATATATCATAATTGTCAACTTTTTATTATAAGTATGATTGTTGGTATTGACTCTTGTTTTATTGACCTTCATATATGCCAGACATTTGTATAGTCAACCGTATTTATGCTTGATTATCATTTAGGTGGCATATGACAGCAAATTATTACTTGTATTGAGATCTCTCCCCGAATCATAGGCATCAGGCTCGAAAGAAGTTGATAAAGATCCTTCAAGATGTTTTAGATGGCGGGAGGGCAAGGAAGAATAAAGGTGCATTTCAGACAAATAATGATATGATGGATTTACTATTGGAAGTTGAAGATGACAATGGAGCAAAATTGGATAATGAAGAGATCGCAAACATCATGCTTATGTACTTGAATGCTGGCCATGAAGCTTCGGCCCATGGCATGATATGGGCAACCATCTTCCTTGATGAACAACCTGAATATTTCCAGAAAGCCAAGGTTCATGTAAATTTTGATAGGTTTATAAGTTATCGAACCAGTACTAGTCAATCTCCTTCTGTGGCACATGCCAATTAGTCACAATTTCTTTCTCTATTCTTTCATTCTCTGCATACTTCTCTACTTTCGTTTGTGAGGAATATCCTGATATTTATGTTACAAATGAAATATAAAACAGCTTTCTTAGCAGCACAGAGGGGTTGTTTAGGCTTCTACCTGCAAAGAAACTATTGAAGTAACATGAATATGCTTGGCAACTGTAGATTTCAGGATCATTGGTTTTGCTTGTCATATTCTTGATCTCTATGAAATTGTATAACTAACGTTATACAGTTTTCCAGGTAGAGCAAGAGCAGACTGCAAAAAGTAGGCCACCAACGGAAACAGGATTGAGCATCAGCGAAAATAAACAAATGGATTATCTTTCCAAGGTACGCTCACATCCTTGTAGAATCAACACATTGGCATGTTAATGTCATCATGAATAATATTAAAACTGCATTCTTGATATACAAGATAATAAAAGTTATTATGAGCTAGATCCTACTCAATGATATGAGATAAAGGCTTTTCAAACACTACAAGAAAAAGAAAAAATATAAAATTAATAGCTCAAGTTTCAAATACTTAACCATATAAGTTACAAATAACAAATACTCTGTTTTGGCTTAAAGGTAATTGATGAAACACTGCGTGCTGCAAATATTGCACTGATGAATTTCCGAGAGGCAAGCACTGATGTGAACATGGGTGGTAAGTTATCCTGCATTTTACTTTTCCTCTTATAAATTGTGATCTAATTTTCTCATGTTGTAACTCATTAAAGAGTCATTGCACTTTCAAGGTTATTTGGTACCTCAAGGATGGAAGGTATTGGTTTGGTACAGGGCTGTTCATATGGATTCTGAAGAATACCTGAACCCAAAAGAATTTAGTCCTCAGAGATGGGATGTAAGTGAGATGCTTTACTCGTTTTCCAAATACTTCTATATAATATGCATGCATATTACCCATGCATACTCTAAATATGTTATCTTACAATTTGAAGCGTGGTTGTGTAGGAACATAAACACAAAGCAGGAAGTTATATTCCCTTTGGAGCAGGAAGCAGATTATGTCCTGGAATTGATTTGATAAAGCTTGAAATTTCTACGTTTCTTCACTATTTTCTCCTTAGTTACAAAGTGAGTTTCTCGCCACTAAATGTTACTCTCAACTGCCACTTTCTATAATATGTTGCCTCTTAGTGCTGATAAGAACCTCAAATCATTGAAAAGGAACCGATACAAGCACATTATCATTAACTTTTAACATCGAATATTTGCAGGCTGGAACGAATCAATCGGGGATGCCAGCTTAGGTACTTGCCTCATATCACGCCTAAAGACAATTGGCTTGCCAAGATCAAGAAGGTCCCATCACATGCGCATGGGCGACAAAAGACAATAAGAGTGTGCTATTCTCAATTGATGCTATAGTTTCTTGGTTATATCCCAGCTGACTATATTTATAATGATATGCTGGTTATCAGGATATTCGAAAAATAAAAAAATAGAAAACAACGCAAGTATATATAATAATATATTTTCATCCAACTAGCTAGCACTTTTGAATTTGGGATTTGTTTCTTACTTACTACTATCATTTATAAATTTTAATCGACGTGAGCATAAAAGAGAAACGAAAATCAACAAGTAGTCAAAAGAGATAAACCCACTACAATTTATTGCCAACGAAGTCAGATTCCCTTTCCCGCATGGTAGGGACATTGACACACTTTTGCAGTCTTAATTTCTTTGATTAATCAAAACAACAGACAAGATTAGGTAAATTATTGTGAGAAAATAGTACTGTAAATAGTCGGAAAAGGGCGAAGTAGGAACATTATTGAATATAAAATTGTGGAGAGGATAATTCTTGTCCATAAATTAAAAAATAAAGTCAAACAAGAAACCTGATCACCTGTCTTCTTAAACCAACAGGAACAAGATCAACTAGAAGAAGAACAATAATGATTGAAATGAAGTCCGAAATTTTGTCCAGAAAATATATCAAACCCTCCTCCGCAACACCTCTTCATCTCAAATCCTTCAAACTCTCTCTTCTTGACCAACTCTCAACTGCCGTCCATGGCAATATGACCTTCTTCTACACCTCCAACACTTCTTCTGATTTCTCCACGAAATCCCAAATACTCCAGGAGTCACTCTCCAAGACCTTAACCATCTTCTATCCACTAGCGGGCCGCCTCCGGGATGAAGCTACTATCGACTGCAACGATGAAGGTGCCTTCTTCGTGGAAGCCAACATAAATATCCAACTCTCTGAGGTCCTTCGGCATCCTGACTTCAAATCAATAAATCATTTCCTTCCCAGCAGTGACTTCGAAACCATGGAACAGTGCAATGGTGCCCTGTTGCTTGTTCAGTTCACTGGCTTCACCTGTGGTGGGGTAGCTATTAGTCTTTCTCTTACTCACAAGCTTGCTGATATATCAGCACTTGTTACTCTCCTTCAAAGCTGGACAACCGCTAGTCGCCAATTTGGTGAGCCAGTTGTCCCGGATTTCACCGGGCCTAAGCTTTTGCCACCAATAGATGGCCTTTCAAATATGTCTGCATCCGTGAAGATCTCTGCAGACAAGTTTGCGTTGAGAAGATTTGTGTTCAGTGCACCAAAGATTGCGGCACTCAAGGCTAAAGTTGATCATGAATTTGAGCAAGAGTTGCACTGCCATCCTTCACGAGTGGAGGTGGTGGTCGCACTCATCTGGAAGTGTGCCATAGCTTCCAAAAGATCATTATCAGGTTCGTTTAAGCCATCAGCTTTATTCCAAGCTGTGAATCTCAGGAGAAGAATGACCCCTCCTATACCTGAAACTGCTATTGGAAACTTTGTCTGGCCATTTATGGTGCTTGTAGAAGAAGATGAGGACTTGGAGCTGCATGAGCTAGTGATTCAGATGAGAAAATCCTTCAACAACTTCTGCAAAGACAAGTCAAATAAATTCAAAGGTGAAGAGGGTCCATCAGCCATTTTGGGTGCCATAAAAGAGAGAGGAGAATTCTTTAAGAACAAAGGGGACATGACGGTTTACAAGTGTACGAGTTGGTGCAAGTTTCCATTATATGACACAGATTTTGGATGGGGAGAACCCATGTGGCATGTTAGTGTAAACAAAATTGTAAGCAATACCATTGCTTTGGCGGATACAAAAACTCGCGATGGGATTGAAGCCTTGATCACATTGGATGATGATGAGATGGCAATTTTTGAATCTAACAAGGAGCTACTTGAATATGCTTCTGTCAACCCGAGTCTTTTCGTTTGATTTCTGCATGTTCGGAGTTTCTGAACATGTTATGACATGTAAAGTCTAATAGCATGTATAATTAAAATCGTTAATAACTTTTAATTTTCTTTTATGAAAATTACGTGTTTGATTTGTAATAATATGGATATGGTCTTACTTGTTCTTTGCGGGTCAATTTTTTGGATCGAAATTCCTAATCAATGTGCTACTAATTTTTAATTTTGTTGTGGCTATTATTTATGTGTACAAAGAACCAAACAGATGGCGAGAGTATTGATTTCAATAATATAAAATAGTGGACGATAGACAAATTGGTACAGGATTGGTAGACAAGGACTACCATTATTAACTCCTTATACAAATTGGTAGTAGTTGAACCAATAAAGTGTCTAAGAAATATATTTTAAGAGTGTTTAATAATCCTAACCAATTAAAAATGTCAATAAAATTTGGGCCCGAAAGAGGGGAATAATAGTACTAGACCATAAATTGTTTGAGGGATAATTCAACTTATTAAATAAGGGGTGATATGTATCAACACAACACATTGGATTAAGACCTTTGCTTTTCTTATTATGATCATTAATTTCTTTTTACTATATTAGATTTCTAAAATTAGAGATTTTTCCCAATTTATCTTATATATACACACACGGACAGACACACACACACACATTTTCTTATTCTATCAAATTAAGTTTTAAATTATTAAATTTCTACTTGTTATATGTTCTTTTTGGAAAAATTACTATTCACATAAAAAGAAAAAAGATAGTACAATATACGAGGGGCATACCCCAAGAAGAGTATTTAGTACTCACAAGTCCAAAAGGAAATAACAAAGCCCAAAAGCTTCAAACGAATAAACAGAATATAAAATCACAGGCCCCAGACAAAACGATTGCGCATATGCCTAAAACCAACTATAACATAGTCAAGATCACCCAAACAATAAAAACAAAAGGGCGCATTAGCCCAATCTAGCAAAATAAAGTCCAAGAAAACAAACTAATGATGAAGACCCCATATGGCACGAAGTTGAGGAGTGATCACATACTTGGCCTCTAAGGTTAGAAGCCGAGAGCGAATCAAGGTAAAAATCTCATCAATCACTTGACGACAAGTCCGATGACGCTGCTGATACACACGATCATTCCTCTCATACCATAGAAAATAAACTGTGGCAGAAAAGACCAAACGTGCAAGGATATGCTCAAAATTCTTTCTGCCCTGAAGATGAAGAGAAGCCCAATGAAGTAGAGTGAGCCAATTAGAAGATGGTCAAACAATGAGAGTCTTAGTTGTAATCTCCTCCCATACAGAAGATGAGAAAGGACATCTAAAGAAAAGATGCTCATGAGTCTCATTTGTTGAGGCACAGAGAACACAGCCCGAAGAGGATAACATACCATAACGCTGTAATCGATCCATAGTACGAAGACGACCCAATGAGGCAAGCCAAAGAATAAAAGAGTGTCTTGGAACATGGCTAGGGAACCAAAGAAGATGATGAAATGAATTCACGGCTCGTCTACTTCGTAAAAACTCTCATGCTGAGGCAATGGAGAAAACTCCAGAGGTGTGGCCCTTCCAAATAATACGATCAGGAGTCCCCATCATAAGCCGGAAGCTGATAGAGTCCCAAATTCGTCCAAGGACCGATCCACCATCAGGAAAAGTCCAATCCCCATCCTGAATAATAGCGGAGACCTTGGCATCTGAGGGAAGACTTGTAGATGAAAGATTCCTGAAAGAAAACAAATCACAAAGACGCCCCTGTGGCAACCAGTAATCCTGCTAAAGTGAGGTGTCACGACCATCTCTAATATAAGAGACAAATTTACCCCTACACCAATCTCGACTGTGCAAAATCTTTCTCTAAGACCAGGAGGCTCCAGAAGTAACTCGAACCTGCCAAAACGAGCGACCCCGAAGGAGTACTTTATGAACCCAAGAAGACCATGTGGAGGACTTATCAGAAAGAAGTCTCCAAACATGCTTTAGAATAGTAGCCGGATTCCATTCCTTCACTCGCTTAATTCCCAATCCTCCTTCCTTTAACGGATAGCAAACCGAATCCCAAGCTACTTTGGCCCCAAAACGAGACAAAGAGGTCCCTCTCCATAGGAAAGCAGCCAGAATAGCCTCAATCTTCCGCACCACAGTTGCCGGCAATATGAATATGGACGACTAATAGACCTGTATGGAAAAAAATACCGACTTGATTAACTGAAGACGGCCAGCATAAGTCAACATAGCAGATGTCCATAACCTGACCCTCGATAGAATTCGTTCTATCAATGGAGTACAATCTGAAGGGCGCAATCTGGTACTAATCAGAGGCACTCCCAAATATCTAACTGGCAGACTCTCCACCTGAAAACCCAAGATGGCCTGCAACACAGTTCGGTCCTCATCATTGACTCCAAAAAAGAATACATGACTTTTGGCAGAATTTGTCACTAACCAGAGAGCTCTGCAAACTTCTGCAAAGCATTACGAACCACACTAACAGAGCCCACATCTGCCCTACAAAAAAACCATCAGATCATCTGCAAAACAAAGATGAGTGAGAGAGACCTGCTGACATCTCCAATGATATCGGAAACCAGGCCTCTGAGAAGCCTCCCGAAGAATACCATTCAAACCCTCCATTGTAAAATTATGTTCATAATTGTAAAATTATGAAAATGAGTTAAGACAAAATCTAATTTATAATTCTAACTCCAGAGCTACATTTAAAAAGATTGATGAATAAGAATAATATTTTTATGGGCACATATAATTTCGAGCTTACTATAAAATATTATACACGAGCCAAATATTATAAATTAATATTGATGAAACACTGTGTTGCCAATTGATGAATTTCACTGATATGAACATTGGTGATGAGTCATTCTGCGCTTTACTTTTCCTCTTATAAATTGCGATCCTATTTTCTCATGTTGTAACTCATTAAGACTCATTGCACTTTCAAGGTTATTTGGTACCTCAAGGACGGAAGGAATTGGTTTGGTGTAGGGCTGTTCATTTGGATTCTGAAAATTACCTGAACCCAAAAGAATTTTGTCCTCAGAGATGGGATGTAAGTTAGATGATTAATTTACTCGTTTTCCAAGCATTTCTATATGATATGCATGTATACTAGCTATTTATATTCTTAATATGTTATCTTACAATTTGAAGCGTGGTTGTGTAGGAACATAAACACAAAGCAGGAAATTATATTCCCTTTGGACCAAGAAGCAGATTATGTCCTGGAATTGGTTTGATAAAGCTTGAAATCTCTACATTTCGCTATTTTCTCCTTAGTTACAAGTGAGTTTTCTCTCCACTTGATGTTACTTTCAACTGCAACTTCGTATAATATGTGTTGCATTGTAGGGCTGATAAGAACTTCAAATCATCGAAAAGGAACCGATAAAAGCACATTATCATTAACTTTTAACCTCGAATATTTGCAGGCTGGAACGAATCAATCCAGGGTGCCATCTTAGGTACTTGCCTCATATCAGGCCTAAAGACAATTGTCTGGCCAAGATTAAGAAGGTCTCCTCAGCGTGCACGTAGGCAACAACCGACAATAAGAACGTGCTATTCTCAATCTATGCTATAGTTGCTTCGTTATATCCCAGCTGACTATATTTCTAATGATTTACTGGTTATCGGGATATTCGAAAAAACAAAAAATAGAAACAATGTACATATATAGAATAATATATTTTCATCCAACTAGCTATCACTTTTGAATTTAGGATTACTTTCTTACTTCTTACCACTATCATTTATAAATTTTAATAGATGTAAGCATAAAAGAAAAACCAAAATCAACAAGTAGCCACAAGATCAGATAAAACCACTGTAATTTATTGCCAACCTAGTCAGATTTCTTTTTCCCATGGTTGGACTTTGACACACTTTTGCAGTCTTAATGTAACGCCAACATTTAGTAAGTAAATATATAAATAGTTATTGTAAGTCAATTAGTGAGTGATTAGTAGAATTATATTAGGTGTGCATATATGTATGATATTGGACTAATGTATGTTGAGGTGGAATCTTTTATATTAATAAGTCTATTATTAATATTTTGGTTGTGTTATCCTGTAATTAATCACGTTCACAATATTCTTAGTTCACTTTTTATAATTTTGATGATATATATTGAGTTATATGTAGTCTATATAGTACCATAAGTATTTTAAATTAATTTTTATAAATTTGGAAATGTTTTAAGCCTGAGTTCTTTGTGATATGTGATATGTTCATTGTAAGGCTATTTGAGTTGCATATTTTGTGCTTCACTTGAGGTAGTAAACTAATTTTTTTTTTTTTTTAACTAGGTTCACAATAAGCATATATTTAAGCATATTGTATATTCATTTTTTATAATAATTGTGATGGTAATAGACGTTGCATATTGATATGCAACACATATTAGAGTTTGTATGTAAATGTATGTTGGCTACTATATATTTTAGTTCTTATTTGATTACACATTATTCATATACATGTTATAAGAATGCCCATGAAATGTTACGCGTTGAAAGTGAAATTCACACCAAAACCTGAGGACACCAAACTCGCATTGCTTGGTAGGCATATATATGTTGTGTTATTGAGTCAATTATGTATGTGGCCTTTCCCTTGGAAGGGTAAACGATATGTGTTCCATATGACAGGATAGGATTCGGTGGGACTATTGTAGTTGTCACCCTCGAGTGATGGTGGATTTGTGCATGTGGGGATACACAATGAGGCGATGCCCTGCTATGGATGCCACTGACGAATGGCTATATGTGTGGGCTTAACAATATGATAAGTGATGTGAAAAGTCCAATATTGTGAGAAGGTGTAGGTTCTTAAAAATATGTTTGTTAAGTGTCGTGGTAGCTTCTACTTTATGCTATGTATTTATGCTATGTGTTCCATATGAATATGATATTTATGAGTTTACTTATGTGCCTGTTATGCAAAAATCCATAAGTATACAGAATCGAAACAAGTAATATAATGATGAGTGAGTTATCAATCCCACGAGGATTGATTATTAATTATTAAACTTAATCTAACTATGATTTTATTTGAATAATAAATTTAAATAGCAAATTTAAAAGAATTAATTAGCTAAATAATCGAAATAAAATTAAACACCAAGCAAAAAGGCAAGATCTAAACTAAATTAAAATAAATTCAATGGATTAAGCTCTAGGGTATAAGGTTTCAGCTCTATTATTCAATCCAATTCAATTAATGTTCATCAATCTTGTTGCCAACCAATTTCTCTAAGGTATTTGTTATTCTCTCTCAAGCAATAACAATGTATAATTATAGGGAGAATCAAATATCTGTCTTATCTAACAACCTATAATTATCCATTAAGAACAAGAAACTATACAAGGTTGCACAAATCACAATTATATTTTTATCTCATGTGAGTTTATGGTGAATCAATCAATGACTAATATAAATTAACTTTTCAGTCTAAATTATATCTCAAATCATGCAATAGTTGGCCAGACAATCACAAGCATTAAACACATGAATAATTCACTCAACAAGGATTTGAATAAAATCAATATATTGAATTAAAATAATAGAGTATCAAACTTGGCTACATCCTAACCCTAGAAAAAGAAATTTAGTTTATAATGTAAAGAAAAATAATAGAAAATCGAGTAGGAGTCATAGAGTACAAGAAGAAAGAAAGACTTAGAGATTTTAAAGATTCCTTGAAGTTTCACTCTTGAATTGTGCCTCTAAAAGCTATAGCCTGCTTCCTTGCCTCTTAAGCACCTTTAATGACGCCTCTAATACCTTAGAAAAGACCTAAAATATGTCTATTTATATTCTATAAGAGAAAGAATTAGAATCTAATTGAAATAGGAATCCTGAAATTTTCCAGAATCGCATATGCGTAGGAGCGTAGATACAATTACGCAGGAGCTCGATGTCTCAGGTTTTTGTCCTAATTTTCTTGATATTGTGTCGTGGTGCCACCTCTATTATGCTGGAGCGCCAGGTTTCTTGATCTTGGAGGTTATTTCTTTGGATCTGGAATCGCTGCACTGTCTGACTTATGCTGGAGCGCCAACCTTCTGATGTGATGATCCGAAAATTTTCTCTTCTGGCTCTTTTTATTCCTATTTTTGCTGTGCTTTATTATAGATCAGATTTGATCTATAAAATCTGTAATTAACCAAAATAGCACATTGTCTTCCTCTTATTTTGCTCAAAAACTAATAAAAAAATTAAATTTTAGGTTAATAATTAAGTGAATAAAATTCACTTAACAAATACCCTCAAACTTAATATTTTGCTGGTACTTGAGCAAGATAAAAACAATTAATAAAAGAAAACAAGTATGATTATGTCAAAAATTTTCTTATGCAAAGTCAAGCTTATACTTATCACTGCGATTGGCCTAAAAAATTGCATTATTGATAACTCAAAAGAAATTTCAAACTTGCAAAACCATATAGGATTCTCCTCAACATCAGTCAAGTCCATTTCCAATTCCTCGAGTGTGTGTGTGTGATGAGTGAATCTCATTTCATTGAATGCAATTCAAATGAGATTATGCAACAAAATGATTCAAGTAAAACATTTATGTGCTGTACAAAAACTGAGACTCCATAAGCTCGCTATTCATGCCATTCTCTACTAGTGTAGACAAACTCAACATCAAGGATCAAATAGGACTTTGCAAAGCTTGTAATGTATGATTAGGTAATAAAGGTATGGAAAATGGTAAATTTTTTTGTTCAATGTACTCATAAGGCATATAAAATCTCTCAAAACTTCATAAACTTTTCACTCTCATCAATCCATATTTTTATTACACTCAATCAAGCTTCGACTACTCTCATTTCCCATTTTTGTGTTGGAATAGTTACTCGTTGTTATAGCAATTACATGAATTACCTTCATATTATTAGCTATTTTGTTCTCTTGCAAGATTCTCTCTTTTTTTGCATTTCCTTTTTTTCTCAACTGGATAGTGCCATGCTGATTCCATTATGCTTTCTTTTTAGTTCTTCTAACAAGCTTTTAGCTAGTAACTCCCAAGCTAGTTAGCCTTAGGGTACTGGATTTTAAGACATCTTTAAGAGCAAACTTGCTTGAACTAAAAAGGCTACGAAATCAACTTATCTAGAATATTTTTTTTTGAATTGAGAGAATAATGCAAAGATTTGAATTTACAATAAACTAAAACTTCAACCAAACTCATGATGTAATTCCAAAATTGTATATCCAACCATGTACAATACTATCAAAACACCTCCCATCCTCCCTTATGCACCCTTATCAATGCAAACCACCAAAGGTTCTGAAAGATTTACATGCTTATGAGTAGGGGACACTGTTTAGATATACTTTTTATATGGCTGAGATAAATTTAGTGAGCTAATAAAGAAAAAGGCTTCCATATACTCAAGTAGGGATCAATTTACATAATGGGTTGGCTAAAAAGGCTCAAACGAAAAAAAATGGCCTAAATCATCTCCCTAGTGTTAAGTTGTTTATGATTTCGCCTCAAGCAACAATCAAGGAAGTTTTAGAATCTTTTTTAAAAAAAAAAATCTAATAACATATCTACATTACATAATCTTTCTTTGAATCAACAAACAATTTCAAGATAATGACTCAATGTGCTCAAATAAAGTTCAAGAAATTAAAAATAAGACAAAACTATCAATTAACTCAAACCACAAAATTTTTCAATTTCTAAGATTTATTCATGTTAAACAATCATTATCCTATTATTGGCCATCACAAAAGAAAAGATTTTTTTTTGAAAACACGCATTATACGCAAAACAAACACAAACAGATGCAAATAAAGACAAACATACATTCACAAAAACTAAGTATCACAAAAACTAAGTAAAAACTAAGTAAAGCAACGGCACCCTCAAACCTGAGGAGCACAGTGCCCTCAATATGCACAAACAACAAAGATAGGAAAGTGAAGAGCAGAAAACTTCCCTGAAGCTCAAGAGTCCGCCGGATCCTGAGCATCTTGAAGATCATCGCCCAAAACATCGCCAAGATTAGCTCCAAGGCCATCATCAGGTTCTCTAGTATAGACAAAATCACTTACCTGCATAGTATCATTCTCCGTATCAGTCAATGGATCATGAGAAAGCTCTTTAGTAGCCTGCCGCTCATCCTCAGCAAAGAGTGGTGGAGGAGGGAATAAATCTAGAGAAGCCCTATGATTGATGAAAAACCTTTGGAATGCACGTTGGGTCTCCATCATATGCATAGCCACTTTTAACGTAGGTGACATCCTATCAGATGGTCGCGAGCTCGCGTCGAGTCTCCTATAGCTCTTGCTCAAATTTGTCCATCCGCTGTGCAGCAGTCAATGTGCGAGGCAGAGGTAGAGGTTGCTGTTGCTGAGGCTATTCTCTCAGGTTAATATTCACACGTGCTCGCTCAAGACTTTGGAGGAATCGCATATCAATGATAGGCCATGACAGTGATCGCTCCTTAGCTGCATCAATCACTACTCCAACAGCACGACAAAGAGATGTGATAAGTGATGGATGTGGGAGCTCGCCAGTGGTCTTTGGTCGAACACAATGACTAATATTATCTACTATTAACTGCCCACATTGATCGTCATCCTTTACTTGTATGCATATAGCAATGTAACCCTCTCATTGGAAACCTTACCGTGATGAGTGTTGGGCAACATTTTACCGCAAATGAAAAGATTCAAGGCCTGTAGCCCCACACCCATAACAGAGGTCAGAAACATATTAGCCTCCCCTCGGTTGGCTCTTGATGATCCCGACTAAGTACCGGCTGGAGTAAGGTAAGCGAAAATCTCATCAAAGTTTGGATTTTGTTTGTAGCTGTAGTACTCACAGTCACCGATGTCATGCAGATTGTAAAACCGGTTGATGATAGCAGGACTGAATGATACTTGCTTCCCTCGAACATACACATTGTATCCGATTCTCTCAATAACATTTGCATAAAACTCTCGAACGACAGATACAATGACATGCTCTGGATGGGCCATGAAAGTCTGCTATGTGTCACTACCTAATGTGATCCATAAATTGTCATTGGAAATGTCGATTCTGTGCTCTCAAAGGCAGCATTTGGCTAAAACTGTGTTGTGGTAACGAGTGACAGTATCGGCACTTTTGAAAATAGGCCAATCAAATGCATGAGCAGTTGATGATGATGCTTCAGCAGTTGTCTTTCATTCCTTGGGTGTCATAATCCTGCACAACAATTCAGGCAGAGAAAACACTCATAAATATTCAAATGCTGCTTACTTCCAACATAAGTTCATTGCTTTTTGTCCGAATTATAGCTCAAAAGCCCAAATTAATCTTGTACACAAAAACCAATAACAATTTGGAGCAAACACATGGAACCAAAACATGAATTTAAGGGAGTAACATGTGCATAACCAATAATTAGAATGAGGGAAATATGTTAAATTATCAAAAACCATAGTGCAAAAACCACTGAATAACATGTGAATAACGAAGGAAATAATCAATTTGCATTATCTATTGCTTACTTGGTTTAGTCATCCAATTATCATATTACACACAAAATTCTGTTTTTCAATAATGACCAATCAAACAAGAATATGTTTCAAACATCTTTATGATTCCAAAATGAGATTAGCAAGCTTACACAAGTACCGCAATAGTCACCATGATGCCCTAGGATATGCATCAAACAAAGTATATCTGCTATCACCTATGGGTTTAATGTCAACTCAAAGTTATGCAAATTTGAATTATATCAATTATGCATATTGTTCAACCCTCAATTCAAACTACCATGAATAATCAAGTAACCACCACCCTTAATATTAAAAATCCTCGCTTACATTCATGAAAGCATAGATTATTTCATAGAAAAATGAAGTCTCATGAGAAAAGGCATGTGAGATCAATCATTCATGGGCAATGCACCAAAAAGCAAGTTGATATACACGGAGATAATATGGCAAAATCCTGTTGATCGCTTTAATTCATGTAGTTGTGAATTTCAAGTTCTTAAGTGGGATTATGCCTTGATGTTTGAAAACATGCATACGGTATAAGTTTTTAAACCATACAACATCTCATGCACAATGTCATTAATCAATCTTCCTCAAGCAATATTACAATCACAGTCTTAAAAATAACCGATGCAAAAATATCACTCAATTTGACTTCAAGACAAACTGCAATCATTCAAAATCAAAACCTTCATTCAAATACAGTTTTAAAAATCCTGCAAAGAGACCATAAGATAAACTATAATCATAACATTCATTCAGAATCAAGGCATCACAACTTCAATTTGCATCAACAGAAACCATAAAGTAATCAAACACTCCCAATACACCATTCATTTCTCCCAAACTCCTCATTGCAACTTCACCCATTACGGTGGCCACAAACACTTCAATAACAATCATATTGCATGTAATGTGACCAAAAATTAAATGTTAAACAAAGATGTGAACTGACTTACCTGACTTTCACGTGTAAGAGAGAAAATGAGACAAATATATGATGGTATAGAGAGGGAACAAGGAAGAAAATGACTAAAAACGAGCCTAGCAATATCGACGAAGGCGATTATAAGCTTGACAAGGTGGCTTTGGGCATCGGAGGAGGTGGCGTTGTAGGAAGAGACAGAGAGCTCAAGAGGTTTTGAAAAAATAGCAACCAAGTTTCATTTTTTTTTCCTAAAAATTGAAGTTGCGCAAGGGCGCTAGTAATTCTGTGCAAGAGCGCTAAGAAAGCCCCAATTTAATTTTAACCTAATTTTTCAGCGCAGGCACGCAATTACACTAGCGTAGGAGCGCCAAGACACGGATATAATTGTTTTAGGTGTAGGCAACTATTGCGCTAGAGCGCAAAGATCGACTCGCAGTGGTGCTGAGAGAGCAGGAAAAGTCAAGAAATTCAAAGGCACAGAGGTGCAGGGGTGCAACTATAGATGCGCAGCAGCGCCACTTCTCGGGAAGAAATTTGAAAGTTTAGAAAATTATGGCGCAAGTATGCAATCTCACTCGCACAGGGGCACCATCCCTTTGGTTAAAATTTCTAAACCTAGGGGTCTGATGTGTTCAAATGTGCAAAATCAAGCGCATAAGCGCCATCTAAAAGCTTATAAGCATGGGTACTACTCGCGCAGTAGCGTACTATGTCTGACGCAGGAGTGCCATACTTTTGGAAAAATCTGAACATTTAAGGTAACTTAAGTGCAGTAGCACCACTTACCTATGCAGGAGCGCGATTCCCTTATTTCGTATGGCGCAACAATGTGAATTATATAGTGCAGGAGCGTAAGCCTTCTGCCAACACTCCCTCAAACTTGACTTTTGAGCAGGGATTTTGCCTAAAAACATTAACACACATCATGAATGCATACATAGAATTAAAAAAAGTAAAGTATTCTTGAAAACAAAGAAAACCATTAGACAACTAAAGAAAAATATTAAGTCCTAAAATAGCTTGGGTTGCCTCCCAAGAAGCATTTTGTTTTATGTCATTAGTTAGACGGTGCTTTGCTTCTCAAACTTCGTCAAGCAATGTGGTGCTGTTCTTGAGTTCCGCTTTACCACTTATGTAATGCTTCAACTGTTGTCCATTAACCTTGAATGGAGTTTTACTCGGTTGTCCAATCTCCACTACACCTTATGGAAGCACTTTGACCACTGTAAAAGGATCGAACCATTATAATTTTAGCTTTCTTGGAAATAGCCGCAATTGTGAATTATAAAGAAGAACTTATGGTCCGGAAGAGAAGGTTTTCCAGAGAATTTGCTTGTCATGCCATGTCTTAGTCCTCTCTTTGTAGACTTTATGCTCTAACTCAATCGGTAAATGACATGCCTTCCCACAAATTAGCTGATAGGGAGACATTCCAATTAGTGTCTTGTAGGTTGTTTGATATTCCCATAACGCATTATCCAACTTTCTTGCCCAGTCTCTTCAGGATTTAGCAACAGTTTTTTCCAAAATTCTCTTCACTTCACAATTGGAGATCTTTGCTTGGTGATTAGTTTGTGGATGGTAAGTAAGGGCTTTCCTATGGTTACACTATACTTAGACAAGAGAGCTGCGAATTGTTTGTTACAAAAGTATGTACTTTTATCACTTATTATGGCCCTTGGCATACCAAACTTTGTAAAAATGTGCTTTCTTAGGAAGTTAAGCACCACTTTACTATCGTTAGTTAGTGTTGCCGCTGCTTCTACCCATTTTGACACATGGTCCACTGCCAATAGAATATTCTTGTTGTTGTAAGAGGATGGAAACGATCCTATGAAGTTGATGCCCCAAACGTCGAACGGCTCTACTTCTAGCATGGTCTTCAATGGCATCTCATTTCGCGTGGAAATATTATTCGTTCTTTGACATTTATCACAATTGGCAACAAATTTATGAGTATCTTTGAATAAAGTAGGCTAAAAGAATCTTGATTAAAGAACTTTTGCTACAATCCTTTATCCTCCAAAGTGAACTCCACACTCTAGTGCATGACAGTAGTTTAGGATATCATCTATCTCCTCTTCTGGTACACATCTCTATATCACTTGATCTGCACAATGACGATAAAGAATATGATTATCCCAATAATAATGTTTGACATCGACAAAGAATTTCTTTTTCCTTTGATATGAGAGGCCTGGTGGAATGATTTTTGCTACAAGGAAGTTCACAAAATCTGCAAACCATGGAAGAATTTTGTTGGTAGATACAACAAAGAGTTGTTCATCCAGAAAGTGATCATCAATGGACTGTATGTGCTCTTTTTGTTCTTCTGGCAGTTCTAATTGAGAAAGATGATAAGCCACTAAATTCTCTGTGCCTTTCTTGACCCTAATCTCTAAATCAAATTCTTGTAGTAGTAGAATCTATCGAATGAGTCTAGGCTTTGCATATTTCTTGGTAAATGGCTAAATGATCTGTGTACTCAATTACCTTATTAGCAATCAAATATGGCCTAAACTTATCGAAGGTAAACATAATAGTAAGTAACTCTTTTTTAATTATGGCGAAGTTGAGTTAAGCATCGTTGAGAGTGCGACTGACATAGTATATGGCATGAAAAACTTTGTTTCGTCACTACCTAAGTACTACACCTACTGCATAGTCACTTGCATTACACATTAGCTCGAATGGTAACTCCCAATCCGATGTTATAATAATAGGAGCTATCACCAACTTTGCTTTTAAAGTTTCAAGAGCTTGTAAATAGTTGCTATCAAACACAAACCAGTTATTTTGCACAAGTAAATTCAAAAGTGGTTTGGAAATCTTGGAGAAATCCTTAAACCTTTTATAGTAACCCGCATCTCTAAAAAGCTTCTAACCCCCTTTTATCGATATTGGTGGTAGCAGTTTTTCTATTATCTTTGTTTTAACCTTATCAACCTCAATTCCCATGGATGATATCTTATGGCCTAAAACTATCCCTTCCTTGACCATGAAGTGACATTTTTTTCAATTTAAAACCAAGTTAGTTTCTTCACACCTTTTAAGAACTAACTTTAAGTTGTCCAAACATTAATCAAAAGTTTTTCCAAAAACAAAAAAAAATTCATAAAAACTTCAATGTTTTTCTCTATCATATCAAAAAATATGGCCATCATGCATCTTTGGAATGTGGCTGGTACATTAAATAACCCAAAGGGCATTATACTAAAAGCAAATGTACCATAAGGACCAGAAAAAGTAGTTTTCTCTTGGTCTTCGGGTGCTATGGCAATTTGATTGTATCCAGAATAGCCATCTAAGAAATAATAATACTCATATCCAGCCAGCCTATCTAACATTTGATCAACAAAGGGTAAAGGGAAGTAGTCTTTTCTAGTGGCTTTGTTCAATTTCCTATAGTCTATGCAAACACGCCACTAGGTAACTGTGTAAGTTGGAATCAACTCGTTATTTTTATTCTTTACAACCGTCATCCCTCTCATTTTAAGCACTACTTTAATTGAACTAATCCATGAGCTGTTTGATATAGGATAAATTACCTCTGCATATAACCATTTTAACACCTCGGTTCTAACTACTTCTTTCATGGTGGGATTCAATCTTCTTTCTGCATCTATTAAAAGTTTACAATTTTCCTCCATGAGAATTCTATGCATGCACATTGAAAGACTAATTCCTCTCAAATCGGAAATAGACCACCCTATAGCAGTTTTATGTTCTCTTAACACTTTTAATAGCTTTTATTCTTCTACACTAGTCAAGTTAGATGATATAATAATTGAAAGTGTAGATGACTCACTAAGGTAAGCATATTTAAGAGGATTAGGTAATTATTTTAACTCAAGAACTGGTGGTTTTTCTATCAAAGGTAAAGGTCTGCTAGGTCCTTGTCCTAAAGGCTCAAAATATTTTCTATTATTTTGACCAAAGGAATCCATCCAATTTACATATTCAACTATTTCACATCCATCAAACTCATCTAGCAAATTAGAACATGTCAAACTAGCTTCTAATGCATCTAAGGTTAATTTTTATGTTTCAATACCATATAACTCACCTCATTAATTCGACAAAATTTTTTCATCGTATTAAATATTACCTCTTTCTCTTGAACAAGCAACCTTAAGTCACTATTTTAGACATCAATTAATGCCCTACCAGTTGCTAAGAATGGTCTACCTAAGATGATGGGTATCTCTTTGTCCTCCTCCATATCAAGCACAATGAAATCTGCTCGAAAAATGAATTTATCTACCTTGACCAGCACATCTTCAATCACTCCTCTTCGATGCTTGATGATCGATCGGCTAGCTGTAAAGAGATCGTAGTAGGATGTGCCTCGCCTAAACTAAGCTTCCTAAAAATAGATAAAGGCATTAGATTTATGCTTGCACCCAAATTACATAATACATTAGTAAAGAAAGAGTCACCTATAGAGCAAGAGATAGAAAAATTCCCTGAATCCTTGAGCTTTGGTGGCAACTTCTTATACAATATGGCGCTGCACTCTTCGGTTAAAGCAACAGTCTCATAGTCTTATAGCTTTCTCTTCTTGGACAGTATATCTTTCATAAAGTTGACATAGCTAGGCATTTGCTCCAAGGCCTCCACAAAAGGAATATTAATGTGTAGTTTCTTGAAGACCTCCAAGAACCTAAAGAATTGCTTATCAAGTTTGATCTTTTTGTAGCCTTTGTGGAAAAGGGACTTTAGGAACTAGTTCTTGAGTAGGTAATGGTGTGTTTTGAATATTATCATCATCAGCCTTCATTGTTGGCATAGGGGTAATGACCAGTTCTTCTTCTACCTTCTCAACTTTCTTTGGTTCTTCCAATTCCTTACCACTTCTCAAGGTAATAGCTTTGTACTACTCTTTTGGGTTCACTTCAGTAGTACTAGATAAATTACCTTGTAGTGTTCCACCAATCATGTTAGCTAGCTGACTTACTTAGGTTTCTAGGCTTCTAATTTGGGTTGATTAGTTTTGAAATTTTTTTTGTGTTTCAGCCATGAATTAATAAGTTCTTTTCATGAAGCTAGTTGTGGTTGTCGTCAATTGGGCCAAGGCTTCTTCTAAAGGCGGTTTCTTTTCTTATTGAGTAGGTTGTTGAGGAGGTTTTATGACGTTTTGGTTACCCCAAAAGAAATTTGGATGGTTTCTTCAACCTAGGTTCTAGGTATTACTATAAGGTTTATTCTTAGATCAGTTGTAGTCAATGTAACTTGCTTGTTCGGCGTGTCCTCCGAATGGATTCCCTTTTTCACACCTCTTACTAGGGTGGTTGCCTTGACAATGTTTACATACAGCTGCTGCTATATGGATGTCATTGGCTGCTATAGTATGGTTTTGTAGTTGCCTAGATAGTGCAACCATTTATGCCTTCAAGGAATCAATTCCATCTAGATTGTGAACCCCAGCTACCCTTTTTGATATAGTTCTTTCACCACTCTATTAGTAGTTGTTCATAGCCATCTCCTTAATTAAATCATATGTCTCATCTTGTGTTTTCCTCATAAAAGCTCATCCAGAAGTTGCATCAATCAAAGTCCTTGTTGAGTGTCCCAAACCATTGTAGAATGTTTGCACTTGCATCCATTTGGCTAGACCATGATGAGCATGTTAGCCCTAAGGCTACATGATAATTTTGATGATAACAATACACATTGATTCATAAGGTGTTACTAATATGTTTATTTATGTGCAAGAATAAGATTCAATGAAATATTTATAAAATCAAGAAGAGGCTTATTAAAATGAAGTGTTGAAGCTAAGGAGAAGACTACATGTTAAAGGCACCAAAGTTTAAGAACAAGTGCAAGGTTGTCCAAATCATCATGCAAGTTGAAAGACAAATAGAAGCAGCTGACATGAGCACCCAATACTCCTTTGGACATATCTTGAGATAGAAAAATCAAAATGACTTGATTCTTGCGGCATTGGAAAGATGACTTAATGAAGAACATTTCATATGTTTTGAAAAAATTCAAATTTCAAACAGAAGGTCGACATAATTGACATGCAATTCGTTGGACTGACACAGAGAAGAAAAATTAACTCACATGAGCACCGAATGGTGCTTTGGCCATATCTTAAGATAGAGATATCCAAATAATTTGATTCTTAATGTTTTGGAAATATTATTGAAATATGAAGATCTTTTATGTTTTGAAGAAACTCAAATTTCAAACAGAAGGCTGATAGAATTATCATTAAACTTGGTGGACTGACACAAGAAAGAAAAATCAAGTCACATGAGCACCGAATGGTGTTTTGGCCATATCTTAAGATAGAGATATCCAAATACTTTGATTCTTAATGTTTTGGAAAGATTATTCAAATATGAAGATCTTTTATGTTTTGAAGAAATTCAAATTTCAAACGGAAGACTGACAGAATTATCATTCAAGTCGGTGGACTGACACATGGAGGAAAAATCAAGTCACATGAGCACCGAATGGTGTTTTGGTCATATCTTGAGCTACAGATATCCAAATGACTTGATTCTTGATGCGTTGGAAAGCTTATTCAAATGTGCAAATCTTTTCTGTTTTGCATATTTTCAAATTTCAAACGGAACATTGACAAAAATGGCAGACAAGATTACGGTTTTTATGGTGGGCAGAAAATTTGGAGTTGGTGTCTTCACTTGATTAAGTTCATCTCATTTGCCTATAAAAAGAGCCATTCTCCCATGCATTCAAGAAGAGCAAGAGAAGCATTTTATCAATCAAAAAGCAAGAGAAATATCAAGTCTAAAGAGCTTTTATATTATTTATCTACTCTTTGAAGAGAGTTATACTTTTGTTGTAAAAATTATCTTTGTTCTTGTATTGTGGTGAGAGTGAGATATTATTGTAAAGGATAATAGTTATCCTTGATAGAACTCTTGTTGTGTGTTATCAAGAGTTGAAGGAAGTTGCCTTGGTGAGGTTGTTCATCAAGAAGAACTCTTGGTGTGGTGTTATCACGGGTTAAAGGAAGTTGCCTTGGTGAGGTTGTTCATCAAGAAGAACTCTTGGTGTGGTGTTATCAAGGGTTGAGGAAGTTGCCTTGTTGAGGTTGTTCATCAAGAAGAACTCTTGGTGTGGTGTTATCAAGAGTTGGAAGAAAAAGTCTTGGTGAGGTTGCTCATCAAGCAAGTTGTAAATATTTCTACAACTTAGTGGAAAGCTTAGCTCGTGGAGCTAGGAGCTCGTGGACGTAGGCAAGGTTTGCCGAACCACGTAAATTGAGTTTGCACTCTCTCTATCCCTATCTTCTTTACATTACTTGCACTTGTGATTGTTCTTTATTGCCATTCTCTTGATTGCATTCTATTTTCATCTTCTTCACCTTTATTTTCAAAGAAAGAGTAAACTAATTTTGATCTTTCAAGAAAAGTTTTCTAAATCTGTTTTGATAAATAAAAACCCAATTCACCCCCCCCCCCCCTCTCGGGTTGCCATACCTGGGTCAACAGAGCACATTTTCTAAGCAGCTCCTTGAACCTCTCCCATGCATTGTATAAAGACTCTCCATCATATTGTTCAAAGTTAGAGATCTTCGTTCTTAATTTGATTGTCTTTGATGGTAGGAAAATTTTGCAAGGAATTTTTGAGCAAAATGCTCCCAAGTAGTGATAGAATCTGCAGGCAAAGAATTTAACCAACGCTTAGCTCTATCTTTCAATGAAAATGGAAACAAACGCAGTCTAATAGCATCATCCGAGACTCCATTAAATCTGAATGTATCACAAATTTTAATTAAATTAGCAATATGAGCATTGGGATTCTTATTAGGTAGTTCACAAAATGGAGATGACTGAATCATCTGCAAGGTAGCTGGTTTAATCTCGAAGGTGTTCACTTGGATGGCGGTTTCCTCATTGCTTGATGAATTCTCGTCATCGTAAGGAGAGTATAATTCATGAGTCTTGCATGAGCTGGTACTACTGCTCTTTCTCCACTTCCTTCCATATTGTCAATCATCATGCTTGTTTATCTAGACTTTTCGTGTTTCAACTTTCTATTCTTTCGACAGGTTCGTTCTATCTTAGAATCCGAAGGCAATAAATCTTCGTCTCCAAACTTTCGCATGCAACTATCAAAATCAAAACAAAGCAAAACTTAGGTAAAACATAAAATAAAATTCAAACTAAAATCATGTTATTTAGTTCAATATTAATAAAAAAAATCATCGGCAACAGCGCTAAAAACTTATTATGCAAAAATCTGTAAGTATACAGTATCGAAACAAGTAATATAATGATGAGTGAGTTATCATTCCCACGAGGACTGGTTATTAATTACTGAACTTAACCTAATATGATTTTATTTGAATAATAAATTTAAATAACAAATTTAAAAGAATTAATTAACTAAATAACTGAAATAAGATTAAACACTAAGCAAAAAGGCAAGATCTAAACTAAACTAAAATAAATGCAATGGATTAAGCTCTAGGGTATCAGGTTTCATCTAAGTTATCCACTCTATTATTCAATCCAATTCAATTAATATTCACAAATCTTGTTGCCAACCAATTTCTCTAAGGTATTTGTTATTCTCTCTCGAGCAGTAACAATGTATAATTATAGGGAGAATCATATATATCTAACAACCTATAATTATCCATTAAGCACAAGAAATTATAGAAGGTTGCACAAGTCACAATTATATTTCTGTCTTATCTGAGTTTATAGTGAATCAATCAAGAACTAATATCAATTAACTTTTTAGTCTAATTTATATCTCAAATCATGCAATAGTTGGCTAGACAATCACTAGCATTAAACACATGAATAATTCACTCAACAAGGATTTGAATAAACATCAATATATTGAACTGAAATAATAGAGTATCAAACTTGGCTACATCCTAACCCTAGAAAAAAAAATTTAGTTCATAATATAAAGAAAAATAATAGAAAATCGAGTAGGAGTCATAGAGTACAAAAAAGAAAGAAAGACTTAGAGATTTTAAAGATTCCTTGAAGTTTCCTCTTGAATTGTGCCTCTAAGAGTTTTAGCTTGCTTCCTTGCCTTCTAAGCACCTCTAATGACGCCTCTGATACCCTAGAAAAGACGTAAAATATGCCTATTTATATTCTATAAGAGAAATAATCCGAATCCTAGTTGAAATAGTAATCCTAAAATTTTTCAAAATCACATATGCATAAGAGCGTAGATATAGTTGCGTGGGAGCGTGATGTCTCAGGTTTTTTGTCTTGATTTTCTTGATATTGCACCACGACGCCGCCTCTATTGCGCTGGAGCGCCAAATTTCGGGATGTTGAAGGTTATTTCTCTAGATCTTGCGCCACTGAGCCGTCTGACTTGTGCTGGAGCACCAACTTTCTAATTTGATAATCTGAAACTTTTCCTCTTATGGCCGATTTTACTTCTATTTTTGCTGTGATTTATTATAGATTAGATTCGATTCCCAAAATCAACAATTAACCAAAATAGCACATTATTTTCTTCTTATTTTACTTAAAAACTAATAAAAAATTAAAATTAAGGTTAATAATTAAGTGAATAAAATTCAGTTAACAGTTCCTATGTTGTGCATTACTTGATTGTATTAATTATAAGATTGGCATGTGATTATGTTAAAAATATTTTTTTAAATTATTTTTCATATATAAAGTTAGTTTGCTTACTAGGTTAAATCTCATATTAGTTTATCGTGATTCTAGATAATGAGTAACGATTTAGGACCATTTGTGGATTTGGTAATGATTGGCTTCATTGCAATTTGGTTCTCATAGGAATTTGTTTACGTGTTGATTTTATTTCCAGTATTTGATTTCACCCTAGTTGTTACAACAAACTCGCTTATATTTACAAGATTTATATATTGTCTAGTTTTTATTGAGGTAAAGATTTTAATTTATTAAAGTTTAGATTTTACAATTTCTATTAATTTGGTTGTGTTGGAGTTCACATCTTAGTCGGGGTGTGACACTTAATTTCTTTGATTAATCAAAACAACTGACGAAATTAGGTAAATTATTATGAGAAAATAGTACTCTAAATTAGTAGTCGGAAGAGGGAGAAGTGGGAAGATTAATGAATATAAAATTGTGGAAAGGATAATTCTTGTCCATAAATTAAAAAATGAAGTCAAACAAGAGACCTGATCACCTATCTTCTTAACGAACGAGAACAAAATCTACTAGAAGAAGAACAATAATGATTGAAATAAAGTCTGAAATCTTATCCAGAAAATGCATCAAACCCTCCTCCGCAACAACTCGTCATCTCAAAGCCTTCAAACTCTGTCTTCTTGACCAACTCTCAACCGCCATCCACGGCAACATAACCTTCTTCTACACCTCCAACACTTCTTCTGATTTCTCCACGAAATCCCAAATACTCCAGGAGTCACTCTCCAAGATCCTAAACCTCTTCTATCCACTAGCCGGCCACCTCCAGCATGAAGCTTCCATCGACTGCAACGATGAAGGTGCCTTCTTTGTGGAAGCCAACATAAATATCCAACTCTCTGAGGTCCTTCGGCGTCCTGACTTCAAATCAATAAATCATTTCCTCCCGAGCGCTGACTTCGAAACCTTGGAAGAGGGCAATGGTGCCATGTTGATTGTTCAGTTCACTAGCTTCACCTGTGGGGGGCTGGCTATTAGTCTTTCTTTCACTTACAAGCTTGCTGATATATTATCACTTGTTACTCTCCTTCAAAGCTGGACAACCGCTAGTCGCCAATTTGGCGATCCAGTTGTCCCGGATTTCATCGGGCCTAAGCTTTTGCCACCAATAGATGGCCTTCCAAACATGTCTACGTCTGTGAAGATCTCTGCGGACAAGTTTGCGTTGAGAAGATTTGTGTTCAGGGCACCAAAGATTGCTGCACTCAAGGCTAAAGTTGATCATGAATTTGAACAAGAGTTGCACTGACATCCTTCACGAGTGGAGGTGGTGCTAGCACTCATCTGGAAGTGTGCCGCAGCTGCCAACAGATCATTATCAGGGTCGTTTAGGCCATCAGGTTTATTCCAAGCTGTGATCAGAAGAAGAATGACCCCTCCTATACCTGAAACTGCAATTGAAAACTTTTTCTGGCCATTTATGGTGCTTGTAGAAGAAGATGAGGACTTGGAGATGCACGAGCTAGTGATTCAGATAAGAAAATCCTTCAAAAACTTCCGCAAAGACAAGGCCAATAAATTCAAACGTAAAGAGGGTCCAGCAACCATTTTGGATGCAATGAGAGAGAGGAGAATTCTTTAAGAACAAAAGCGACATAACTGTTTACAAGTGTACGAGTTGTGGAAGTTTCCATTATATGACACAGTGTAAACGAAATTGTAAGCAATACCATTGCTTTTACGGATACAAAAAAGGCGCAATGGTATCGAACCCGGATCACATTGGATGATGAAGAGATGGCAATATCTGAATCTAATAACTAGGAGCTACTTGAATATGCTCCTGTCAACCCCAGTCTTTGCGTTTGATTTCAACATGTTCTTTTGAGTTTCTGAACATGGTATGATATGTAAAATCTAATAACATGTATAATTAAAATCGTCTTTGAATTGTAATATTAAAATTGCAATTATAGGGATATGGTCATACTTTGTTCTTCGCGGGTCAATTGTTTGAATCAAAATTCCAAATCAATGTGCTACTAAATCTTTAATTTTGTTGTGGCTGTTATTTATGTGACAAAGAACCAATCAAATTGCGAGAGTATTGATTTCAATAATATAAAATAGTGGACGATATCTACTGCAATTGCTAGACAAGGACTACCATTATTAACTTTTAGTCTTTCAAGCAAGCTTGTTATATTATAGTACTTGAACCAATAAAGCGTTTAAGAAATATATTTTAAGAGTACTTAATATCCTAATTAATTAAAAATGTCAACAAAATTTGGGCCTGAAAGATTGAAACAAATAGTACTGGACTATAAGTGACTTGAAGGGGTGAATATATAATTCAACTTATTAAATAAAGGGTGATATGTATCAATATATACACGAGTAATTGACACATCTGAAAAAGGATTGTCTCCTAAGTATAGGAGTGTCGAAGTAACAAACCCGGTAAGACCGGGGTCGATCCACGAGGAAGGGAATTTAAGCGTTACAAATTATAAGCTAAACAAATGTGATATGAATGATTCAAAGAGGTGACATGATAACATCAACAAGTATGTAAGATGGTAGGTAGTATTACCGACCATTCAAATATAAAACAAAAAGCAAGAGAAGGTAAAACCATCCATGGAAATAGGTGGTATAACCAACCATAGTAAATTAAAGAACAATTTCATAAGGTGGTAGAACCTACCATAGTAAATAAAATAAAAAGTTCATAAACAATAGAATAATTAAAATACAAGAGGAATTAACACAATAACAATGAAGGCTAAGGTTAGGGGATCCGCCCTTGATATTTCAAATAAGGATAATTAACCCATTTTAGTTATATGAATTATATTTGTTTCATTACCAATATTTATACCACTTCTTGTAAATGGGTTCAAGCATCCAATGTGCCAATCACCATATGTCTACAACAAATCAAGGTTCCTAACTAGATTCGTGTCGGTAAGGAAGAACCATACATCATCTAGAAAGGATCCAAGCATTTGATGTGCCAAGGATTGTCGACAATGGATCAAGACCTCCACTTTACGAGTGGTGTCAAGATTGATTAAGAAATTAAATATAAATCATATTGAATAAACATTATAAGATTAAGATTATTAAGCACATATTAAGGGTTAGAGAATCCTTATTCTCATATCAAGGGTTTCACCCTTTCACCTTAGCAAAAGAGAAATTAGAAGAACATTATAATAGAAAGAAAATAAAATGCAAGAAAAAGGAAATTCATTAATAACATAAACACACAAAACACAATACAAGATCCTAGCCAAAGCCAAAATGTTCCAGCCAAGGCCAAGATACCCTAATGGGTCACAAGGCACCTCTATTTATAGATACATCCAGGGGCAAACTTGTCAAATTACAAGGGTATAATTGTCAAATATTAGTTGTAAATATCTTTGACAATTAGGATCATTAGGCACCGACTTTGACCATCAATTTTGACATTGAAACGTTGAGAATTTTAATCACATGTCTTCATGAAAGTTGTAGATATTTCTCTCAGCTTTCTAGAACATATTGATTTGCACAATTTGGATACGTATTTTGAGAGATACAGTCCAAATACTGAGGCCTGGTTAGACTGGACCGAGACTGTAAATAGGTTCACTTCAAGCCCAATTTTGGCCCACTAAGAGCCCAAATTTGATGATGCTTGTGAAATGCAACCTTGTAGACAATTGAATCAGCTTTCCAAAACATTAATAATTGCACCATTCTGATCTATAAATAGAGAGTTATGCCTATTTTACCGAACCTGTAACAAAACCAAAATTAAGAGAAATTAATTCCAAAGATGCAAATGCTACAAATATGCTTAAGTTGAGGAATTTAATGACACTATTAATGCAATATGATGAACTAAACTCTTATTAAACATGCATATTTAAGTGTTCATCACACCCCCCAACTAGCTTATTGCTAGTCCCTAGCAATTAAAGCGTTATTATTTAGAAGTGATTTATAGAATTTTACATCCAAGGTGGTCATTATTGCACTCTCCTTGATTTTATCCAAATAAACAAACTCTCAACCAATTATTGTTATTTTTTTTATGACTCATGTACCCTTCGGTCAAGATATCTATAAACCTTCTTTTTGTGCTTAGTCAACACATGACTATGGGGCTTATTAGAAAGAAGCCATATCGGTTCTAATATTTGTTAAGGCAAACAACCTTAGGTAAGAGGCAT
Organism: Boswellia sacra; assembly: GCA_013180625.2. Taxonomy (NCBI): domain Eukaryota; kingdom Viridiplantae; phylum Streptophyta; class Magnoliopsida; order Sapindales; family Burseraceae; genus Boswellia; species Boswellia sacra. The sequence goes on from SNVD02012022.1 coordinate 269,942, forward strand.
TTATTCATTATATATATATATTTTTTTTTCCTTCTTTTTTTTTTTTAAGGAATGCATCTTTAACCCATGTAGCGAGCCTTAGGCTAATGACTCCCAGACCAGTTGGCCTTAGGGCATTAGGTGTTAAGACACCCCTTCGAGCTTAACGACTCGGGTTGTCGATGCTTCATTTTTGCTTAGAAACTTGTGGATAGTGCAATGTTCAATCCCATTAAGCTTTCTCCTTAATCCATGTAGCGAGCTTTGGGCCAATAGCTCCCAAACCAGTTGGTCTTAGGGTATTAGGTGTTGAGGCACCCCTCGAACTTAATTGCTCGAATTAAGGAGGCTACGAGACCAAACTTATCCATAATTGCTCTCTTCTCTTTTTTTTCACTCTTTTTTTTCACTTTTTTTTTTAACTTTCCCCTTCCTTTGTGTTGTTATCCTAAACAAAACAAAAGAACTCAATATTACAACATTTCATTTTGCCATCCACAATCATGCATCAAGGTATGTGTGTGTGTGCGAAGAAAGGTTCATGAATACTTGCTTAATGAGTACATAAGCACACAATTTTTAAATGATAAGGTTGTGAGAGTTCATAGATTTGAATAATTCAAAGTGAAATGAATAAGACCTCCTTGTTATAAAATTCAAAAATCAAGACTAAATAATATCAAGTTAGCTAAAATGAGTTTACAAGATCAAAATAAAATGACAAATTGGTTAGAATGGGTTTCAAGAGTTCAAACTGGTCCTCCTTACTCTGCTATTCCTGACCCAGAATGTGTCTCAAGAGGATTTGAACTCCTTACGCCGCACTCTGAATCTAATTACTAACTCGTTTTTTTTTTTGCAAGAAAAAAGAAAATTCAAGACACACTTATGTCTACTATCCTTCCCCCCCAACCAAATGAAACATTGTCCTCAATGTTTAAATGTAGAGAGATAAAGTATAGGAGACATTACCTGAAGGCTTCTGTTATTCAAGAGAGATGACCTGAAAGACTCATAAAATAAAATGCTAAAAATAAAATAAAAGACAAGAAACTTAAAAATTGATGGCACACATGTATAGGTAGTTGTGACTGTGGCTCACATCTTCCTCTGGTTTTACGTCTAGAAACGGCTTAAACACCGTCTATGAGTTGGGTTTATGCTTCCCATCCAGTTTTCTTATAAACTGGCAAACAGGGTCGTTTTGAGTCAAATTTCCAAGACTATGAAGAAAATGAGAGAGAAGAAAAGAAAATTGATGCAAGGTGAGCAACAGTTTTTAGGAAACTGAAAAACCGACTTTAAAAGTAACGGAGTACCGTATCCGCCACTTGATCGGAAAACAAAATGCAAACACACAAATAAAATAAAAGCACATAAAATAAAATGAGAACAAACTAGAAATGATAGCAAAAATCAAGAATAAAAATAAAAATATGGCACCGATGGATGAAATTTGAACAATCGTGAAAAAAAAGCCAAAAGAGGAATCTCTTCAAAAGTAATTTACCACGGTCAAAAATATGCCATTGAGGTGGTACCTTTCTTTTTCTTTTATTTGTAAGAATGGAAGAGATTACCACTAGTTGAATTTGTTTGTCCTTGAGGCATGCATTCTTGAGTGTGGATGTTTCTTCCTGCCTTTGTTCAAAACATGGCTCCCAACTCTTAATCTCTTTCACCTGTACAAAATCAAGCAATGAAAATTCTTTAGAAGCAATGGGCACTAGTTGCATATTTGCTTCAAATGAACTAGTTAACCCAATTTCTTAAGGACTTGACAAATTCTCATTTTGAATATAGTCTTCCACGTTAATCTTATTAGCTTCCTCAAATTCATCATGCTTGAAAAATTCACTATTGTCAAAATTTTGGTTGTGTTCCTTTGCATGATGACATGAGGGTATAAATGAGGGTTCGGTCTCTTCCTTGTTAGGTGTAGGTTTATTAACCTCTTCCTTACCCTTTAAGATTGATTCATCATCTTTCTCATAAGGGTTAAGAATATGTTCAACCTTACCATCGTGAAGAGTACTTACCGAATCTTCATCTAGATGTTGGCCACTTGGATTACTCACATGTGGATTGATGGAGTTTGGCTCTAGTTGAGATGGAAACTCACCTTTCTCATGAGGACTAAGTGCAAATGCAAACTTTTCAAGGGCATCATTCAAGTTCGCCATAGTATAAGCAATTTGACTATTAAAAGCCTCTTGCTTTGTAATGAATGAATTTAATGTTTCTTCGAGATCCTCATAAGATGTATGATTATGAGATTTTTGAAAATTTTGATATGATTGAAAGGGAGGTTGATAAAATTGTGCATTATTATCATTCCCCAATTCAGAATTCAAGTGATTTTTCCATTCAAAAATTTGTGAGTAAGGATTAGGATTTGACCTTTGGAAAGTGTTTAAAACATTGGTTTGCTCATGGAGACTTTTTCTAAAGGTAGGCACAATTGGGCAATCATCCGTTGGATGATCACTAGAATTACAAGTGTGACAAACAATTTCTTGCATAGACCACATTTCTAAATCCTCGACTTTTCTAGCTAGGGATGTAAATTTAGCATGATGATCATGATTCTCCCTAATGTTATAAATGCCTCTACTAGATGTTCTTGGTACCTCATAGGTGCCAACATTGTTCCAATTTTGGGCATTTTTCGCTAGTAAGTCTAGGTAATCCATGCTTCATCAGGGTCTTTATTTTCAAATTGTCCATTACACATTAATTCTACCATTTGCCTAGCTTGATGTGTAAGACCTTCATAGAAAATTAGAACTAGTTCCCATGTTTCCAAACCATGATGAGGACAAGTATTAAGCAATGCTTTATACCTATCCCAACATTGATAAAATGTCTCTCCTTGTTTTTGAGTGAAATTGATGATTTGATTTTTGAGAGAATTTGTTCTATAGGGAGAGGAAAGAATTCTTTAAGAAATTGTTGTTGCATTTCATCCCATGAACTAATGGATCTTGACCTAAGATTTTGTAGCCATGTCTTAGCTTTATCTTTTAGAGAAAAAGGAAAAAGCTTTAATCGAAAGATGTTTATGCTACAATTTAGGTCACTATAAGTGTTGCAAAACTCTTTAAATTCTCTCAAGTGCAAAAATGGGTTTTCAACATCTAGGCCATGAAAGTGAGGTAAGAATTGAATGAAATCCAATTCATGGTCGAAATATGTTACATCATGAGGGAAGACTATGCAAGATTGTGCACAAGTTCTCATAAGATTCATGCAATCCATTTATGTTCTCAATTGGGTTTGAGCATGTTTTTAAAGAAGATGAGTGACTCCTAACAATTCTACCAACTAATGCAATGAGGAAGAAAAGATGAACACATGCAAGAAAAAAAAATAAACATAGAAATGGGGAGAGAAGAGATGAACATATGCAATAAAAATAGAAATGGGAAAAGAAAATACTTACAATTTTTTACGCCAAATTTTACCTTCCCCGGCAACGGCGCCAAAAACTTGACACATCCGAAAAAGGATTGTCTCCCAAGTATAGGAGTGTCGAAGTAACAAACCCGGTAAGACCGGGGTCGATCCACGAGGAAGGGAATTTAAGCGTTACAAATTATAAGCTAAACAAATGTGATATGAATGATTCAAAGAGGTGACATGATAACATCAACAAGTATGTAAGATGGTAGGTAGTATTACCGACCATTCAAATATAAAACAAAAAGCAAGAGAAGGTAAAACCATCCATGGAAATAGGTGGTATAACCAACCATAGTAAATTAAAGAACAATTTCATAAGGTTGTAGAACCTACCATAGTAAATAAAATAAAAAGTTCATAAACAATAGAATAATTAAAATACAAGAGGAATTAACACAATAACAATTAAGGCTAAGGTTATGGGATCCGCCCTTGATATTTCAAATAAGGATAATTAACCCATTTTAGTTATATGAATTATATTTGTTTCATTACCAATATTTATACCACTTCTTGTAAATGGGTTCAAGCATCCAATGTGCCAATTATCATATGTCTACAACAAATCAAGGTTCCTCACTAGATTCGTGTCGGTAAGGAAGAACCATACATCATCTAGAAAGGATCCAAGCATTTGATGTGCCAAGGATTGTCGACAATGGAGCAAGACCTCCACTTTACGAGTGGTGTCAAGATTGATTAAGAAATTAATATAAATCATATTGAATAAACATTATAAGATTAAGATTATTAAGCACATATTAAGGGTTAGAGAATCCTCATTCTCATATCAAGGGTTTCACCCTTCCACCTTAGCAAAGAGAAATTAGAAGAACATTATAATAGAAAGAAAATAAAATGCAAGAAAAAGGAAATTCATTAATAACATAAACACACAAAACACAATACAAGATCCTAGCCCTGTCTCTTATACACATCTAGATGTGTATAAGAGACAGGCCCTAATGGGTCACAAGGCACCTCTATTTATAGATACATCCAGGGGCAAACTTGTCAAATTATAAGGGCATAATTGTCAAATATTAGTTGTAAATATCTTTGACAATTGGGATCATTAGGCACTGACTTTGACCATCAATTTTGACATTGAAATGTTGAGAATTTTAATCACATGTCTTCATGAGAGTTGTAGATATTTCTCTCAGCTTTCTAGAACATATTTATTTGCACAATTTGGATACGTATTTTGAGAGATACGGTCCAAATACTGAGGCCTGGTCAGACTGGGCCGAGACTGTAGATGGGTTCACTTCAAGCCCAATTTTGGTCCACTAAGAGCCCTAATTTGATGATGCTTGTGAAATGCAAGCTTGTAGACAATTGAATCAGCTTTCCAAAACATTAATATTGCACCAGTCTGATCTATAATAGAGAGGTTATTGCCTATTTTACCGAGATGTCGAACCTGCAACAAAACCAAAATTAAGAGAAATTAATTCCAAAGATGCAAAGACTACAAATATGCTTAAGTTGAGGAATTTAATGACACTATTAATGCAATATGATGAACTAAGCTCTTATTAAACATACATATTTAAGTGTTCATCAGTAATGTCTTATCAATTTTTGCACAAGAGTTTGTAAGTATTATTCCTAAGTATTAGAGAATTAAATACTTGGTGTTAAGCCCACATCTACAAGTTTAAGCTTTTAGAAAAATGGCAAACTTAACATGGTATCAGAGCCGTTATGACCAAACGGTCGTATGTTCGAATCCCCTCCGTGTTATTTAAAAAAATAATTAATTAAAAAGTGTTATTGTTTGGCCCATTTGTAAGACCCGCTGAGACATGTGAGGCTCGATATGGTCCACGTTGCAAGTGCATAGGGCCCTTACACGTGAGGGGGCGTATTAGAGAATTAAATACTTGGTGTTAAGCCCACATCTACAAGTTTAAGCTTTTAGAAAAGTGACAAACTTAACACTGAGCAACAGTTTTTGTATTTTCTAGTCTATTGTTAAATAATGTAAAAAATTAAACACACCAAGAGAAATATACAACAAATCATTACACGTCAGCCCGAGTTTCTTTCTCAACAAGTTATTGATGTACTGATCTTCACAGCAAGATACACATGGAAACTTTTTTTGTAAGATATTGCGCTTTGAACCACTCTATTTGCTTTTGTGCCTGGTTTACACAAACATCTTTATCCTCAATGCATTGCGCCTACTTAAATTAAGGGAACGTAGAACTTAATTAAAAACTAATCTAATATCTTATTCATTTCAGATTTCGGATGTCATAGTTTCACCTTATTTAGTTTTAAAAATTCCAATCTTTTGAAAATGTCATACCTTATAATGTGTTTGTTTCACACAATGCTGTTAATGCTAATCTCTGTTAACACACGACCACCAACGCAATTAGGGCTTATTGATGGCAAACTGAATTATTGGTATAATTTTGCAATATTCATTATATATTACTTATTATAAATCTTAGCGTGCAAATTTCCCCTACTTGCACAAGTCTATAGCTTACCAAATTGTAATAATTGTTTGTTTAGTTGGATTTCACTTATATTCAAGTGCTAATAATGTTGAGGAATTGGCCATATATGCAATGTTGGTTAATTAGAGAACTTGGGCTAGCCAGCTGATTAGGGCTTATCGAAAGCAGATTAGAGTCATTATTGCATTATTTGATTAAGCAGATTAATCCAACGAATTAAGGTTTAGACTGGGAGTATGCGCATTTATAAGTGGATTAATATCTGCAATCATATGAACCAGTAATTTCAAATTTTATAATATTTTGATTTAAAATAATTAATTGGTCAAACACCTATAATTTATTGTTTTCATAATTTGTTTGTCAAGATTCGTAATAGTCATAGATTCTTCCGACAAGAATGATCATATCCTATTAACCAGAATATTCTATCAAAGTCTTTTAGATTGGAGGAACACATACAGTCATACATGCCAACTGCTAATAAATTCTGGGTTTAATTGATTAATTTTGAAGAAGTACTAGCTAATTGATATTACCAATATAACTATGTTGATATTATCATATTATAAATAAATAGAGCCAAACTGCTCGTTGTTCATGATGGCCGCAAGATGTCAAAAAATCAATGATCAAATCAACTTAATTAATGAGTCATGCATGAATTGGTAATACTAAATTAATGAAAACAAATACCACATTGGAATCTTTAGCCAATAGAGAGCAAATGGCACGACTAATTGTTTTCTTATCTGTATCAGAAGTTAGTATCTTTCATAACAGAAACTATTGCCTCATCCTCAATATCCTTAGTTAACTTAAATAACGTTCCTCAAATCAAAGCGAGTAAAATGAGTGATTAAGTGAATTGATTTTGCTCCCAAAAAGACTGCACATGTCAGATCATGAATCAAAACATCTTCATTTCTTCCTCCCTTTTTATTGACGGAACCGATTTCATTTTAAATATGGTGTAAAGATGGAGAAAGCATAAAATTTTGGTGTTCTGATTTAAGATAAAGAAACTAAAGTAGTGAGAGATTTATATGCTAGAGAAAGAGAGATGGAGAGAGAATTTTCAGGAGAGAGATTTTATATTCCTTTTTGGGAAAATCCAAATATGCAGTTTTAGGAGAGGGAAATTTGGCAGTTAATGTTTAACTTTTTAATTTTCCCTCAACCTTAAGATGTATCCAAGTGCTGCTAAGGAAATGGTTCAGATACAAGTAAACGCCGGGATCCCGGATGTGAGTTTCCATTTATATAAGTCATTGAAGTATAAGTTATAGCTATTATATGTTATTAGTTTCCATTTGTATTACTTATCAAGTACGATTAGGATCATAGACATTTATGAGTTTAAAAGGTTTTAGGTTAAGAAAAATTAAGTAAAACTCTACATCCCCGTGCTACAAGTTAATTATATTAATTCTTGAGACGTCACTTCAGGATCTTTCTTCTTGATCTCTTCGTTGTCATTTATTTGAAACTCTTGCAAGTCAATGGCTTGAGTACTATAAGGGACACTTGGTAGTTGTTAAGCACTAGAGTTATTCCATATATGTGTAAATTGAACAAAATATATCATCAGGATTCAGGAAATTAATCAGCAAGAGATCCAAAAAAATTTTGCATAAATTTTCTCCAACTTGATATAAGAAAGAATATGTGTTTAATATAATGTCGGCAAGTAACGTTTGTTAAATTAAGTATAATTACTTGTATTATATAGGGAAATAATGTTTCCACAGATTTGAAGAATATTTTTGAGAGATTTCAAAACCAACGAAATTATTCCCATCTAATTTATATCGAAACTTTAGGGAAAGGGTAATGAGAATGTTACGTACCTTCTTCTATTTATACAACTGTCTTATACAGTCTACTGAGTTTCTTGTGAGTATGCCAAATGAAGAACTTGACTAAATGGACATGATTTTCAGACGCTATTGGCTTGAAATGAGGATTTTAAGCTTTCTTGTATAGCAAATGAAGTATCTAAGCAACTCTTGAATGTTTCTTCCAGAATAATAATGATTTTTGGCCTATAGTCAACCGCTTGCAAATGGCCATTAATTTGCATATCCAACGCGATGACTTGTAGAATAATTAAGTAAGAGGATTGAATAAACAAATCAAATCATTTACCGTGTAATTCCACATGGTATACCTGTGAATACTTTTTCAAATTCTAGAAGTCAATTTCTGTGGTTTCGTAAAATGATCAAATTAACAGCTATATATATGGTAATAATAGATGTTTGATAAAGTGATCCTCAACCCATTATAAGTTATTAGAAAATATAACGAATTTCGTTAATAGGAATGGTTTTTGATAATTTTAAAAACTTTAAGAAGCTAATCTTGATGACACCTGTAAAAACTTTTTCTTTTTGTCCAAGTAGAAGTTTTGAAGTATTCAATAAAACTTAGTCTTACATTTCGTACCAGTTGACAACGGTACACCTTCTAATATTTTATCGCACACAACACTATCATTACCAAAAAGTTACTATATGATCAAGTCTTGTCCGAGTAAAATAGTCGACCCCGATTGGATAATCTTAAGTGGAAGAATATTACAAGTTGAAATTAGACTTGTTCTAAAGCAAACAATTGCTGATTTGCTTCCACACAAGGAAATTCGGTGTCGGGTCGGTGAAATTTCGCCTCACTACCCCTATAATTTGCCGCCCGTTGCAATACTCAATATTCCTCTAAAGATTTAAAGTACAAGAAGATCAGCCTAGCTACACCTACCATTTGAACCCGGCAACTCCAGCTATATATATAAATCTGTGTGTCTAGAAGATAACAATAAGATAACTACTAGAGAATACAAGATAGTCTGAGATGGAGTTAGAGTTATTGTGGTTGATTCTTGCAATTTTTCTTGGCAGTTACATGTTGTTGTTTGGGTTTCTCAGGAGAGTTAATGAGTGGTATTACGTTAGCAGGTTTGGTTTGCGACGACAATTTCTCCCTCCAGGAGATATGGGATGGCCTTTGCTCGGTAACATGTTGTCCTTCCTCCGAGCTTACAAATCCACTAACCCTGATAGCTTCATCAACAACTTAGTTAACAGGTTTTTTTTTTTTATTTCTTTCTTTTTGTTTCGATTCTCTTTTGAAATGTACACTTTTGAATGGTACAAGACCTATTGTTTGATTGTAAATTTGTGTTCACAACTACATGACACCTTTCCACAGATACGGTCGAACAGGCATCTACAAGACGTGCCTGTTTGGGAGCCCAAGCATCATAGTTTGCACCCCAGAAACCTGCAGGAGGGTCTTGATGGACGATGAGCAGTTTGCACTAGGTTATCCTGCATCCACCATGCAAGTAACAGGAAAAAGATCGTTTCATAGCCTTTCCAATGCGGAACACAAGCGTCTACGCAAACTGATAACAAGTCCAATCAATGGCCATGAGGCACTAGCCTTGTATATGGGTTATATTGAGGACATTGTGATGAATTCATTGGTTGAATGGGCTAGCAAGGACAAGCCAATCGAGTTCTTGACTGAGATGAGGACGGTTGCTTTCAAGGTCATTACCCACATCTTCCTGGGTTCGGGTAGTGATTCAGTTCTTGGGTCAATGGAGAAATATTATTCTGATATACTTTACGGGTTGAAGTCGTCAGCCATTAACATTCCTGGTTTCGCTTTCCATAGAGCTCTCAAGGTAGAGTTTTATATATCCTCAAAATAGAAAACATTATTTGATTTTATGCTTTGCTTCATAGGAATTTCATCCCCAGAAAGTAACCCTTATAGCGCTAATATTTTATTGAAGTGAGCTTGAAATAAAACTATAATTTATAAATCATAAGATTCTATTTGATTTCTCAATAACAACGTGCTTTCTTGCTAGTGGTAAAATGTTTCTTGTACGAGTCACTTTCCAAGAAGACAAATCCCCTTTTTTTGCTTTTAGCAATAATATTTTGCAATTAATGATATGTTCAACCATGTCTCTATCACTAATGGGAAAGAAAGATGGCAATGGTAATAAAAATGGTACATAAGATTTTATGGATCATGTCTAGAGGATCAATATTCTCTTCTCATATCTGTTCAGTAACTCCGTATGAAATATTGTTTTTAATAAGACCGCTGGGACTTTGTTTTCAATGTTTGATTAAAGTAAATGAATTCCCAGATAGACGCTAAAGTTGAAACAGATCAATGAGCTTCATCACTTATATCTTTCCTCATCAGGCACGAAGTAAATTGTTAACGATCCTTCAGACTGTCCTGGATGATAGAAGAGCCATGAGCGAAAGTGATAAGCAAAAGGCAAACAGAGGCATGGTTGATTTAATGATGGAAATCGAAGAAGAGAATGGTAAGAAATTGGAAGATGAAGACATCAAAGATTTACTGCTAATGTTCTTGTTAGCCGGGCATGAAAGCTCTGCTCATGGGGCAACGTGGGCCATAATCTACTTGCATCAGCATCCAGAAATGTTGCAAAAAGCGAAGGTACACTCTTTCATGATTGTTAATTCTCATAGAAAGATTTACAAGTTTAAGTCCCACCAGATAATGAATGACTAGATTACTTAGCAAAGTTGAACTCTGCTTGGCATTCAGGAAGAGCAAGAGGAAATTGTGAAGAGAAGACCCTCCACACAGAAAGGATTGTCTCTCAAGGAAATTAAACAAATGGAATATCTTGCTAGGGTATGTAACTTGTTGTGTTGTTTAATCATCCTTTTCCTGCTAGGTTGTGTTTGAAGTTCATGTATGTAACTGCGTAAGTATTAAAATTCAATGATTTAGGTAATAGATGAAACATTGCGCAGAACCAGTCTCTCTTTCTGTAACTTTCGTCAGGCAAAAGTAGATGTTACCATCAAAGGTTAGTAATGCACTCAGTTGAAAAATATTTGCTCTCTCTTATGTCAGCGAAAGCATTAATTAAATATATTTGACTTTCAGGTTATACCATACCGAAAGGTTGGAAAGTTTTGGTGTGGAATAGAGCAGTTCATATGGACCCTGAAAATTACCCAGAGCCCAGAGGATTTGATCCTTCAAGATGGGAGGTAAGTAATAAAAATGAGTTACGATTTATATTCATTTTTCTCATAGCACAAGTGGATGGCTGACTAGTTATGATTTTCTTGACTAATTGGTGATCCGAAAGCAGAATAATGTAGCAAAACCTGGAGCTTTTATTCCCTTTGGAGGTGGACCCAGGATTTGCCCCGGAGCTGATCTTGCTAAGCTTGAAATCTCAATTTTTCTTCACTATTTTCTACTAAACTACAAGTGAGTTTACATACATGTCTTTTTGCTTTTGCGACCGTCACAATAGTTAATTGAACATAATAACTAGGCCCAAATTGTTTATACTTTATCCTCCAAATATTTTGCAGGCTTGAGCAAGTTAATCCAGGATGTCGAGTAAGCTACTTACCTATACCAAAGCCTTCAGACAATTGTCTTGCAAAAGTAATTAAGCTCAGATGATGAACATCCACATTACAGAGAAAGTTTGGTTTTCCTACTCAAGTAGTCAAGTTCCCAGGACATGAAGGTTTTCCTTTCTCAAATGCAAATCATTTGAGATGAAAAATTGGAGACGATTTGAGATTTACAACATTGCTTGTACAGGAATCTTCAAAGTATTATCAAGTAAAGTTTTTTACAGTGAGATGAAAATATTAAATCTAGACAAAATCAAATGGTTTATGAACTTCGGCCTCATGATAGTATATTGTTGAATTATATGATTACAAGAACTCGTCCTCCTCTACATGAAACAAGAGCATGTAGGGTTTTTTTTTTTTCCCCTTTAGTAATAATATCCTTTTATGTATTTTTTTAATCCATAAGCATTTCTTTTTTCAGTTAATTCTTGATTAACTTGATTAACCATAATAAGCAAACTCGTTTAACCGCTTATAGCAGCAAGTCCAAACAATATCCAACCCAAATTTTATCCTAATCAAGCAGTTCTCCATGAAAGAAGCCCAGCCCACAATGACTTAAATCTACTAGCAACTCAAACCCCAAGTTGAAATAGTGAAAACAAGTAATGCTTCTGTGTTCGATCAGGATGAAAATGAAAGGAGAAATGGGTTGTTTGGGCCTTAACTACATGAAGATAGCAGAATTACAACACAAACAGAAACAGGAAGCAAAACAAAGGAAAAGAAATGTTTTGAAAATTGGAAAAAGGAGGAGATAGTTCTAATGAGCATCCTCTTCCTCACAGAATTTTGTGTATTCCTTAGCCCCCATCAACGATTCTAGTTCTGATGGACTGCTAGGCTTCACCTTGATCATCCATCCATCTTCATATGGACTTGAATTGATCTTCATTATTCAAAGCAAACCATCAAAGTTAGCTAAACCCCTTTTAATAAAAATTTCACTAATTTCTAACATCACAAGAAATATTTCTAAAATTACAAATTAAAGTTTATGAATTTCTTTTAAACATGAAGAAATGAAGCAAAAAGGAAGGGGGTTGAAGGGGAGAATTACCAAACCAGGTGTCTCACTAAGTTTGGAGTTAACCTCCACAATCTCACCAGAGATTGGGGAGTTGATGTCACTGGTTGCTTTCACACTTTCCACAGCCCCGAAGCTGCCACCTTGACTGACTGAGCCACCAGGCTCTGGCAATTCCACAAATACTACTTCCCCAAGATGGTCCTGTAATTATATACACAAATACGAGACTATTACATCACATACATGTCAAAAAGTTCACATGGTTCCCATATTTTGCCTCTGCATAGTCTAAGGTTCCTTAATTTGCACAAATCTTTTAAGTGGTTTTGCAACTTCTCCAACACTTTTTTAAATTCATTGTTCATCAAACAAATCAATTACATGCAAATATTGTAATGAAAATTGTTTCATATTTTAAGTATCGCGTTCTATGTTAATATAAAGACATTAATGTCGAAAATTGATGTGCGCAAATCTTTGGTAAGAAAAGACATAAATGACCAGAACATACAGGAAGTAAAGTAACAATAACTAACCTGAGCATGATCAGTGATGCCAATGGTAGCCACAGAGCCTTCATGCTTCACCCATTCATGAGATGACGCATACTTCAACCCATCCAGAACTTCAAATCAACGTACCCCATGTTATATACAGAAATCTGATACACAAAGCATACATACAGAAGAAATTAAGTTGTGTGTGTACGTACCAGTAGAGAAGCAGCGGGAGAGGGAGAATGCAGGAGAAAGAGAAGTGGTCTTGGAAGCACAAGAGAGTCTGAGTGCATTGGCAGTAGAAGAAGCCCACATTCTGAGCGCCATGCTTATTATCTTAAATGTCTGATCAGCTCAAACTAGCTCCAAGCATATAGGGAAGCGAACTAAGTATCAGATAAAGAAAGCAAAGCAAAGCAATGTGTGTGTATGTGTTTTCGCGGTTGGCTTTATCTTGTATGAATGGTGGGCAACGAAAGCCTCATCCTAACAAGTCCTCAATCCCTCTCCTTACTACACATGCCCGTTAATTAATTAACACCTTTGCTTTCTTTAAACCATATTAGATTTCTAAAATTAGAGATCTTTCCCAATTGATCTTCAAAATTCGCAAATTTAGCTTATATATATATAGTTATTTATTTTACATTTTCTTATTCTATCAAATTAAATTTTAAATTATTAAATTTCTTCTTATTATATGTTCCTAGTTGTAAAATTATGAAAATGAGTTAAGGGAAGCCGTTAATTAATTAACACCTTTGCTTTCTTTAAACCATATTAGATTTCTAAAATTAGAGATCTTTCCCAATTGATCTTCAAAATTCGCAAATTTAGCTTATATATATATAGTTATTTATTTTACATTTTCTTATTCTATCAAATTAAATTTTAAATTATTAAATTTCTTCTTATTATATGTTCCTAGTTGTAAAATTATGAAAATGAGTTAAGGAAAACTCAAATTTATAATTTAAACTCTAGAGCTACATTTAAAAAGATTGATGAATATGAATAATATTTTTATGGGCACATACAATTTGGAGCTTACAGTAAAATATTATAGACGAAAACCAAATAAAGAATTGGCATGAAGGTCCAGTCATTTTCAAAATCAACTGAGTTAGGGACCATAAACTGCAAAATAAATAACCAAGGAAAAGACACAAACTCATCATGGAATTGATAGCATTATTCCACATCGGTTTGCACAATCTCCGAACTCCACACAGAGAGTTTGGAATTTTCACTGCATATTACAGGGCAACAAGACATACTCTTAGCTTAATTTTATAACTGAAAAATTCATTAAAAAAATTAAATATATCAATTCAATAATATTATTGAATGGATATTAATTATTGAATTAAGGTGTATGATGCAAATTGTTTTTGATTAATGGTCAGTATGCTGTGCACTAGAGTTGTAATGTTTAAGGCTAATTATGTGGGCTGGGCTTCTATCATGGGCTACCGATTTTGTAGGCTAAAGAGCTGCGTGACTTACATGTACAGGTAGCCCTATATGCACTTAAGTAGAACCGAGCTCTCTCATAATACCAGTACCCTTGTTCAATATTTTTAAAGAATTTGTAGAAATACAACAAATTAAAAGGTTTATATTTTTTAATTTAATACAAATTGTTGATGCACGATTTCCGGACGGCCGGGGGAGCGGGTCGGAGCTCGGGTCGTGTGTCGGGTACGGTCCTGCGAGCACAGAAAAACGGTCAGGGGTGCCGGCGCTGGTGCCGGCGGTGACCCTCCGACGCTCAAGTCAGTATCCGGCACGCCGGAATTCTCTGAGAGAAATTCCTAGAGAGAGAAGCTCTCAAACTAAAGGAATTGTAGAGAGATAAAGAGTTCAGAGAAAATGTGCATTTGTCAACATGTAAAAAGTTACCTTGGGCAACGTTCCGGAGGGTATATATAGGAGTTGGGATGGGCTATTGTGGAACCCAGATAATAGGCCCAGAAGATGGGCTACAGTAATGGGCTTACTGTAATGGGCCCAAATAATGGGATACAGTAATGGGCTTACTGTAATGGGCCCATGTAATGGGATACGGTAATGGGCTTACCGTATTATAAATAATTGAGCTGGGCTGGGTCATTGTGGGACCCAGATAATGGGCCTAGATAATGGATCCAGATAATGGACCACAGTAATGGGCTTACTGTGTTAGAGACAATTAGGCCTAATATTATTATGGCCATAACAGTAGTCCCCCCAGGCCCAAGTTGACCAATGGGTCGACGTAGGGACTATTTAGTTATTTCTGGGCTAAAAATAAAATGCGTCAAGGGGCCAGCCCAAATATGTGATCTATTAAACCCTAAGTTGGTGCTCTATATAAAACACAAGTATTGGGGAGTAGGGTTTACTCAAAAATAGGAGAGAGCACCCGGGAGGCGATCAGTACAAGTGACCCCAGCAAACAGGACTCTCCAACCTGAACCTGGATTTTCCAACCGCCACAAGTAAGTACTTTTCACTTGTGTATACACTTTAGAGTGCATGGAAAAAATTTTTCTTTAATGCAAAAATTTTGTACGGATTATGCCCTACGTATGTTTATGCGATTGTGTGTGAAAGAAAATGAAATATGAATGAGTTTTTGGACGTGGTGGAGTCCCTGGGCGCGCAGCATGGGCACGCTAGGCGTGCTGCCCGGGTGCGCAGCATGGGCACGCTGGGCGTGCTGCCCGGGTGCGCAGCATGGGCGCGCTGCCTAGGCGTGCTGCCTGGGCGCGCAGCATGGGCGCGCTGGGCGTGCTGCCCGGGTGCGCAGCATGGGCGCGCTGCCTAGGCGTGCTGCCTGGGCGCGCAGCATGGGCGCGCTGCCTGGGCGCACTGCCTGGACACGCTGCATGGGCGCGCTGGGCGAGAGCCTGTGCGCGCGGGGCGAGCAGGCGAGAGCCTGTGCGCGCGGCGTGAGCGGGCGAGAGCCTGTGCGCGCGGGGCGAGCGGGCGAGGGCCTGTGCGCGCGGGGCGAGCGGGCGAGGGCTTGTGCGCGCTGGGCGAGCAGGCGAGGGCCTGTGCGCGCTAGGCGAGCAGGCGAGGCCCCATGGGCTGCTGCCCGGGCACGCAGCATGGGCGCGCTGCATGGGCGCGCTGCCTAGGCGTGCTGCCTGGGCGCGCTGGGCGATTGCGCGCGCGCTGGGCGCTGCTCGCGCGAGCGCTGGGCGCTGGCCTTGCTGCCTGCGTCATGCAGGTTTACGTGAATTTGCAAGGACTTCATGCAGAAAATTTGAATAAGTACGGGGGCATATTAGCAAATTTCGAAATTTTCATATAACTTCGGGGGTGCTGGTGTAAAATTTCAAAACCTTTTACTTAAAAATTACGGGGGTGTTTGTGAAAATTCCGAAACTTCATTTTATTTCGGGGGGTGTTCCTGCGAATTTTCAAACTTCAAAAATTATTTCTCCGCGGGGGTGTTTCTGAAAATTTTTCAAACTTAAATAATTTTTTCCCGCGGGGGGTTTTCTGCGAATTTTCAAACTTTAAATAATTTTTTCTCCGCAGGGGTGTTTCCGCGAATTTTTAAACTTAAATAATTTTTCCTCCGCGGGGGGTTTTCTGGGAATTTTCAAACTTTAAATAATTTTTTTCTCCGCGGGGGTGTTTCCGCGAATTTTTAAACTTAAATAATTTTTTCTCCGCGGGGGTGTTTCCGCGGATCCGCGGGCGTGATCCCGCGGATTTTTCAGACTTGAATAATTTTTCTTCCGCGGGCGTACTTCCGCGGGTCTGCGGGTGTGCTTCCGCGGACTTTCAAGCTTTGATAATTTTTTCTCCGCGGGTGTGCTTCCGCGGACTTTCAAACTTGAATAAACTTTCCTCCGCGGGCGTGCTTCCGCGGACTTTCAAGTTTCAATATATTTTTTCTTCCGCGGGTGTGCTTCCGCGGACATTCTAACTTTGAATACTTTATCCTCCGCGGGTGTGCTCCCGCGGACTCTCGATACAGTCCCCCAGCATTTTTTTTTTTTTTTTTTTTTTTTACTCACCTCTTCCTTCCCTCAGTAGACTTGGTTTGATGACTAACGACCCCTCTTTGACTGTGCAGATGGCTAGAGTCAAAACCACTGTAAGGTTGATACGGAGGGAACCGAGTCATCAAACCCAGTCTTCCAGGGACAAGGATCCGGCGACCAACCGTAAAGAAGTTAACGAATTTTATCAAAACTTCTTGGGTCCGGATCGGGAGTTGGGACAAAATTCTGTCAACCATGAGGTGGTAAACACTGAAGGGGACAGCGACTGGTCGTCCTCTGCTACCTCGGATAGCGAACCGGAGGCCGAAAAGTGGTGGGAGGCGGACCATATTGATAACCAGCTTCCAGAAGACCGATTAAAGACATATAGAGCCCATTTCCTTATCCCCGCTTCGGTCATCCTGTTTCTTCCAAGGAAGGGTGATCGGTGGAGTAAGCCACCCCGCGGTGTCATTGGTCTAAGCTTAGAGCTATTGAGAGCTGGTCTCCGGGTGCCTTTTGATAACTACGTTCGCCGTATACTCGATGCTATGGGCATCGCTCCTTCCCAACTGTCGGCCAATGGGTGGAGGCTTCTGATAGCTTTTCAAAGTTTATTCAGAAGTGCCGGCCTTGGCGACCCTACCACCAATCATGTTAAGCACATATTTGCCATTCACCCGCCGAATGGAGAGAAGACGGGTTACTATTATATATCCCAGCGAGGGAAGACGGATGACCCCAACCGCCTTTTTGGCATTCCTTCCCATGTGAAAGAATGGAAGTTTAAGCAATTCTGGTGTGGTGGCGGTTGGAAGTATCAGGAAGGTGCTCGTCCAAAGGGGGAGAAGTTGAAGATTAGGAGGCATTTTGGTGTTTGTGGTACCATATTATAATGGCTCCTTATCTGACTTTGTTATGACCACTCTTGATCGACTGACATTTTTTTCTGTTTTTGTTGCAGCTTCTTGGACCAAGCGTCCGCTGTTGTCTCAAAAAGAGAGGGACGACTTGCAAGTGGTACTCAAGCTACCCGTGGATGCGAAGAACGTGAATAACCTCACTGATCGGGAGCAATTGGCCCGTCTTGGCTTATCACCTCCCATTCCTCCGGAAGGTAAGCTGGGTCATTACTTTTCGATCTTATTCATCAAACATGTACTTGCAGTCTTACCAATTTTATTTTCGTGCAGGACTATTCCCATTACATCCTACCAAGAAGCGGTTTGCTCAACTCGTAGCCAAGATGCCACTTAAGCCTTTCACTCATGACAAACCTAATTCATCCCAGAAAAAGCGGAGTGGCAGTCCTCCAATTCTCAGACCTCAGAAGAGGAGAGCTAGTAGTCACAAGGAGGCTCCCGTACGGAAGCCAGTTCCTGAAAGGTCTGCCTCCGTTCAGCCTGCGGGTGAAGTGGCAACCTCCCAGCCTACTGGGAGCCGTTTACCTTCAGCCACTCAGCTACCCAAGCGCTTTACTTTTGACAGTACGGGCTTTCAGGGCGGCTCAACATGTGGAGACTACCTTCAGGAGTTGTCTCAAAATGCTGCACGCCTCATGCCTACCAATGTCTTTCCAGGAGACGTAAGACTCTCATACTTTGATGCGATCGCCGTCGGGATGGGCATCATCCTTCAGGTTAGGCTTCATTGAAACCCTCTCTTCCTTTTTTCTTTATACTTTGACAGTCATGCCTTAACTCCTTCCCTCTCCTTGCCTTCCTTTCTGTAGGCGACAGGACCCTTGGCTCAAGGGGAGTCTACCAATACCAACCTCCTCAAGGAAGTAAACCTTCTCACTTCCGAGGTTGACGACTGGAAGGCGAAGCATCTAGTCTGCCTTGACAACTTAACCGAGACGGAAAGTAGAATGGCAGAGATGAAGGAACAGATTGGTAGGCTGAAGGCTGACTTGTCCGAGGCCAAGAAGGAGGCAGCTATCCAGCGTAAAAGGGCCAATGATTTTAGCCAAGAACTTCGAGAGAGAGCTACTGCTGAGCAGGGTAGGATAGGCAAAGCAGTGGCTCGCTTCCGTAGGGGTCGCATCTACCAGCAAGCTATGGAACGCTCCTACATTGAGGGAGTCAATGGGGTGCGTAGATGGTTCCATGACCGCCATCCCGAGATTGATCAGTTACCCATAGCTGAGGAGTTAAACTTGGTGGAAGAGCTTATCCCTACAGCGAACCCCGATCCCGAGCAATTCCGCCGCCTCATCCTTAAAGATGATGATTATGAGTCGACATTGGACACAGCAGCTTGGGAGGCCAAGCAAGGTGACTCTACCTCACCGTCTTCAGAAGAAGAAGGAGGTGATGAGGCCACTTCTTAGGGATAATTGGAATTCTTCCAAGTAGGTAGATGCTTATTCATAGGAATAACCATATCACGGCTGCTCTCCAGGCCTTGATTTTACCTTTTACTGTCTTTACTTTCGATTCAATGTACTAGTTGAGGATGTGTGGCATCCCTCAACCAATTTTCAAATAATAAGAACACTAAAAATTTTTTTTTTTCTCTGGCGTTGTATTCTTTTACTTGTTCCATCTCATTGCAATTTGGTTATACGTGTGCTTTAAGGAGGTGCAGTCACAAGAATTCTGAATAATCTGAGCACTTTATTAATAACCTCTTTATTGGTCTCCCTATGGGAGTTGTTACACATGCATAAGCTCCTGGGCGGAGTCACTGCATATAGAGAGAGGTTACAAGTAGTATTTCTTTGAGTGCTCGAGATTCCACGGACGAGGGAGCAACCTCCATCCGAGGTGACCAGTCCGTATGTGGCTGGACGGGCGACTGCTTTGACTCGATGACAACCCTCTTAGTTAAGCCATAATGCTTCGTCAATGGGTTCTCGAGTATTTTGTGGCACTTGACCGTCTAGCTTATGACCACGGGAGGTTTTCCTCGGATTGTTAACAACTTATGTGCCTTCTCTTTAAAGGCCATATTGTAGCACTCTCGGGAGGCTCGCTGTTCACCCCTAACTTCTCCTACGCCAGTCGGTGTTGGAAATTTTAGGACATGATGATAAACACCCATCACGGCCTTGAAGTCATAGAGTGACGGCCGACCAAGGATGGCATTATACACTCCCGGATGGTCTACCACGAGAAAGTTTACCATCCTGGTTGTTTGCAGGGAACCTTCTCCCAAGGTCACTGGTAATGGGATCATTCCTTCAGGAATGACTTTTCCTCCAGTGAATCCTATCAGGGAAGTCTGGATGCCTCTCATATCTTTGCGGTTAAGACCCAACCGATCAAATGCATCCAGTGTCAGTATGTCAGCCGAGCTCCCGTTGTCAATCAACACTCTTCGTACCCTTTTGTTGGCCACTATCACTGTGAGGACCAAGGCATCACAATGTGGGTGATGGATGCCCTGCGCATCTTGCGATGAGAAGGAGATAACGTCATGACTTCCTACATTGGTGGAAGAGGCTGTCAGGTTGACCTCGTGGTGAGTGAGGTCGTTTCTAGCTTGCCTGACCAGATGCCTTCGGGCTTGGGAGCTCGAACCGGCCACTACTCCTCCAAAGATTGTGGCTACTTCTTCCAACGGCTCCTTCCCTTTGTCATTTTTGTTGGATGACTCAGGGGGCCGATAAATATATTCCTGCAGCTGGCCATCCTTGATGAGACTCTCGATCTGTCTCCTCAATTCGAAGCAGTCGGCAGTATTATGACCATGGGTTTGGTGAAAGTGACAATACTTTCTCTTATCCCTTGCTTTTGGATTTGTCCGTAAGGGAGCGGGTTCTTTCAGGAGGCCTTTATCCTTGATTTCCTTAAGGATATCCTGCTGTGGCATGGTAAGCAACGTAAATGTACGGTGCTCCTCCTGAGGTTGATCATGATGCTCTTGACGGGGTCGGTTGGATGACCCTTGTAACAGGAAGTGATCATTTCGGATTGTGTTACGTGCAGAGTGTCGGTCCGAAACTGATTTACGATTTTTATCATGAGGCGTTCCTCTATGATTATCGTACGGTCTTCTATCCGTACGCGAGGAATTGGGTACCACCGGGGTTTGCCCAGGGTAATTGGCCTGAAAGATTTCCTCTGCATCAGCATGGCTAGAAACCCTTGTTAATGCTTCTTGATAGGTACATGGGAGGTTGACGGAGAATTCCCATGCTAGAGGGAGCTCCCCCCTGATTCCTTGAACCAAGCCTTGCATGGCGTAACCATCATGAAATAGGTCAACTCGTGAAACCTCCCGCTGATATCTATTCAAGAACGCACGAAGGGTTTCATTGCGACCCTGCTTGATTGAAAGAAGGCTCTGCGCTGGTCGACTCCGCATTTTCATATTGTTGAAATGTGTGAGAAAACTGCGGGCAAGTTCATCAAAGCTGGAGATGGATGCAGCTGGTAGCCTTCTATACCATTGCCTAGCTGATCCTCCAAGGGTGAGGGAAAAGGTTCTACACATGATTCCCCCTGAGACCCCTTGTATTTCCATATGCGAAACAAAAGAGTCTAAATGCTCTCTGGGGTCTGTCGTCCCTTGATAAGGCTCAAGTTGCGGCATTCGGAATCCATGTGGATATCTCTCCCTTAGAATATCCTCAGCAAATGGTGATTCCCATTGTGGACGACCATCTTCTTCACCTCCTGAACGTTTAATTAGCTTCTCCAGCTTATGGATTTTTTCATCCATTTCTCGTTTGAACTCCGCATAATGATTGTCTGATGTCCCCTCCTCCGAGACAGGCATTGAGGAATCATCTGGGCGATGATTTTTAACTCTGGAAGATGGACTGGGGCGATTTCTTTTTAACCGATAATTACCCCCTGGAACGTAAGGGCCATGATAAGAATAAGCGGGCTGGTCAACATGACTTCCCCTTGGTACATGTTCAACACTCGTATGGTGCCTCTTGTTCAGGGAGTGTCGAAGGTCCACTGCTGCTAGCTGTTGTTCAGATACAATGTGTGAGGGAGGGGGAATCTGTGGGCGACCATACCCCCCTTGAACAACAGGATGGGGAGGATTTGGTTTAATTTCCTGATGGCGAGGCAATCCCGTAGTCTGGGCGACTAAATCAGGACGCCTACCAACATCTGTCTGGTCATTCGGTTCGACCATGGCACTCATTGGGTTATTCCTAGCGGTGTACGCAGCCTGTTGAGCATTTTGTCCAAATGCTTGGCTAAACACAGTCACCATACGGTTCATCTGTTCACTGAAATTCCGCATGGTATGTTCCATGGCAGTTAATCGATTCGCCTTACCCCTCTTCGGTCTTCTTAGTGGAAGCCGGGGTTGCCTGAGGTTAGGCCCTATCCCAGAGGATATAACTAACGCCCTCCCTGTATCGACTACCCTTCGGCGTCGGGGAGGCGCTTCCACCTCAATTTCTTCATCAACCTCTAAGGAGGTCGAGTGTTGAGATTCGTGACTCATGATGTTTTTGAGTACGTTTGGATGAGAGCAACAACTAAAGAGGCTTAGATTGTCGTTCCCACAGACGGCGCCAACTGTTGATGCACGATTTCCGGACGGCCGGGGGAGCGGGTCGGAGCTCGGGTCGTGTGTCGGGTACGGTCCTGCGAGCACAGAAAAACGGTCAGGGGTGCCGGCGCTGGTGCCGGCGGTGACCCTCCGACGCTCAAGTCAGTATCCGGCACGCCGGAATTCTCTGAGAGAAATTCCTAGAGAGAGAAGCTCTCAAACTAAAGGAATTGTAGAGAGATAAAGAGTTCAGAGAAAATGTGCATTTGTCAACATGTAAAAAGTTACCTTGAGCAACGTTCCGGAGGGTATATATAGGAGTCGGGATGGGCTATTGTGGAACCCAGATAATAGGCCCAGAAGATGGGCTACAGTAATGGGCTTACTGTAATGGGCCCAAATAATGGGATACAGTAATGGGCTTACTGTAATGGGCCCATGTAATGGGATACGGTAATGGGCTTACCGTATTATAAATAATTGAGCTGGGCTGGGTCATTGTGGGACCCAGATAATGGGCCCAGATAATGGGCCCAAATAATGGACCACAGTAATGGGCTTACTGTGTTAGAGACAATTAGGCCTAATATTATTATGGCCATAACACAAATTAATATTGATTTCGAAGAGATGGAGTATAAGAGTTATTCTAAACTTCAAATTCATATTCATATTAAAAAATTAAACAGTAAAGTCGGAGTAAACTAAATGATTATGGTTCATATAATCCAATTAAATTATACGAGGTAGTCCATCTGAAATATACAATTGATTTTTTGTCTTCTTGACTTCGGAGTTTTTCAACAAACTCAAATAGAATGCTGGACATATGTAAGGATAGGTCTGCACTAACTATAAATAGGAATGAAAATAATAGTTTTATATTTGATATTTCACAAGATATCTAAAAAAGGACTAGAATTAAACGAGTTCATGAACAGTGTCTCTTGAATAATGTGGATGATTATGGGAGCTTAATGACTTCTGCAAGCCAGTTGCCTGATGGCCTTGGTACTGGAAAGTTCACTAGGGGCAATCCTGGATTAAGTTGTTCAAACCTGCAAAGCAAATGTTAAAAACTATTTTACTTAGCAGTACAAACCATTTGGTTCTAGCGCACATAAATTATAATTGATAACAAAAGCAAACTCACTTGTGGTTGAGGAGAAAATGGTGAACGAACATGAACTTCAAGCTTGCTGAGATCTTTTCCAGGCAAATTCTGGGTCTAGCTCCAAAAGGAATGAAAGCTCCGGTGTTGGGTTTCCATGAACAGCCTAAAACTCCACATTGGTATGATATCCACTTTGAGCCTAAGCCCTCATGGATTTGTTTTTGGATTCTACCCAAAAGGCCTCATACCAATAGAATACTTGTCCACATTTATATACCCATGATTTTTCCCATGTCTAGCCAATGTGGGACTTTGGTTGCACACCCAACAATCCCTCCCTCAAACAAATGACAATTTTTTTCTTTCCGAGCCTCCCCACAAATGATTATTCATTTGTATGCTTTATCGAGGCCTTTGTCTACCTCAAGAGACATCCGTCTTGCTTCATCGAGGCTGCCTTCCTACCTCGAGAGCTTGCTCTATCTTTGTCTTCATCACATATTCTCCTGGCTAAGTCTGGGTCTGGGCTCTGATACCAATTGTTGGGTTTCCATGAACAGCCTAAAACTCCACATTGATATGATATCCACTTTGGGCCTAAGCCCTCATGGATTTGTTTTTGGATTCTACTCAAAAGGCCTCGTACCAATGGAATGCTTGTCCACATTTATATACCCATGATCTTTCTCATGTCTAGCTAATGTGGGACTTTGGTTGCACACCCAACATCCGGGTTTGGCTTCATGTTTCTACTTTCAAACCAACAAGTCAAAATGTATATCATCGTCATGAGCTACGTGTTATGCTTCAACCACTTTGGTAACTTAAAATTGGCGTAGTACCAGTGTGTCCCTTGCTCACCTCCCATCTTGAAGGATCATACTTTTGTGGTTCTGGGTAAACTACAGGGTACATATGAACAGCTCTGCCCCAGGCAAAAACTTTCCAACCTTTCGGCATGGTATAGCCTGTAATTCAATAATTTAATTTCCTACAGCGATCAAGACATAATAAAAGAAGAGCAGAAGGTGGTTAAGAAAATTTTAAATTGACTAGCCATTGATGGTAACATCTACTTTTGACCGACGAAAGAGGGGCAATGACACATATGGCTTCGGCGCAATGTTTCATCAAATACCTAAATCTTATAAAATTATGCTGCTTGTTATATATGCACGTTGAGTAGTTAATCGGATTCCAGGATAGTATAGGCAAGGAATGCATTAAACAGCGCAAGTTATATACCTCAGAAGATATTCCATTTGTTTATTTCCCTTGAGACTCAATCCTTGCTGTTTAGGGGGTCTTCTCTTTATAATCCCCTCTTGCTCTTCCTGCCAAATAGGAATCAAAACAGCTTATCATTCTGATCTAACAAGGACTTAGCAAGTATGGATTTCTCTACTAAAATCAAAGAGGTTTTGAACCCTGTAAGATATTTCTCAACCTTGTGCTTTTGCAGCACTTCTGGATGCTGATGCAGGAGAATTAACACCCACATTGCAGCATGTGTGAAAGTTTCATGACCAGCTATAAGAACAAGAGTAAAATCGAAATACTCTGAAACTAAGTTTTTGCAATGAAATAAATTTGGGCTATAGAGAAAAAAACAAAGTGTTTATCAAATGAGATATTTGTAAAGCACAAGAAATATTAATATACGGAAAAAGATAATTATATAACGTTTTGAATAACTTCTGTAAGTCTAATTTTACTAAATTAACAAAAAGAAAATTAATAAATTGGTTCATATACAAAACCGTTGCTTTGCAAACTCACCTGCTATGTTATGCATGCACAATGACAATTGAGAACCTTTGCATTAATCCTGCCATTTAAGTACAACACCAAACATTGATATCGCACAAGTCCCATGAAATTATCATAAAAAAATATTACATTATCTGTCTATGTAAATTCTCACATTACCTATCTCCCATACAAAATTATTCCACCCTTTTTGGACTTATACATATTCTAAATATTTCATCCACTAATTTTAAATCCCATGAAGTGCATATGCAGATATTAGACATGCAAAATGTGGTTAAATATATATTATTCAGGGTGTGCTTGGGAAAGAATATTAAATTTAATGTACTGCCCCAAACTAGAATGAAGAAGACCTTTCACAGTTCAAATTTCAATTCCCCATGTTATCAAATGTAGGTAACAAATAACTGCTGTAACACCTTTGAAATTAAGCAGCAACACCATCAGGGGAAGATAAAAACAGAACAATGAAGACAGAAACAGAAGGCCTCTCATCCCCTCTGACTGACGCATGAGAACATTCGTGAGGCGCAGCTCCTCACAAACTACTCATCGCCTATCTCGACAATCCTATCATCGTCAGTCAGTCGAACACAGGAGGATGAAGGTTGATTCAAATCTATTTCAATACTCCGAACATTCTGTGATCAAAGGGTACAACACATTGAAAATGAGCCGGGATTGAGAGAAATATTACTACTAAAAAAAATGATAAATTACCCAATGAAAAAGAGATTGAAGATAAAATGAAGGTTTTTCCCCATCATGATGTTTATAGTGGTCTATATTGACGTCGCCACCCAACAACCTTGTCTTATTATCAAATATTTATTTATTGAGTAGTATTCTTGAGCAACAATGATTAATTTTTACGTTAATGCTTAAGACCAAAATCTGAACATTAGACGATCAATTACCACATAAGGATAAATTTACAGTAATTAATTAAACCCATAAATATTGACTAGTATTCTAGCAACAATAATTTTTAGGTTAATTCTTTTTAACAAAAATTTACGAAGGGTGAAGGTGAATAAGAAAATCCAGAGAAACGTATTTGTCAACGTAATTGATACGTACCACTTTCCTGTCTAAATATTGTTTTAAGTCTCGATCAAGGTCGCCCTCCGATTTTACTTTTTGCAAACTTGGTGCATTTAAGACTCCTGTAGAGAAAATCTTCATCTTGGGGCAACTTTGCACGGTTAATTCTTCCAAAGCTGGGAAATTGAAGGTGTAGTTTCCAGAGCAGAAGCTTGTAAGACCTTCTAAATGTCTTAGTGACAACACCTTCAATTCGTTGAAAACAATTTCATCGCCTCTTGCTTCATCTTCCCTATTCTCTACAACTTCTGTCGGCAATTTACAATGTTCGATTGTCATTTTTTCAAGTCTGACCAGATTCCTTGCTCTTGAGGATGCTACTAAGTTTCTCAATCCATCACAATATGATACTTCCATAAGTCTTCAGATTTTCAAAAAATGCTGAAGGTGGAATTAGATTAATCAAATTGCCACAAAGGTGCACTTTCAAAATGTCAAGGTTTTGAAGAACCAAGTCTAGTTTGGCATCTTGTTTCCACAGATACTCCAGATCAGAAAGAGATCTCATCTCCAAGACTTTTATTTGTGTGGGTGTCCTAGCATGTTTCTCGTTTTCTCCACATGAGAATATCACTTTGTAAGAACTCTGAGATAGATTGAGCTCTTCCAGATTTTTAAATCTTCGAAGGATTCCAAGTGGAATATTTTCTGATTCATCATCCTTAACATTAAGAACTTTAAGTTTGTGAAGTGATCTTCTGGAAATTGAGCCTGCCACATCAATATGTTATTCTTTTCGCCTACTGTCAATTCCCCCAAATTCAGAATCTGAAAATCAATTAGACAATATCAACCCCAAATAATTTAACAAAATATGTAGTAATATTGCATCTATATGAACTAGCAAATTTCTACTCAAGCTAATTTTTCTAAATACAGTCGTTAGTCATTATTGTAATTCTAAAATAAAATTTAAGAAAATTTTTATCATGAAATAGTCATAAACAAATTTATTTGAAATAAGACATACATCTATCTTATATTCAACCTAAAAAGAGAATGCGAAAAAGTGTTAAATACCATTGAGTACTAAGTTAATAGGATGATTTAATACCTTTGGCCAATAAAAAATCATCCTGTGTATTTTATTTATTTTTAAAGATTCACATATAATAATTTCATAAAATATTTTTTTATGTTAATAAGTATTTCTTATTTATGTTATCCAAATTGATAATTTAGATTCAAATCTAACGAGTTGGACCAAAAATTGAATGTAACATTGATGGTGATTTTTTATTTGCCTTATCATGCACCAAGTCATCATTTTGACCTGATAGCCTAATAACATTATAGACTCTCTTAAAATATTAACTGGTATATGATATATAATAAATTATTTAAACAAAACGCAAAATCCAGCTATCAAATTAAAATAAGCCAAACCCTGGCTTCTAAGCCATGAATTATGAAAATAAAAATAAAAATTAATGCTCTAGCTAATATGACCATCTAACACATTTTCCCGGGCAAATTGCATAAGCTAGATCTTCGTTCACCCTAGACTCAATTAAAGTCTATTGACTAATGCTCCAACCCAATTCAAATAAATAAATATGATCACATCAAATCAAAATAATCAAATGATTAAGAACTCCAAGTGGAAAATTTTTTAATTCATCATCCCTGTTAAAATAAGAACTTTTAAGTTTGCATAATTGATTTTCTGGAAACAAGGTCTGAGGCATCATTTTGATATTTTTTCCACTTTATGACAAATCCTCCAAATTCATTTAATCTGTAGAGCAATAACATCAATTTAAATATTCAATAGTATCCAGTAAAATTGAATCCATATGCATCCAGCAATTTGATCCACAAACTATTTTTCTAAATACACTTTTATTTTTTAAAGAATTAATTTTAATTTCCCCCAAGCATCGATTACAAAAGCGATCATTCCTATGGTACCTCATATTGCAAATTGCTTTCTCAATTAAAATTCCAATTAACAACATTAATAGAATTATAATGACGGCTAAAAGGTTAATTACATATGTCTGGAAATATTTAACCTATAAATTCAAATCATAATTTAATCTTTTGAGTCTCCTCCACCACCAACAGCAGCCACACCCTTTCATGGCAACCTTTCACCATCCCCACCACCACCATCAATGGATAAGTTGCTTTTATTTTTCCTTTACTTTTAAGATAAGTTTTTTCAATTCTATTTTTATTTTCTTGAGTATCGTTTTTATGTTTGTTATTATAAACATTGCTTTGATTTTTTATTATCATAAATATGAAATCTTTTTAATTAAAAATTAGACGGGGAGAAATGGGGAGGAGTAAGGAATCCCATTAGTAAATGGGGATTTCTCGCCCCACCCTAATACTTAAGGTAGGAAATGGGATAAGAACAAGGATACCTATATAGGTGGGGATGGGGATAAAATGCTTATCCCCTCCCCTATTCCACCCCATTGATATATCTATCCATCAGTCGTAGTCATAAGAACGTAAAAGATAATAAAAATTTCAATTATTTCGGTGAATTTTCTTTGATCATATCTAATTTTAGAAATCTATTAATTGCATGATTATGTAACAAAATATGTCCAAAGACCAACTTATCATTTTGTAAAAGTAACTATATATATAAACTACTCTTGATTTTATATCCCATAAAGATATTTTCTTTAGTAATATTGAAAGGAGAGAAAGAGAAACTGGTACCTTTTCAGCCAAGAAGAGGGATTGTGGCTCCGAAACATCAAAATTAGTGTCCTCATTGTTTTCATAGAAGCTAAGATATTTCTAGCCAAATATATTCACCTTGTCACAATAGCCCATCTCCAATTGCTTCAGCATTGGCAACTCGAAGACATGTATTCCAAGGTAAAATGTTCTAAGATTTGGGAGATTTGAAAGTTTTATGATGGTTAGCCGCGGAAAACGAAACTTAATAGTTAATTCTTTAACTCCTCTCTCAACAATCTCCTTCAAAGCGGTGCACTCTCTTATCTCAAGCTGTTGGAGCTGTTGAAAACTTTTGACTATGGAAGATGAAAATACACATTTCAAGTTTGGACAACTTTCCAGGATTATGTTTGTCAAAATTTCATAGGGAGAAGACATGGTCGGGGGCGGGCTGTCCCAAATCTTTGCTGTAGATGTGGAGTCCCCATTTGGATAATCCTCATTGGGAGTCCCACATTGATTGGTTAAGGGAAGGTCATGGGGCTTATATATGGGAGGAGTTCCTCCACCTAATGGACTAGTCTTTTGGGTTGGATACTTGCTCCATATATGGTGGCCCATTTGTTGAAAAAATTATTGTTGTGCGCAAGCGGAAGCGATCCGTAACAAGTGGTATCAGAGCCAACCCAAGACAGCAATGTGTGGACTCGTTTGGTTCAGACAAGGATGGTGACTCAGCCCACCGGGGTCTTGTCGTTGTGGAGGATTATCGTTGGTGATTTAGACAAGGATGGCGCCGCCCTCACGCCAGGGCCTTGTCTTTGTCGTTGTGGAGGATTATCGTTGGTGATTCAGACAAGGATGGCGCCGCCCTCACGCCAGGGCCTTGTCTGAGGAGGGGGATTATTGTAGATGTGGAGTCCCCATTTGGATA
The DNA here is from genome assembly GCA_013180625.2 of Boswellia sacra. Lineage (NCBI taxonomy): Eukaryota > Viridiplantae > Streptophyta > Magnoliopsida > Sapindales > Burseraceae > Boswellia > Boswellia sacra. The sequence goes on from SNVD02012022.1 coordinate 299,842, forward strand.
ATCCTCATTGAGAGTCCCACATTGATTGGTTAAGGGAAGGTCATGGGGCTTATATATGGGAGGAGTTCCTCCACCTAATGGACTAGTCTTTTGGGTTGGATACTTGCTCCATATATGGTGGCCCATTTGTTGAAAAAATTATTGTTGTGCGCAAGCGGAAGCGATCTGTAACAATCTTTTCGTCGTTAGATCCATTCAGTCTGAAGGTCTTTGGCTCAGGGAAAATAATCTGCAGTCATGCATTTCAATACTTTTTCAAACAAACACATTATTCATTTTCATAAATATATGACCTGCCATTGTTGTTAAGAATAAGACTCTGTTTGTCACTATAATATACATAGGTTAATTTTGCAAACCTCTTTTAAGGTTTCGTCAAAATTGCAAAGCTACAAAGAAGCTCCCTTGAATTTGTTAATCTGATGAATTTTCTATAAATGTCCTCACAATCTAACCCTGCAATTATATATATTGTAAGGATATTAAGAGAAAGTTATCAAATTAAAGTCTAGACTCTAGTCTATAGGGGGTCCTTCTAATTTTGTTACATTTTTAGAGCTTGCAGTTTTTGCCGGAACCTCAAGAGAGGTTGTTACAAATTGCCAGATACATAGAGATTGAGATTATGCTGCGCCTCATTGTTATCACGGAATATATATAAGAATGATTGAATAGTTTACCTTTTTATGATCATCCCCCTCTTGTTTCGTCAACTTCGGCCAATCCAAAGTATGCATGCCGGGGTAGAAATTTGTAAGTTCTGGTAGTGCAGAAAGTCTTAGGAAGGTTACTTGCGGAAAAACAAACTCAATCGGTTCTGCTTCTCTTTCCGTTGCAACAATCTCCTTTATAACACTGCACTCACTTATCTCAAGGTATTGAAGCTGCTCAAGACTTTTGGCTACAGAAACTGAAAATACTGATTTTATTTTTTGACAGCTTTTTACGGTCAATTGTGTCAAATATTGATAAGAAGAAGACGTTGTCGGAGGTCGGCTGTCCCAAATCTTTTCAACATTAATTTCAACGAGTGTCAAGGTCTTCAGTTCGGCGAAAACAACCTGCACTCCAACGTTTCAACACTTTCTTCATATAAATTAAATACATAATTCATTTTCATGGACATATAGCATACCACAGGCCGAGTTGAGAGACTTTCTCTAACTTAACCAAACATTTGACTTCATCTACGAAGCTTGGCGAAGGTTCTAATTTGAGACTAATTTTCTGAAGTTGAAAATACTAGCTCGAATCAAGCATTGAATGAACTTAATTGTTTTTATAATAAATTATTTTATGTACATAAAATTGTTTGTCTAAAGTTTATTAACTTCAAATTAAGGGAATCAGTTCATGCATTAATCATGATCTAGATGAGGCCAGACCATAACAAAAATTCAACTTGAGTGAAAAATAGAAGTTATTTAAGCCAAAAAAAATGGTAAGGTATTAAAAAAGTGTTAGAACAATCATATTCTTGTGAGTAACAAGCATGAAAAGAAAAATGGAGAGAGGGAGAGAAAGAGAGAACAAGAGGGAGAAATAATTGAAATGGAAAGAGGAGGGAAATTGTTTAGAAGAAAGGAAAAATCTTTACGTTTAATCGTCACTGGTAACAAGCCCTAAAAATTTATAATAGCTAAGGTCACTACTTTTAACGGCCAAAGACTGGCATAACTAGAAAAGGAAAACGATTCCTAAAAAAATAATAATAAATAAATACATAATAAGATCGCAGAGGAGGGGGGAGGAAAGACAATTATCACAAATTACATCTAAGGTCTGTGACTTCATCGCCCATAATCGTGGTTTGACAACTTTTAATCGAACTCTCCCTCAACCTTTTGTTATTGCATCATAAACCACCCTATTCATAGAAACGGTTAATTTAAACTAACGTTATCCATTAAAATTGGAATTTTATTAAATCAATATTATTCATCTTCTTTGTTCCTTCCTAAAGAGAGTGAAAAAGAAAAAAAAAAAAAAACCAATTCAATTTTATCCCAAATTAACAATTTCAATTTCATGGACCTATGCTACTACCAATCCAACCCTAATAGCTACCTCCAAAATCAACCTAGCAACCAAAAACGACTAGCAACAACACAACCAGCCGTTGCAAGAACCCAGCAAAACAAACTCACAGCAGCCTCCTCCACTGGTTTTGTACTTAATGAACTCTAGTACAGTTCAGCTTCAACAACCTCTAGCAATTTTTCTAGTGACTAGCAGCTTTCTTTCTCTTCATCACATGATACTGGTTTGATGATTTCCTCAACATGTTGTAATTTTGAAATTTGTCCATTAATTTTAAAGATTCTCCAACGAATTCAATAATTTTATTTTGATTTCAAGATCTGGATAATTAATTTGATATAATGGGTGTTTAGGCGTTGCTTTCCGGTGGGTTTTCCAGATGTATTGTAATGGTTGATCTGGGTTTTGATTTGGATTTCCACGGATATTCTTCTGGAACATAGGACTGGTATTGTTTTTTCTTCTTTTTTCTTTTCTAATTTTTTGTGAATTTGGTGGCTTCAATGGGTGTTCGATGTAGGCTGCTGCTTAGCTATGGATTGTGCTATGCGACTAGGTTGTGTGCTCGGTGCTGCTCTGTAACGACCGGTCCTCCACCCGGACGCACCGCAGCACCGGGACCTCACGGTTGTCATCGATTGCATAACAATCAGTATTGTCAGCTTTGGTTTGTCTCTTGCCTGAATGGTACTCGATTTGAACGCCAAAGACCTTTGAGGTCTTGGGTTCGAAAGCTAGGGGACGCGTCCTGGGGCCTATGGGCTAACAGGAACAAAACCGTCTGGTCTATGACACCTGTTACCATATATATATGATTTTATCATATATATACCATATATATATATATGATTCTATCATATATATGATTGATATGATTCTCCTTTAATTTAGGCATATAATTAGATAATCAATCATCATTATTGAGATTATTTTCTTTCCTTGTATATATGATTTACTGCTATATTTGTAATTGTATCAAGCCTATAAATTGGCTAGTCATAGTACCTTGTAATTCATTCAGATCATTACATTTTCCTTCATTATATTCAATATGGTATCAGAGCCATGTCTTTAATTTTATTTACTCCAGCCAATTTGTTCAAATTCTTCAAGAAAAGTCAAGCCATTAGCACAAGTTGCATTCACATGGTTCATTCACAAGCTCGTCTTTGTTGTTTCTTGGGCTATGTTATTCAACATAAAGGTTACAGATGTTGGGATCCTGTCTCCAAGCGTCTTTGTATTTCTCGTCATGTTATTTTTTGAGAGCATAAAATGTTCTCCTCGATGTCCAAATTTGAAGTCCCTTATATTTTTGAATCTCGTTTCTTCAATGATCATTCTGTTTCATTATTCCTTGTTGACATTGATAAAGGTTTGATTTCTGAGCCTCATTCAGATGCACCCGATACTTCCACGTTGCCTACCGATGAATCTATTATGTCTGATGGATCTGATGTACAACCTGATCAATTTGACTCGTCTCCTATCCTTCGTCGTTCTACTCGGGTAAGAGAAATTCCAGTTAAACTTAGAGATTATCATTGCTTTTCTACCATTCTTTCCTTATATGAACCCCAATCTTATCGTGAAGCTAGTACTAACCCTGATTGGCAGAAAGCAATGGCAGAGGAATTACAGGCTCTTGAAAAAACTCATACATGGGACTTAGTAGATCCTCCTTCTAACAAATCTATGATTGGTTGCAAATGGGTCTACAAAATCAAGACAAAATCTGATGGTTCTATTGAACGTCACAAAGCTCATCTTGTTGCTAAAGGGTATACTCAAGAATATGGAATTGATTATGAGGAGACATTTGCTCCAGTTGCTCGACTTACCTCTGTTAGAAGTCTTCTCGCAGTTGCTGCTATTCAACATTGGAGTCTTTTTCAGATGGATGTTAAAAATGCATTCCTCAATGGCGATCTTGCTGAGGAGGTTTATATGCAGCCACCTTCAGGATACCCACATCCTCCAAACAAAGTTTGCAAGCTTCGTCGTGCTCTATATGGTCTCAAACAAGCACCTCAAGCTTGGTTTGCCAAATTTAGTTCTGTTATTGGAAAATTTGGCTTTACTTCTAGTTCTCATGATTCAGCCCTTTTTGTGCGCATGACCTCAAAAGGAAGCATTCTTCTTCTTCTTTATGTGGATGACATGATTATTACAGGGGATGATATTACTGGTATTTCAGAACTCAAGCATTTTCTTAGTCAACACTTTGAGATGAAAGATCTCGGTGATCTTAACTATTTTCTTGGTTTAGAGGTTACTTTTGATAATGACGGGTATTATCTCTCTCAAGCCAAATATGCCTCTGAACTACTTGCTCGAGCTAGGTTAAGTGATAATAGAATGGTTTCCACTTCTTTAGAGCCTAATGTTAAACTCAATTCTTGGGATGGGACGCCTCTTGATGATCCAACTCTTTATCGACAATTAGTGGGCAGTCTTGTCTATCTCACTGTTACTAGACCTGATATTGCCTATGCTGTCCATATTGTTAGCCAATTTCTATCGGCTCCTCGATCCACACATTTTGCAGCTGTTGTTCACATTCTTCGATATATCAAGGGTACTTTGTTTCATAGACTTCATTTTTCAGCTCATTCTAAACCTCAATTGACTGCCTATTGTGATACTGATTGGGCTGGTGACCTTACTGATCGAAGATCAACTACAGGCTTTTGCTTTTTCTTAGGAGACTCTCTTATTTCTTGGCGAAGTAAGAAACAAACTGTTATAGCACGATCTAGTACTGAGGCTGAATATCGTACTATTGCTGATACTACACAAGAGCTTCTATGGCTTCATTGGTTACTTGAAGATATGGGAATCACTCATACTCATCCTACGTCACTTTATTGTGACAATCGTAGTGCCATTCAAATTGCTCACAATGATATTTTTCACGAGCGTACCAAGCATATAGAGACTGATTTCATACGACAACATACTGTCCGTGGTACTGTCCAACTCAGTTCAATCTCTTCTGTTGATCAACCAGCTGATATTTTTACGAAAAGTCATCCTCTAGGACGGTTTCGTGAGTTGATTTCCAAACTCAAGTTAGCTTCTATATCACCAACTTGAGTTTGAGGGGGGATGTTACCATATATATATATGATTCTATCATATATGTACCATATATATATATGATTCTATCATATATATTGTTAACATATATATATATGATTCTATCATATATATGATTGATATGATTCTCCTTTAATTTAGGCATATAATTAGATAATCAATCATCATTATTGAGATTATTTTCTTTCCTTGTATATATGATTTACTGCTATATTTGTAATTGTATCAAGCCTATAAATTGGCTAGTCATAGTACCTTGTAATTTATTCAGATCAATACATTTTCCTTCATTATATTCAATAACACCTTTGAAAGACAGGGAGACGGACCAAAGTGGACAATACTGACTGTTATGCAATCAATGACAACCGTAAGGTCCCGGTGCTGCGGTGCGCCCGGGCGGGGGACCAATCACATGAATGAATAAGAAATGTAGTGATTAAAGATTTTTACCACACTTAAAATATTAATGTAAAAAAGAGTTGGTTAGTACTATAATTAATGTGACTTTATTAAAACTTATGATATTAGATTGTTTAAAACTTTTAAGAGAATAAATGTAGAAGTTATAAAATAATATGTAGATGATGTTTGATATTATATCTGTTGGCACCATTCAAGATAATTTTAATTAATTATTCTTAACATAATTATATGTTCAAGTATTCCATCTAAATAAGAATATATATCGACTCAGCCTTATAGACAAATATATATGTTCAATGGTACAAAATAAAAATATTTGTTTATGTGGTTAATTAACAACAACAAGAAGAAGAAGAAGAATAAATTTGTAGTTATCATGTTGTTAACATTTAGTAGGCAAGTTAACAATTTTTAAAAATCAATCAAAACTTTTGCGGTAACCCTAGGTATATGGTTAAGGTGACCCTAATTCAAAATATTTGAGTGTAACTTTTAGTTTTTCTTTTTAAATGTTAAGAGGTGTCATTAAAATTTATCCCTTTTATATGCGAAGCTATCAATTTTAATTTTTCAAGTGGAGGGGTTAATTATTTTTAATGAATTATAAAAAAAAAATATTGAAGTTAAGAGGTTCATTTAAAATATAATTCATGCATTTAAAATCTAGATACCGTAGCCCTATCCTACAGATTAATATTATGCATTTTTTCTTTTTCCTTTTTTGTAGGACCAAAATGTTTGGCAATCAATAGATCTTTTTTAATACATCAGACATCGAACTTTAATATATAAAGAAAAAATATGTTTCTTTAATATATATATATATATATATATATATATATATATATATATGCGCGCCCGTGCTTGTGCATTTGTGTTGGACGCCGTGTTCTCAATCAAATATTGCGACGAGCGGACAAATGATGTTGACTTATTGGTCAATGGGCTCCATATAAATATTCCTGAAAGACATGTTCTAGAGAATCTGGACACTACCTTACGTATAAACGTTTGAGAGCGAAGAGAGGAAATAGGCTAACAACACTCTATAATATTTTTTTAATTCATTGATTCTTTTTTTTTTTAATTGATACATGTTATTATTGTGATTAACGATAAACGATATTTCTGTAATCAGATATGAAAACAAAAGGTGAATAAATGAATAAGAGTATCTAAGAAAGTATTGATAGTGGTTCATTATTTCTTCAAAAGTAAGATATGAAATGTCAATTGATATTATTGATCATTAGAAGAAGATGACATTTAAAAAATTTGTAATTATCATATTTTTAATGTATGTAAAGGGAAACTTCAAAAATTTTAGAAAATTGAGAAAAAAATAATTGGTTAATAACAGGCCATAGGGTATATGACTTTATAACTTGAAATTTATGGGCGTATTTAAGGGAGTTTTTTTTTTAATCCATTTAAGAGAGGGGACTGCCGACATTAATTTTTGTAATCGAGGGCCTTATCGATAAGGTGGGCATTCATAATCTCCAAAAAAAAAAAAAAATTATTAGGCCCCGTGTTGTAATCCAGATGTGGACGAGCCGAGCACCTGACAAGGGGACCTTTTTTTATTTGCCAGTGTATTAAAATAAACATTAGAATGAATAAATATGTATTATGAGTAATTGGAATTAAATATTAAAATAAATAAATATATATTATGACTAATTGGTCAATGGTCAGTACGCTACATAACACTTTTTAAAGTTTAATTAAGTACTTTATATCCGCTCCAATGGAATGAATTTGATGGTGAAGGAAATGGGTATGGGGCAGCGCCGGGTAAAAGTGATGTATCACAGGCCCTCCCATAAAATTGTGGACCATAAAATTAAGTAAAATCCACTTATGTTAAATTTTTCAATTAATTATTGTGATATAATTTTTCCACTTTGTACGAAATTTTAGAGATACAAAGTTTTTTTTTCTTTTCTTTATATCTATATAATGTTGCAATATAAGATACAAATCTTAATTATATGTAGTTTCGTTATTATTTTCTTTAAGGATTGCTTAATATTAATCACTAAAGACTTTACTTTTAATTTTTAATAATTATAGAATATTGAGTCTAATTTTAATATTTTATTTTGTGAAATAGAAGATATAATGAAAATATAACCAAAAAATATGAATGGGATAAAATAGAGAGGGCCAAGGGATCCGCATTTACGGATGAGGGATTTCACATCCGCTCTAGTTTTCAGAAGGGGAAGAGGGAGGTGGGATGGGGATACCCACAAAAAGTGGGCATGGGCATGGAATTCTTGGTCCGCGTCCGCCCCGCCTGCCCCATTAAGTTCCCTTTGATATCCTCACCAAAACATAATATGAAAAGATACATGTACTAATATTAAGTTGAATTCAACCATGCTTTTATTGGATGGCGCTACTTATGTTCTTAAATATTTTCTTCACGTCTATTCTTTAAAATATTAGAATGCTTACCATTCAAAATTAAACAGTTACGCATGACTGGTAATAGAAATCATCTTTAAAAAACATGAGATCTTTAAACTGTAGATACATATTGGATGAAATTTTAATTTTTGAGAAAGATTTAATAACTACTATAATCAAAACAAATGGTATGAAAAGTGCATGTTTTTAGGAAGCATACACCCCACCATTATTCGGTGGATAGAAGTATCATGCTCAAATTACTTATGTAATAGGGTTGAACCAACACCAAAGGAAGTTGCAAAGGTTCAGTCATGGAATGTAAATAAATTCGTCTTTCATATTGCTTTTTTTTTTAATTTCTTAGTAAAGAAAATGTGTCACCTGCACGAGAATTTTCGATGTAAATGCCACTATGAAGCTCTAAACAGCGTATAGATAAACAAAATTTAATTCTAGAACGACAATGCCATTGATAGCATCCACGCTAGAGGTATTCACCATGCTGCTTGAATTTGGTTAATTTAGAAGCATTCATTAGAATTCAGTACTTTTGGATCTGTTAGATGATCTCCGTCAAAAGTACATGCTTACCTTTGTATTTTGCATGCTAATAAAATATGAAGAAAATGTCTATACATATGTTAAATAAAAAAGGGATATTAATTTGAGCCTCCCATCTAATTGGTTAAGAGAATGATCATGGGAGTTTGATGACTTTTGCAAGGCAATTGTCTGACGGCCTTGGTACAGGAACGTTCACCATGGGGCATCCTAGATTACGTTGTTCAAACCTGCAAACAAGATGTCAAACTATTATAATTAGCAGAACAAAGCATTCGGTCCTAGTACACAAAAATGATAATAGTTAAAAAAGTAAACTCACTTGTAGTTGAGGAGAAAATAATGAAGGAAAATGAAAACTTCAAGACCGCTAAGATCCATTCCAGGGAAAATTCTTGGTCCAGCTCCAAAGGGAATGAAAGCTCCAGGTTTGGCTATATGATTCTGATTTCAAACCAACAAGTCAAGATATATAACATGTTCATGAGCTACCTGTTACGCTTCAACCGCTTTGGCAAGTTAAACTTGGAATAGTATCAGTGTCCCATGCTCGCCGCCCATCTTGACGGATCATACGTTTGTGGTTCTGGGTAAATTTCAGGGTCCACATGAACGGCTCTGCTCCAGGCAAAAACTTTCCAGCCTTTCGGTATGGTATGGCCTGCAATTCAATAATTTAATTTCCTATAGCGATCGAGACACAATGAAAAAAGAGCAGAAGCTGAGAAGAAAATTTTAGGAATTGAGTGACAACCATTGACGGTAATATCTACTCGGGAATGGCGAGAAGCAATGACAGATGGCTTCGGCGCAATGGTCATCAAATACCTATACCTTATAAAATTATGCGGCTTGTTACATATGTAAATTATTCCAGGATAGTAATAGGCAGAGAATGCATTAAACAGCGCAAGTTATATACCCGACAAAAGATATTCCATTTGTTTAATGTCCTTGAGACTCAATCCTTGCTGTGTAGGGTCTTCTCTTTATAATCTCCTCTTGCTCTTCCTACCTAATAGGAAACGAAACAGCTTATCATTCTGATTTGACAAGGACTTAGCAAGTATGAATTTCTCTACTAAAATCAAAGAGGTTTTGAACCCTGTAGGATATTTCTCGACCTTGGCTTTTTGCAGCACTTCCGGATGCTGATGCAGGAAAATTATCACCCACATTGCGGCATGTGCGGAAGTTTCATGACCAGCCACAAAAGAACAAGAGTTGGATAACTATGATATCCTCGTCCTCCAGCTTCTCTCCATTCTTATCTTCAACTTGCATCATTAAATCAACCATGCCTCTTTTTGCCTCTTGCTGATCATCACTTCCCTCGTTGCCCTTTTATGATCGAGGTGTTGGAAATAAACTCTATTTATCTTAGGATTTAAGTTTTGTTTAGGAATTAAAATTGAGTGCAAGTAGAATTAGAATTTATATTCATAGAAGAATTAGAATTACCATGAGTACTATATAAGTAGAGTGTTTTTCTTATTTGTTGAAGTGTGTGTGAAATTTAAAATTTAAGGAATAAAGAAATAAAGAGTGATTTTTCAAAATTCTTGTGTATTAATATTCAACAAAGTGGTATCAAAGTAAGCCAAATTCCAACAAAGTGGTATCAGAACCAGAGCCACAAGAAGGTGGAGGAAGAAGGAAGTCCACACCACCAGCAGCTAAAGTTCGCCGTCAGTATCGTCGAAAAGCTACTGAAAAATCGTCGGAAAGTCACCAAAAAATTGTCGACCGGCAAGTGAGACTCACCTCCACCATCATCGGATAGATCGGACAGTGATCTACAAGTTTTCCTTTTTGGTCGACGTCAAATTCAGGCTAGAACACATCGGAACACAAAAACAAGTTGTGAAAAACGTTTTCACCGTGAAAGTCTCCGAAAACCGGCAAGTGAATCGACACCACCCATCTAGTTCGACTCAGAATCAGTCGATCTACAATCTTCAAGAAGAATGATCATGCTTGAATGCCGAAAAACAGTCCGTTCGTGACTTGGGTGAAAAATATTAATCGGCGAAAAATATTAATCGGCCCCCTGAGACGTAAAATATCAGTCGAATTCATGGTCAAAAAATATCCAATGGCCCCTGATGCAGAAAATATCAGTCTGCCCCCTGGACGTTGACAAATATCGTAAGCCCCCCAAAGCTGAAAATACTCGTTTTAATCCTCTATGTGCAGAATTTCAGTTTGGTCCAAATAGATTTTATTTGTGATAGATTGACTCCTATAATAGCATTGGCAATATGACTTCAATTACAATTCCAAAATCGAAAGAAAATAGATATGAAATATGGCGTATAAGGATGAAATCAATCCTTGGAGCGAATGGTGTTTGGAAATTATTGAAAAAGGCTTTGATAAGCCACAAAATATTGAAGCATTGTCTCAACAACAAAAGAGTGATTTCGAAAAAAGACATCAACAAAATGAGAAGGCTCACTACTTCATTCAAGAATCATTAGATAATATTGAAATTAAAAGATATGGAGATATAGAATCTGCTAAAGAATTATGGAAAAAGCTTAAAAAATCGCATGGAGAACAAGAAAAAGTCAAAAGGTGCGTCTACAAACTTTAAGAGGTGAGTTTGAATTGTTACATATGAAGGAAAGTAAGTCTATCTCTGATTACTTTTCAAGAGTTTTGACTGTCTCAAATCAATTGAGAAGAAATGGTGAGAAAATAGAAGTTACAAGAATTATAGAAAATATACTTCGCTCTTTGGATTCATCATTTAATACCATAGTTCAAATTCTTGAACAAGGTGACAAATTGGAAGGAATGACAATTGACGAACTTGGAGGTACATTGCAAGCACATGAAGAGAAATACAAAAAACAAAGTGTTTCAAAACAACACCTTAAAACACAAATTAAGGAAAAGGAAGAAAGTCATGAAAGAAGTCAACGTGGTCGAGGTCGAGGTCGAGGTCAAAATCGAGGTCGAAGCCGAGGACAAGGACGAGGTATGAATCAAGGTCGTGGACAAGGTGGGAATAACAATTCCACTACCATTAATAATAATGATCGAGGAGAAAATTCTACAAGAGGACGTGGAAGAGGGAACTCAAATTCAAGATATGGGAGGTCACAAGTTCAATGTTACACTTGTCAGAAGTATGGACATTATGCGAGTGAGTGTAAGGCTCACATTCAATGCTTCAATTGCCAAAAACATGGGCATTATGCATCTGAATGTAGAGCAACTAAAAAAGTTGAAGAAAAACCAAATTATGTGGAAGAAAAAACTGAAGAAAGTGGTATTTTATTATTGGTTCGTAAAGACAAAGATGAAAGTCAAGAAAATACATGGTATCTTGACACTAGAGCTAGCAACCACATGTGTGAAAAAAGAAATTTGTTTGCAGATTTGGATGAATCTGTTAGTGGGAAAGTCTCATTTGGTGGTGATTCAACTAGTAAAGGGTAAAGGTAACATTCTTATCTGCATGAAGAATGGAAAACATCAATTTATATTCAATGTTTATTATATTCCAAACATGAAGAACAATATCTTAAGTTTAGGGCAACTTTTGGAAAAGGGATATGACTTCCACATGAAAGATAATAGTATCTCCATAAGAGACAACAAAAGGAATTTTATAACCAAAGTTTCTATGTCTAAAAATAGGATGTTCTTGCTTAATATCCAAAATGATGTTGCAAAATGTTTCAAAGCATGCTATAGGGATAAGTCATGGCTTTGGTATCTTCCATTTGGGCATCTTAATTTTGAAGGACTGAAATTATTATCAAAGAAGCACATGGTGAGAGGATTACCTTATGTCAATCATCCAAATCAACTATGTGAAGGTTGCTTACTTGGAAAACAATTTAGAAAATCTTTTCCAAAAGAGTTATACTCAAGAGCTCAAAAGCCACTTGAGCTTATACATGCAGATGTGTACGGTCCAATCAAGCCAAGCTTTCTTGGTAATAGCAACTATTTCCTCATTCTCATAGATGACTTTTCAAGGAAGACATAGGTGTACTTTCTAAAGCAAAAGTTAGAAGTTTTTGGGGTTTTCAAGAAATTCAAAGCAATAGTTGAAAAAGAAAGTGTTCATCAAATTCAAGCCATGCAAACTGATCGAGGAGGAGAATTTACATCTAAAGAATTTCATGAATATTGTTAGAAGAATGGAATTCGACAATTCCTAACTATTCCTAGATCACCCCAACAAAATGGAGTTGTAGAGAGAAAGAATAGAACAATTCTTGACATGGCACGAAGTATGCTTAAGAGTAAAGGAATGCCAAAAGAGTTTTGGACGAAAGCTGTAGCATGTGCGGTGTATCTATCCAATAGATCACCAACAAAAAGTGTGCAAGGAAAAACACCTCAAGAAGTTTGGAGTAAGAGAAAGCCTGTAATCGCTCATTTGCGAGTATTTAGAAGTGTGGCATATGTGCATGTGCCAGATAAGAGGAGAACTAAGCTAGATGACAAGAGTGAGAAATTATTTTTTATCGGATATGAATCAAGCTCTAAAGGCTACAAGTTATACAATCCAAAGACAAAAAAAGATTGTGATTAGTCGAGATGTGCAGTTTGATGAAGAAATCACTTGGGATTGGAATATACCTAATGAAAATTATAGTTTTCTTCCTTATATTGATGAGGAAGATGAAGAATGAGTCATGGAGATAGAACAAGAGAGTGACACACTCCCCACTTCACCAAATTTACATAAAGAATCTATATCATCTTTATCTAGTGGAAGCTCAAGTGATGGAAGTCCACGTACAAGAAGTCTACAAGAAATCTATGAGGTAACTGAGAGAATTGATAATCTAACTCTCTTTTGTCTTTTTGCTGATTGTGAGCTAGTGAACTTTGAAGAAGCAACACAAGATAAGAAGTGGATAGATTGAATGCTAATGGAGAGATTGAATGCTACAAAACAAGATTAGTCGCAAAGGGCTATAGTCGGAAGGAAGGCATTGACTATGATGAAGTGTTTACTCCCGTTGCTCGTTTAAAAACAATAAGGTTGATTATCTCAATGGTAGCTCAAAATATATAGAAGATTTTTCAAATGGATGTGAAATCCGGCTTTCTAAATGGAATTCTTGAAGAGGAAGTTTATATTCAACAACCATTGAGTTATGCAGTTAGAGGTCAAGAAGGCAAAGTTTTGAAATTGAAGAAAGCTCTTTATGGGATAAAGCAAGCGCCAAGAGCATGGAATAGTCGAATTGACAAATACTTTTAAGAAACGGGCTTCACTAAATGTCCCTATGAATACGCTCTCTACATCAAGATCAAAGATGAAAATATCTTGATTGTGTGTTTATATGTGGATGATTTGATCTTTACGGGGAATAATGTCAACATGTTCTAAGAATTCAAAAAGGCAATGGCAAAAGAGTTTAAGATGACTGATATTAGGCTTATGGCATACTATCTTGGGATTGAAGTTAAACAACAACAAGATGGTATTTTTATTTCTCAAGAATGGTATACAAAAAAGATCTTAAAGAATTTCAAGATGGATGATAGCAATCCCGTGAATACACCAGTAGAATATGGAATTAAACTATCCAAGAATGGAAAAGAAGAAAACATTGATGCAACACTATTTAAGAGCTTAGTTGGAAGCTTACGGCATTTGACAGGCACGAGACCAGATATTCTCTATGCAGTGGTCTAGTAAGTCGCTTCATAGAGAATCCAATTACTACACATTTCAAAACTGCTAAAAGAATCCTTCTCTATCTTAAAGGTACTATTGATTTCGGTTTGTATTATTCAGTCTCTGATAATTACAAACTTATTGGATATTGTGATAGCGACTGGGCTAGAGATATTGATGATAGAAAGAGTACTATTGGTTGTGTTTTCTTCATGGGTGATATTTTGTTTACTTGGGTGTCAAAGAAACAACCGATAGTTACATTGTCAACTTGTGAAGCCAAGTATGTTGCTGCTACTACATGTGCGTGCTATATAATTTGGTTGAGGAGTTTGTTAAAAGAGTTGAATACTTTACAAGAAGAGCCAACAAAGATTTGTGTTGATAACATGTCAGCAATAGCACTAGCACTAGCAAAGAATCCAGTGTTCTATAATCGAAGCAAGCACATTGATACTCGTTACCATTATATACGAGATTGTATCACAGGAGGAGAAGTGAAAGTGGAGTACGTAAAGTCACAAAATCAAGTTGCAGACATATTCACCAAGCCACTCAAGCGTGAAGACTTCATTAGAATTAGAGATTCACTTGGTGTAACAAATTAAGTTTAAGGGGGGGTGTTGGAAATAAACTTTATTTGTCTTAGGATTTAAGTTTTGTTTAGGAATTAAAATTGAGTTCAAGTAATTAGGATTTATATTCATAGAAGAATTAGAATTACCCTGAGTACTATATAAGTAGAGTGTTTTTCTTTATTATTAAAATGTGTGTGGAATTTAAAATTCAAGGAATAAAGAAATAAAGAGTCAGTTTTCAAAATTCTTATGTATTAATATTCAATAAAGTGGTATCAGAGGAAGCCAAATTGCAACATGAGGATCTATTGGAGGATTTTTACTATCATACTTCATGCCCGATAAGCAAAAAGAGTACCAAATGAATTATCTCATAAATTTTACATGCTATGTATGTTTATGTATATATTTTATACAATGAATAACATATATTGATTGCTTTATAAAAAAATGAAACAAGGATTTTAATGGGCGGAGGCAGCATTCCGTAGACTAATGTATAATATGTCTCCACAGATCCTAGACTTGAATCATGATCACTGGGTCTAGGGAATATGTACGTGATGATCTTGAAACTAACCTTCTTCATCTCAGTCAAGAACTCGAATGGCTTGCCCTTCTGGCCCATTCATCCAAGGAAGTAATCAAAATGTCCTCGATATACCCAATATACATGATAGTGCCTCATGGCCAATGACTGGACCTGTTATGAGTTTGCGTAGACGCTTGTTGTAACGCCCCGTGTGGCACTTTGGACCGTGTATGGCACTTTGCGGTCTACTAACCCTCAAGAAGTGGCCCCTACACAGCTTCAAGAGGTGGCCCCCATGAGTGCACAGTCAAACATATTGTCCGCTTTGGGCCCCCAGAGGTCCTGCACAGCTTTGTCCTCTGGGATCTTAAAAGTTGGCCCCCGAGCCCAAGCCCGTGGCACTTTGCATCCTAAAGGCGTGTCCCTCAGCACACGAACCCGAGACCTCAAAGACGCTCAGAGTTCAAACCGAGTACCATTCGAGCAACTTTCTGAGGATGTTCATGTGCTGAGGGACGCGCCTTTGGGATGCAAAGTGCCACGGGTTTGGGCTCGGGGGCCACCTCTTGAGATCCCATAGGACAAAGCCGCATGAGACCTGTGGGGGTCCAAAGCGGACAATACGTTTGACTATGCTCCCATGGGGGCCACCTCTTGAGGGTTAGTGGACTACAAAGTGCCACACACGGCCCAAAGTGCAACACGGGGCGTTACACTTGTGTTCTGCATTTGAAATGCTATGAAATGATCTTCTTCCTGTTATTTGCTTGGAGTATTCAGGATAACCAAGCCCAAATTGCTCACTGTTTGTCAAGACTCGTCTGCATGTTTCTTGCGTGCAAACTATGATGCTTAGGCTCCCAAATTGGTGGGTCTTGTAGACACCTGTTGGACCATATCTGTATCTCCAGAAGAGAAAGGTCTCAAACTATGACTTGTGATTACAATAAAACAAGGCAAAAATACTGTGAATTAGTTTTGCATGAAAGAGGGATAAATTAAGAAACCTGTTAACTAAGTTGTTGATGAAGTCGTCTAGGTTACTAGATTTGTAAGCTCGGAAGAAGGACAACATGTTACCAAGCAAAGGCCAGCCCATGTCTCCTGGAGGAAGAGAACATCGCTTCTCAAGATCCAACTTGATACAATAATAACACTAGTTTCCTCTCCTAAGCAGACCAAACGAGACTACAAAACTGCGAGAAGACTTGCAAGAATCGACCAAATGCACTCAAACTCCATTTTGATCATATTTCTTCTGTAGGATTATCTCTCGTATTTTCTTCTTGCCTTGATCTATGAACGCATATATCTAGCTGGAGTTACTTCTTTTAAAGGCCAGGTCAAGGTCGAGTCTTGCATGGTCGTCCTCCTTGCTTGCACTCTAGCTTTTGCTCGCAGGAGTACTGCCGGCTTAAGCCTCAAATGAATGGTGCCCACTTCAGAACAAGGCCTTGTCTGATTGGTATTATGTAGATATTGAAAAATTTTTCTTATGGCACAGCTTGCATAGCAGTGAGACAGAGTAGTAAAAGAAGCAACAATAACAGAAATGAATTTCCATAGTTTTGGAATCAACGAATACATCTACATATTTAGGAGTGGTTAATTATGAGGATATTCATTAGCATGATATAGCAGCTAATTATCCGAAGATTATGATGGCATTGAAGGAGTTTACTGCAGTTTTCGTTAGAATAATGTCCGAGATTTTAGGGACATACTACATGCATTTGAATTGTTCAAAGTTTCTGTTACCACTTGGCTTTATTTCCGCTAAGTGGGCTGCTTTCTCGTTTCTATTAAGATTGTATATTGAATGGCTATTTAAGCCAACGTTATTGTTAATAAAAGGTGTCATTCAATCCAACTTGTTGTGCTCTTGTTCTGGGTTTTATTTAAGATCAAAGTTCCCAACAATCTAGTATCAGAGCCCCCACTGGGCCTGACCAATCAAAGTAGCAGTCTTTGAAGTTTTGCAGAAGCACAGAAGATGACTATAGAAGGGAGTTTTGTACAGCCAGCAATTCCTCGCTTTGATGGTCACTATGACCATTGGAGCATGCTGATGGAAAATTTCCTACGATCTAAGGAATTTTGGGGACTGGTAGAGCCTGGCTATATTAAGCCAACAAGTGAATCGGTGTAGATAGATGCACAGCGCAGGAAGAATGATGAGATGAAGCTGAAGCTGAAGGACCTGAAAGTGAAGAACTATCTCTTCCAGGCAATCGATCGGACTGTTCTTGACACTATTCTCACGAAGGATACTGCCAAAGATATATGGGACACCATGAAAAAAAAAATTGAAGGAAATGCAAGGGTCAAAAGGTCTCATCTCCAAGCTCTTCG